>JAGSMV010000045.1:600000-1164305 GCA_029286815.1 Troides helena | reverse complement strand
TATTTTGCAAAAACATAAAATGTCAACTGCTTTATTTGCATTATCAAAAGTTGGTCTAATTTTTGGTTTAAAGATTTAAAAAATGATTCGGTAATTATGTAAAGGGTTCATTATCAGATCTAATTTTAATTTGAATAGTTTTAAATTTAGAATCAAAATTCAAGAGAAATGAATCAAAAACCAGAAATTGTTTGTGTTAGAGTTAAAGAAGTACAACTGATAAAAACAAATTGAAAAAGTTTTACTTCAAGAAGGTTTGGATCAATAATAAGCTGTATAAATATAAACTACGATTGAAAGAATACTTTCGACAATTAGATAAACAGCAATAAACTGTAAATATTACTTAAATATATAACTTTTGATATTTAGAAAATTCTTTATATTACTTTTGAAATGTTACATAATTAGTGTCGATAATCTTACGTAATCGTTTATACATCGCTACTGAGTTTAACTTTGAATTTTCTTCAACTTATATTTCCAAATAAGGAACGTTGTTTCCCTGGCTTTTACTTTGATTATCTTTAAGGTCTTTCGTTCAAACCAACTCTGTTAGTCTCTTCTTCCTCTATTTTTCTTAATGTGTGATCTTATATTGTTGCATATTTCTTTAATTTTTTGCACTTTTCGAATTGTTTCTTTTTTTTGCATCGGTTAAATTATATTGAAACAATCTTGTAACTTAGCTGTGTTTATTTAAAATGTGGTTGTTGCTGTATTTCTATCTTTAATTATTACACTTGACTTGTTTTCAATTTTTAGATGTTGACAATTTTGTATCTCAGTTTAGAATGGCTGCAAATTTTCAGTTGCTACCACTTGTGGCAGCAATTTATATACAGTCCAACTTCCAAATCAGGACATTTTTCAGATCGTACCTTACATATATTTTTGCATTGTAGTTTCCTATTTTGGATTTATCCTGATATGCTTCGTTCAGTTACGTATTGTATTTGTTTTCCAGTTTCCATTAAAATCCCACGAGTCACGGGTTACTGAGGTCCACCTTCGACGGAAGGCCCGTGTTGCCTCAGTAAGCCTGGGTGTCATCAGGGGGTGGCCGGTCATCGGGGTCCGCAGTAGAGACTGGACTCCTCCAGCCATGCACTCCTCACGCTGCGTCGCCGTTTGGAGTTGGGGTAGTTTTTATAGAGGTTTTCCTCCTCGCGCCCCGGGCGGTTAAGCCAGGGGCCTCGGTCCCGTGTGACCGCGAGACATGACCACGACATCACACGGGATTACGACGCCGACGGTGGCGGCAGGAAAGACCACCGCCTGCCCGGGGCAGGTAAGTCACACCAGGCCGCCGTCGCCCCTCCACTGAAATAGCCTTCTGATAGTCAGAGGGACACGCGGAGAGACCCCTCCCGCCGGGTTATCCGGCTGTCGGATTATTAGCCGTCAGCTGCCCCATGCCCGAGAGCATAAAGCGGCTGCCGTTGCCCAAGTACACCAGTCCCAGGAGATGCCCTTACGCCCGGACCGAGGTCCGAAGGCAACTGCATCTCCCGGGCACACGAGGAGGTTATCCGACCCAGCACCCCGACCCAGCACCCCATTTTTTTTTTTTTGATATCGATGGTGGAAATGCTGTTACCGCATACCCAGCGTCCTTTTCAGGGGGACGCCGGGTTATGTGGCTCGGGGCCACTGAGATGTTGTGCGTGACCCCCCATACCCACTAAAACCACCACCGCTTGTCCGGCAATACGCATACTGGAGACGCCCGGGTTTCAGCTAAGCAACTCTCCGGGCGCCTCCGCGTATAAAACTCCTCCTGGTGGGTGCCCGCGGGGAGCAAGAGCGCCCACCTGCCTGGCGGGCATCGGCGCGATTAGGGCCCCGACCCCTGAAGACCGCGCGCCCAAGACGGAGCGCACGCCCGGCCGCCGCCCTCCTGTGAAGGAATTGGGCGGCAGCCCCCCCCCTCAGACTCCCCCCCACTTCGACGGGGGAACAAATAATCCCGGGGGGACGCACCCCCAGGGGAAACACGACAAAGGCCCAGAGGGCCACGCCCAACGGCCCGAAGGCTCCCCTCACACCGTGCCCGGCTAGGGGCCCGTCGCTCACGGCGGGAGGGAAGCGGACGGCGTGGTTCTGCCGCCGCGCTCTTCCGCCGGCCCGCCGCCGCCTGCAGGTGCGGCAGCGGCGTCGGCCTCCGTGCGCTCGGCGGCCTCCTTCTGACGCATCACTGCGCCGCAGAAGGAGGCCACCGCCTTCCAAGACCTCTCGCTGCTCAACATACGATCGATTACAGTCGGCAGCGAGAGGTCAATGCCGACTTGCGCGACGAGGGTGGCGTTGCGGACCCCATGCCGGGCACTCCGCCAGAGTGTGGTGCGCCGTGTCAATCGGCGCACCACACTCGACGCATTCTTGCGTCATCTCTCTACGAGCCACCTGGTGCAGGTACTTGCCGAAACATCCATGGCCTGTCAGCACCTGCACCAGGTGGAACGTCAAGGCCCCGTACCGCCGGCTCATCCACCGGGACAGGTGGGGCCTGATGGCCTCCACCGTGTCCCGGCCGGCGGCGGGTTGCCACCCAACTCCGTCTCCCACCGCCGGATCAGGGCGTCATGGAACGCGCGCCTGATCGGCGGACTATCGTCAGGTCCGTACGACGCTCTCGGCATCCCGCAGGAAGAGGTACACTTCCGCGAGCGACTGCGCCTGTAGATGCCAAGGCGCATCGGCCGCGAGAAGCGTACCCGCCGTCCAGGACACCGTACGGTACGCCCGACAGGCTCGGACCGCCAGGATACGTTGGGCCCTCTTCAGCACGGGCCCGTTCACCAGCGGTCTCACTTCTATCCACCCATACGGGCGCACCGTACAGTGCCATACTCCATCACCTCACCATCACCGCGGCCGTCTTGGGCGGCGCAAGCAGTCCCCTTCTTGGCGGAGGCCGCCTTCTGACGGGGTCCGCCTTCTTGGCGGGGCCGACTTCTTCGCGGCCTGGCCCGCGCCTTCCGGCCGACCACCTGCCCACGAGCCCTCCTCCGTGGAGGGCCCGGGCAGTGGCACGTATTCCAACCCCATCCCTCCCTCAGCCGAGGATGCAGTTGTTGGCTGCGGGCGGGAGGTCGAGACCTCATCGGCGCCCGGCGAGGTAGTGGTGCCGGCGCCAGCGCCTGTCGGGGCGCCGAGGGCGCCGCCGGCAGATCCTAGCCGAGGTGGCCGCGTCTGCAGGCGCGGGGCCTGCGAGATGGAATTGCCACCCGTGCCTTTCCTCTATCCGTCGCCAGAGGCGGACGGATGATGAGGCACAGAGCAGGCGGTCTTCCAGCCCGGCGAAGCGACCCTCGATCATCCGCGCCGTGGCACCGAGCATCTCTTCGGATGCCCGCTCCCACGGCCGCGTTGATGAGGGCCGCAAAATCCGCTGGCTTAAGAGGAGGAGGACGAGCCGGGGCCTCTACTGGCACGGGCCCCGCCCCAGTGCGCAGTGCCGCCACCTGCTGGCTGAGCTCCTCGTTGGACTTTTAAAGGCGAGGAGCTCACGCCTTATGTAGTCCACCTCCGTCTCCAGGCGACGATTGTCGTTGCGGGGTGAGTTCTCAGCTCGAAGTCGCGCCGCCAGGGCTACCACCGCCTCCTTGATCGAGAGGACGGCCTGGTTCAGCTTCTTCTGGAAGCCGCCTGACAGCGATTTGCTCGTCTTACAGACGAGCGAGATGTTGTCGGCGGCTCCTCCACCTCGCTGACCAGCTCCACGGTGGTCATTTCCTGGCGGTCTTCCGTTTCCCGGACCCGCCGTCGTCGCCCTCGAAGCGGAACGGCCCCGGCTGGAACCGATCGGTGTCCACGATCGCCCGGAAGGTGGCTACCTCCACAGGCGACCGGGACCTCGACCTGTCCCTGCTCGTCGCACCGCTCAAGCCACTCTCCGGGGCAGGCGAAACTCCCCCAGAGGAGTCTACGCCTCGCGACGATCCCGCGCTCCTCCCCCTGCGGGACGTCGCCCTCAACGCCGTCCTGGAGTCGCGCCGCGGGTCGTTAGTGCTCTTCGCGACCGCGGCCTCCAACTTCGCCCCCTCTCCCGATCGGGAGGCTCTCCGCTTTTTAGCACCGCCCTTCACGGGCACCGCATCAACTCCGCCCGTCGCAGGCACTAAACCTCCGCCCATCTCGGGCCCGACATTATCGCCGCCCTCAAGGGGCAAACTTGTGAGTTCCACCCTTAGAATTTTTTTATTTTGTTTTTGTTCCATATCATTCCCACGAGTCACGGGTTCTTGAGGTCCACCATCGACAGAGCCCGTGTTGCCTCCGGTAAGCCTAGGTGTCGCGTCCAGGGGGTCGGCCGGTCCCCTGTCGGGGTCCGCAGTAGAGACTGGACTCCCCTCCAGCCATGCACTCCTCACGCTGCGTCGCCGCTTGAGTTGGGGTAGTTTTTTATAGAGGTTGTCCTCCTCGCGCCCCGGGCGGTTAAGCCAAGGGCCTCGGTCCCGTGTGACCGCGAGACATGACCACGACATCACACGGGATTACGACCGACGGTGGCGGCAGGAAAGACCCACCGCCAGCCACACGATAAGGCTCCGCTACCACAGCAACATCGATCGACCTCTGCGCCATGGACTGGATCAGTAGGTCCTGTGCCTGGGCGCAGTGGTTCAAGCTGACCTGCAACATACGTAGAGGAGCCATCACGGAGAGGCCTTATTGGTGTCCGTCTCGGCCGCAGGAGCTATGACCACCGAGTTGGGTGGTGGAGGCTTCTGGGATGTATTGCCCCTAAGGGCACCACCTTCTTCTTCCGGCTGGACTTGTGACAGGCATCACTGCCCACACGGTGTTCAGCCGGTTTTCCACGTGCGGCACAGACCGCGCAGTGAGGTTTCCCGCACATTGCGCGGATTTGTGGCCAGCCTGGCCGCAGCGGAAACACAGCTCGCTGCGGTCTGTCTCGCAGGTGCACTTGGCACGAGCGTGGCCTGTCTCCTGACACCGGAAGCACAGCATTGGTCGAGCGGGCAGCAGCGTGACATTCGCCAGTGTCCATCCAACCAGTAGCCTCTTACCGATCGCAACCTTGTGCGCACCCTCAACGGGCATCTCACCCAGGCGGTGCCGAGACCTCTCCTGTCTCGGCGGATGTCACCTACCTTGATGGACTCCGGTGGGCATAGCGCAACTGTGGAGACAGCACTAGCGATCTCGTCCGCTGTTGCCGAGTCATCAAGACCACTGATACGCAGCCCCGCGCACTTTGTGGCCGGGAGATGCGTACATCTTGCTCCCCGAGAACCTCCCTGAGTTTATTCGCCAGCGCGTCGGCCTTTACTTGACTGTCCGCACCAGTAACTTCCAGGATTCGAGCCCCCGTTACCGCCGATCTAAAACGGACCGCCGATATCTCGAGAGCAGTCAATTTCATTTTTTGCTTTGCGTCAGCGAGGACACCAGCATATGTCATTCCATTTTTAACAGCGCCAGGCTGCAGCGAGATTACTACAGCGGCTGTTTTAGGGGCACGCAGTTTGTATCGCTGCCTCCTTGTTTCCTTCGTCTTCTTTGCCTTGGATTTTCTTCCTCCAGGCCCAACCACTGTCCATTCTACCTGATTGGTAGGCGCTCTCTTTTCCGCGAGAGGGCGTTTCGATGCCGGGTCGCCCTTCTCTTTAGCAGCGACATTCGGTCTGTGCTTTAGAGCTCTTCGCCTCGGGGCTGGATTAGCCGGTGGCATCAGTGTCGTCACTTCACTTTGTCCATGCTTTGCTAGTTGGGCCGGTTGTGGCTGATCCTGTGGCTCCCGCTGTGATGTCGCATCATCCCGCCTTCTACTAGCTGACATCGATGGGCGAGGACGCGACTCACGGAGAAGACGGGCCTCGAGGCTCTCTAACCGAGCGTCCATCCGGGCGCTCGATTGCGTCACAGCCTCGCGGACGGCTCGCTGCAGTAGCTCTTCAAAGTCTACTGCTGCCGCGGGTGCAGGGATAGCCTGCGAGTTTGCGCTGGCCATCTCCCGTCTCAACTCGGCGATCTCTCTTTTGACCTGTTCTAGGTCTTTGGACAGGCGCGCGTTTTCTGCCTCTAGCAGCTTTGTCTCTTCGGATGTATTCCTCCGAAGAAGCATCGCTGTCGCCTCGCTTATCGCGGCGGAAGCCTCTTTCAACGCCTTGATTGATGTTCCCTTTAGGTTTTTTGAGCTCTTGGCCACTCCGGCGATTGTGGCCAAGCTCGAGGCAATCGTATCCTTAAGAGCGCTCATTGTCGATTCCGAGTCTGAGTTGTCGTCTAGCGACAAAGGAAGTGACGACTCTGAGATCGTGGCCACGCGCGGTCTTATTATGCGACGCGCCAGGGCCGCCACTTCCTTGTCTGCTTCAGCCTCCTGCGCTTCCCGTTCCGCAGCGGCATAGTCTCGTTTGGGCAAGCCCCACATACTCACCAGTAGTTGGTGGCCTGCCCTTCCGCGCTTAGCGCGGGTTTCCCTTCTCTCTTTTGGATAGGTATCGTCCTGTGTCTCCTCTAAAGAGCGAGAGCGAGTAGAATGCTCGCCCTCGGAGCAGTTAGTGCCCACCCCGTAGTACGAAGGGCAGACTCCTGAAGCGTGAGCGACAGAAGTGTGGGATTCCCCCCGAAGGGGACCCACCCGGGGACCATTTTCCTTACTGCTGTGTTCCATTTTTATGTTTGCTCATTTGGGTTGAGCAAAACCCATCTCCACTACCCATGACCCCTAACGGTTGGCACCCCCGTCCAACCATTCATCCCTTGGCCGGGGTCAAGCACGGGATTACGCATCATCCATCACCACGATACAAATACATATCATCCATCACCACGCTACAAAAACATGTCGTCCATCCCCACGATATAAGTGCACATCATCCATCACCATGATACAACCACACATACGTCTCACAGTAAGATTCACACGCGATCTAACATTCATCCCATACACATCACGCAAGTACACCCCAGCCACTCCTGTCGGATTATTAGCCGTCAGTTGCCCTATGCCCGAGAGCATAGAGCAGCTGCTGCTGCCCAGGGTACACCAGTCCCAGAAGATGCCTTACCCCGAACCGAAGTCCGAAGGCAATTGCATCCCCCGGGCACACGAGGAGGTTATCCGACCCAGCACCCCAACCTTTTTTTTTTTTTTTTTTTTTTTTTTGTTTTCGCTGGGGAATGCAGTTACGCATATCACCGGCCTCGAAGAAGCCGATGATTATGTGGGACTCGGGACCGTGAAGCGGTGCCCCATACCCACTAAACCCCAGCGGCGCTCTGCTTGCCGCTTGAAATAGAGCCACGGGAACGCGTTAGCATACCTCCGTGACTCTACCAGCGGTTGCCCTGTGTGTTAGGCTCTCTTCGGGGAGGATTTGATATCAGGATCCCCCTTAGCTACATCGGGACATGCCGGAACACGCGGCACGTCTTACGCTCGGGACGCAATTCGCGGACGACGACAGTCCCAAATTCGTCGCCATGCGACCCTTGTTAGGGCGGCTGGTATCGTTGCCTGCCCCTCGGAGCTCTTGTTGTGGGTGAGGCCTCGGCCTCCCTCATACGTTCCGCTTCTTGTTTGCGGCGCATTACGTCTCCAGCAAAGGAGGCGGCCGCGTTCCACTTATCTTTGCTGCCGACCATCGATCTTGCATGGTATTTGGCGAATCTCTAGAGTGGCAGATAGCGCTTGACGCTTTTCTGCCCACGCCGGGCATTCTTCCAACGTGTGTTGCCCTGTGTCCCGGTCGGAGCCACAGTGGTGGCAGGCCGGGGTCGATTCGACGCTCAACACCTCACACAGGTATCGGCCGAAACATCCGTGTCCCGTCAATAGCTGTGTGAGGTGGAACGTGAGCGCACCGCCAGACCGCTCAACCCACTCCTGCAGCACCGGCTGCATAGCTGTGAGCAGCTCTATGCTCACTTGTGGATTTTCAAGTCGCACTGCCCATGAGCGAAGGGCGTTGTCTCTCTCGATCCGTCTCCACCGGCGCACTTCTTCTGGCGCCGGTCTTGACCCTTCCTCGCGTACACGCGCACAGCGTCTGTGCACGTCGGCCAGAGCTCTAGCCTCTAGGTCCCAAGGGATGCTGCCCGCGAGAGCGCACGCCGCGTCCCTGGAGACCGTACGGTATCCGCGAATGACTCTGATGGCCATTATACGTTGCAACCTGCCCAACACGAGTCGGTTGTGAGTGGATAAATCTTCCACCCACACAGGTGCTCCGTACATGACCATCGAGCGAATCACCCCCAAGTACAGGTGCCGGCATGCTAGCGACGGCCCACCCATATTTGGCAGCAGCCAAGCCAGACTCGCAGCGGACTTCTTCACCCTTTCAAACAGCCAGGTGAAGTGCTGTCTGAAAGTCCATCTGCTGTCGAGGATCAGGCCAAGGTACGACAGCGTCGACCCGACCTTGATCCTTGTCCCACCCACTTCTATGGACATGTCCGGCGGCGGAGCATTTCTAGGACCGTGGAAAGTAATGGCCTCTGACTTTGCCAGGGCTACCTCCAGTCCCAGAGCTCGTATGCGCCGGACGACCTGTGCTACCGCTGCGGTTGCCAGGATTCCAGCCTGTCGGTGCGACTGTGCGCAGGCAACGACCAAGGTATCATCCGCGTAGCAGATGAGGTGCACTCCACGGAGATTGGCGCCACGAAGAACCCAGTCGTATCCGATGTTCCACAGGAGGGGCCCTAAAGCAGACCCCTGCGGAACACCACACACGACCTCCCTCGTGCGCCACCCCTCCTGCGTCGGTAGATAGTCAGCTACTACCCTCTGCAGGTACCGTGGCACGGCATGATACCCTAGCCCCTCGCGTATTGTTTCCCAGGGCAGAGAGTTGAATGCGTTGGATATGTCGAGTGACACCGCAACAACAACTCCACCCCGGGACACCTCCGTCTCTACTATCGCCCGGACTTGCCCGATCGCACCGATCGTAGACCGCCCCGGACGAAACCCAAACTGGTGGTCGCTCAGGCTCGGACCCACGTCTGCCATGTGCCGTGCCAGACGAGCAACGATCACACGCTCGAGAAGCTTGCCTACCTCGTCGAGCAGGACTATAGGGCGATAGGCCGAAGGTTGGTCTTCCGGCCGGCCCTCCTTTCTCAGCAGTACAAGCTTCCCCGTCTTCCACCTAGTCGGGAAACGGCCCTGCCTCAGGCATTCTGAGAACACATGCCGTAGGTGTTCATCCGATTCTCTCAAAGATAGCACCCAAGCACGACCCGGTATGCCATCGAGACCCGGGGCGCCATCCTTGAGAGACATTTTGTGCACCGCCACACCCAGCTCTTCCGGCGACACTGGCGGCACTTCCTCGTCCGGCCAATGGCAGCTGCGGGTGACACCATAGCTGGTGGGGTCCACTTTCCTCTTAACGGAAACAGAGAAGAGACCACGCGCTCTCTCAACTCTGGTCCGAGACTTGTCGTGAGCGGCGAGGCGGCCGGGCGGAGCTTATTCCGCACCCATTTGTAGGGCCTACCCCACGGGTCACGCTCAAGGGACGCGATAAATTCCTTCCAGGCCTCGGTCTTTGCCTGTCGAATGCCATCCCGCAGAGCTCGACGAGCGGAACGGTAGGCATCGTAGGCAGCGTCCTGAGCCTCATTGAGGACACCGGTTTTCCTCCTGCGCAGCCTTGTGTACTGGCGACGCGCCGCGATGCACGACTCTCGCAGCAACTGCAGCTCGGGGCGCCACCAATAGGAGCGTCGTCGAGGCGCAGGAGGGCCCACTCTCGGCATGGATGCGTCGCACGCCTGGGTCATCGTCTGGCCTAACCAATCCGCCAGGCTGTCCACATCCGTCTCGGAATGAAGCGGAACCCAGGACTGGACAATCGCTGCCTCTTTCAGCAACTCTCTGTCCAGTCTACTCAAGGCCCATCTGGGGCCGCACCGGGTCCGAGCCGAGCCCACCGGGCTCCTTGGTGAGTCCGCAGAGACATTAAAACGAATATATCGATGGTCTTGGTCATGGACTGGATCAGTAGGTCCTGTGCCTGGGCGCAGTGGTTCAAGTTGACCTGCAACATACGTAGTGGAGCCATCACGGAGAGGCCGTATTGGTGTCCGTCTCGGTCGCAGGAGCTATGACCACCGAGTTGGGTGGTGGAGGCTTCTGGGATGTATTGCCCCTAGGGGCACCCACCTTCTTCTTCCGGTTGGACTTGTGACAGGCATCACTGCCCACACGGTGTTCAGCCGGTTTTCCACGTGCGGCACAGACCGCGCAGTGAGGTTTCCCTGCACATTGCGCGGATTTGTGGCCAGCCTGGCCGCAGCGGAAACACAGCTCGCTGCGGTCTGTCTCGCAGGTGCACTTGGCACGAGCGTGGCCTGTCTCCTGGCACCGGAAGCACAGCATTGGTCGAGCGGGCAGCAGCGTGACATTCGCCAGTGTCCATCCAACCAGTAGCCTCTTACCGGTCGCAACCTTGTGCGCACCCTCAACGGGGCATCTCACCCAGGCGGTGCCGAGACCTCTCCTGTCTCGGCGAATGTCACCTACCTTGATAGACTCTGGTGGGCACAGCGCAACTGTGGAGACAGCACTAGCGATCTCGTCCGCTGTTGCCGAGTCATCAAGACCACTGATACGCAGCCCCGCGCACTTTTGTGGACGGGAGATGCGTACGTCTTGCTCCCCGAGAACCTCCCTGAGTTTATTCGCCAGCGCGTCAGCCTTTACTTGACTGTCCGCACCAGTGACTTCAAGGATTCGAGCCCCCGTTACCGCCGATCTAAAACGGACCGCCGATATCTCGAGAGCAGTCAATTTCATTTTTTGCTTTGCGTCAGCGAGGACACCAGCATATGTCTTTCCGTTTTCTTCAGCGCCAGGCTGCAGCGAGATTACAACAGCGGCCGTTTTAGGGGCACGCAGTTTGTATCGCTGCCTCCTTGTTTCTTTTGTCTTCTTTGCCTTGGATTTTCTTCCTCCAGGCCCAACCACTGTCCAATCTCCCTGAGTGGTAGGCGCTCTCTTTTCGGTAAGAGGGCGTTTCGATGTCGAGTCGCCCTTTTCTTTAGCAGCGACATTCGGTCTGTGCTTTAGAGCTCTTCGCCTCGGGGCTGGATTAGCCGGTGGCATCAATGTCGTCACTTCTCTTTGTCCAGGCTGTGATAGTTGAGCCGGTTCTGGCTGAGCCTGTGGCTCCCGCTGTGATGTCGCATCATCCCGCCTTCTACTAGCTGACATCGATGGGCGAGGACGCGACTCACGGAGAAGACGGGCCTCGAGGCTCTCTAACCGAGCGTCCATCCGGGCGCTCGATTGCGTCACAGCCTCGCGGACGGCTCGCTGCAGTAGCTCTTCAAAGTCTACTGCTGCCGCGGGTGCAGGGATAGCCTGCGAGTTTGCGCTGGCCATCTCCCGTCTCAACTCGGCGATCTCTCTTTTGACCTGTTCTAGGTCTTTGGACAGGCGCGCGTTTTCTGCCTCTAGCAGCTTTGTCTCTTCGGATGTATTTCTCCGAAGAAGCATCGCTGTCGCCTCGCTTATCGCGGCGGAAGCCTCTTTCAACGCCTTGATTGCAGTTCCCCTTAAGGTTTTTCGAGCTCTTGGCCACTCCGGCGATTGTGGCCAGGCTCGAGGCAATCGTTTCCTTAAGAGCGCTCGTAGTCGATTCCGAGTCTGAGTTGTCGTCTAGCGACAAAGGAAGTGACGACTCTGAGATCGTGGCCACGCGCGGTCTTATTATGCGACGCGCCAGGGCCGCCACTTCCTTGTCTGCTTCAGCCTCCTGCGCTTCCCGTTCCGCAGCGGCATAGTCTCGTTTGGCTTGGGCAAGCCCCACGTACTCACCAGTAGTTGGTGGCCTGCCCCTTCCGCGCTTGGCGCGGGTTTCCCTTCTCTCTTTTGGACAGGTATCGTCCTGTATCTCTTCTTGGTTTTGATCACGTCTCTCTGAGGAGCGAGAGCGAGTAGAATACTCGCCCTCGGAGCAGTTAGTGCCCACCCCGTAGTACGAAGGGCAGACTCCTGAAGCGTGAGCGACAGAAGTGTGGGATTCCCCCCGAAGGGGACCCACCCGGGGACCATTTTCCTTTCTGCTTTGTTCCATATTTATGTTTGCTCATTTGGGTTGAGCAAAACCCATCTCCACTACATCATGGTTGACCCCTAACGGTTGGCACCCCCGTCCAACCATTCATCCCTTGGCCGGAGTCAAGCACGGGATTACGCATCATCCATCACCACGATACAGATACCTATCATCCATCACCACGTTACAAATACATGTCGTCCATCACCACGATATAAGTGCACATCATCCATCACCATGATACAACCACACATACGTCTCACAGTAAGATTCACACGCGATCTAACATTCATCCCATACACATCACGCTATTACACCCCCAGCCACTCCTGTCGGATTATTAGCCGTCAGTTGCCCTATGCCCGAGAGCATAGAGCAGCTGCCGTTGCCCAGGGTACACCAGTCCCAGAAGATGCCCTTACCCCCGAACCAAAGTCTGAAGGCAATTGCATCCCCCGGGCACACGAGGAGGTTATCCGACCCAGTACCCCAACCCCAACCTTTTTTTTTTTTTTTGTTTTCGCTGGGGAATGCAGTTACGCATATCACCGGCCTCGAAGAAGCCGATGATTATGTGGGACTCGGGACCGTGAAGCGGTGCCCCATACCCACTAAACCCCAGCGGCGCTCTGCTTGCCGCTTGAAATAGAGCCACGGGAACGCGTTAGCATACCTCCGTGACTCTACCAGCGGTTGCCCTGTGTGTTAGGCTCTCTTCGGGGAGGATTTGATATCAGGATCCCCCTTAGCTACATCGGGACATGCCGGAACACGCGGCACGTCTTACGCTCGGGACGCAATTCGCGGACGACGACAGTCCCAAATTCGTCGCCATGCGACCCTTGTTAGGGCGGCTGGTATCGTTGCCTGCCCCTCGGAGCTCTTGTTGTGGGTGAGGCCTCGGCCTCCCTCATACGTTCCGCTTCTTGTTTGCGGCGCATTACGTCTCCAGCAAAGGAGACGGCCGCGTTCCACTTATCTTCGCTGCCGACCATCGATCTTATGAGTGTTGGCAGCGAAAGGTCCACTCCTAGAGTGGCAGATAGCGTTTGACGCTCTTCTGCCCACGCCGGGCATTCTTCCAGCGTGTGTTGCCCTGTGTCTCGGTTCGAGCCACAGTGGTGGCAGGCCCGGGTCGATTCGTTTCTCAACACCTCACACAGGTATCGGCCGAAACATCCGTGTCCCGTCAATAGCTGTGTGAGGTGGAACGTGAGCGCACCGCCAGTCCGCTCAATTATCAACCTTTTTTTTTTTTTTGATATCAGTGGTGGAAATGCTGTTACCGCATACCCAGCGTCCTTTTCAAGGGGACGCCGGGTTATGTGGGGCCTGGGGCCACTGAGATGTTGTGCGTGACCCCATACCCACTAAAACCACCACCGCTTGTCCCGCAATACGCGTACTGGAGACGCCCGGGTTTCAGCCAAGCTACTCTCCGGGCGCCTCCGCGTATAAACCTCCTCCTGGTGGATGCCCGCGGGGAGCAAAGGCA
Source organism: Troides helena (assembly GCA_029286815.1). Classification (NCBI taxonomy): domain Eukaryota; kingdom Metazoa; phylum Arthropoda; class Insecta; order Lepidoptera; family Papilionidae; genus Troides; species Troides helena. The sequence continues at coordinate 1,150,763 of JAGSMV010000045.1, read as the reverse complement.
CCCACCTGCCGGCTCAATTATCAACCTTTTTTTTGATATCGGTGGTGGAAATGCTGTTACCGCATACCCAGCGTCCTTTTCAAGGGGACGCCGGGTTATGTGGGGCCTGGGGCCACTGAGATATTGTGCGTGACCCCATACCCACTAAAACCACCACCGCTTGTCCCGCAATACGCGTACTGGAGACGCCCGGGTTTCAGCCAAGCAACTCTCCGGGCGCCTCCGCGTATAAACCTCCTCCTGGTGGATGCCCGCGGGGAGCAAAGGCACCCACCTGCCGTCCCGTACCTCGCCTCCCCTCGCGGGACCGGCACGTTGGGGCCCCCCCGACCCCACAGACGACCGCGCGCGCCCACGACGGAGCGCATGCCCGGCCGCCGCTCTCCCGTGAAGGAATTGGGCGGCGGCCTCCTCCCTCCAGACTCCCCCCTCGTCGAAGTGGGAGGGGACAAAACCAAGACTCCCCCGGGGACGCACCCCAGGGGAAACACGACAAAGGCCCAAAGGGCCACGCCCAACGGCCCGAACGCCCCTCACACCGTGCCCGGCTAGGGGCCCGTCGCTCACGGCGGGAGGAAGCGGACGGCGTGGTTCTGCCGCCGCGCCTGTGCCACCCGCCGCCGCCTGCATGGTGCGGCAGCGGCGTAGGCCTCGCGCGCTCGGCGGCCTCCTTCTGACGCATCACTGCGCCGCAGAAGGAGGCCACCGCCTTCCAAGACCTCTCGCTGCTCAACATACGATCGATTACAGTCGGCAGCGAGAGGTCACTGCCGACTTGCGCGACGAGGGAGTGGCGTTGCGGACCCCATGCCGGGCATTCCGAGGCGTGGTGCGCCGTGTCAATCGGCGCACCACACTCGACGCATTCTTGCGTCATCTCTCTACGAGCCACCTGGTGCAGGTACTTTGCCGAAACATCCATGGCCTGTCAGCACCTGCACCAGGTGGAACGTCAAGGCCCCGTACCGCTGGTTATCCACCGGGACAGGTGGGGCCTGATGGCCTCCACCGTGTCCCGGCCGGCGGCAGGGTTGCCACTCTTAACTCCCGCCCCACCGCCGGATCAGGGCGTCATGGGCAACGCGCCTGATCCGGCGGACCGTGGCCGGGTCCGGCCGACGCCTCCGGCATCCTGCAGGAAGAGGTACACTTCCGCGAGCGACTGCGCCTGTAGATGCCAAGGCGCATCGCCCGCGAGAAGCGTACCCACCGTCCAGGACACCGTACGGTACGCCCGACAGGCTCGGACCGCCAGGATACGTTGGGCCCTCTTCAGCACGGGCCCGTTCCTGGCGGTCTCGCACCTGTCCACCCATACGGGCGCACCGTACAGTGCCATACTCCGCAGGATGCCAGAGTACAGGCGCCGACACAAATGACCCGGCTCGACATTGGGCAGCAATCTGCCCAGCGCAGCGGCGGTGGCGGTGAGCTTCGGGAGAAGCCGTTCGAAGTGCTCTCCGAAGCTCCATCGCTCGTCCAGAGTGAGCCCTAAATACTGGCGCGGCTCCCCGCACTGGGACCCTCTCGCCCCGGACGGGGATGATCGCGTCTGGGTGTGGACTTCGCGGGTCCGTGGAAGAGGAGGGCCTCCGTCTTCGTGACGGAGACCTCAGACCCAGCTGCTCGATCCGGTCCACTACCAGCGACGTGCTAGTGGCGGCCAGACGAGCAGCCTCGTCGTAACTCCTCCCCGGGCCGAGACGAGGGTGTCGTCCGCGTAGCATAGTGCCCTCGTCCTGGGAGGACCGGCTGCCGCAGCAGCCAGCGTCGTACGCGAGGTTCCGGCAGCAGGCCCAAGACCGACCCCTGTGGAACCCCGCCTCCACGCGCCGCCGATGTAATTCGCCGCTGCCATCAACCCAGACGATCGTCCTGTTCTGAGGTACGCCCCCAACAGCCCGACCATGTAGGGAGGAAGCCGGAAAAACTCCAGCGCCCCTGATCGTCGCGAATGGCAGGCTGTTGAAGGCGTTCTCGATATCTAAGGATACCCCAGGACCACCTCGCCGTCACCGAAGGCCTCCAGACAGAGGCCCTTCAGGTCGAGCAGGGCGTCCAACGTGGATCGCCCTGCCCGAAATCCGTACTGGGCCTCATGGAGGCCCGGTCCCACCTCGGCGAGGTGCCGAACGAGACGGCCGGCCAAGATCTTCGAAGACCTTACCCGCCTCGTCCAGAAGGACGATCGGTCTGTACGCGGAAGGGGAGTCGGGGTCACGGTCCCCTTCCGCAGCAGGCAAAGCCTGCCTGTTCTTCCAGCGTTCGGAACCGTACGCGCCGAATGCAGGCGTCGCACAGTCCTCGGAGCTCCTCGCGCAGGTGACTGGCGGCCACCCAGAGGCCTCCCCACACCGGGCCCCGGAGCGTACGTCGACCCCGGAGATCCAGGGCCACGTCCAGCTCCTCTTCCGTCAGGGAGGGACCTCTCTCTGTGGCCGCCGCGGTGGCGGTGACATAACCGGGGCTGGAATGACGCGTCAGCCCCCCGGGAACAACCGATCCACCACCCCTGGAGGAAGTCCGGGTCCAGGGCCTCCGTTAAGGGGTGCCTGCGGCACAGAGCTTCTTCCGTGCCGTCTTGAACGGGCGCCCCCATGGATCCCTGTCGACCCCTGCCAGTAGTTCCTCCCAGGCAAGGGTCTTCGCCCGGACTATGGCGAGCCGCAGGGTCTTGCGGGCTTCCGCATACTGACCCTGCAGCCGCTCCTCCCCGTCACCTGCATGCGCCGACGCCGTGGCGCTACGGTGCCCGGCGGCAAAAACCTGGAGCCCAGCCGCCGCCCGAGGCCGAGAGCTCCTCCGACCACCAGTACAACTGGCGGCGGCCTGGGACATCGCTCGCCGCATCGGCATGGCCCGCATGCGCACCTCCCACGAAGAGCGCGCAGATGCGACCTTCCAGCTCGTCGACGCCGACGTCACGAGCCTCGGGGTGTTCCATCTCTGGAACAACGCCGCCTCCTCGGCGAGCTCCTTGTCGAACTTGCCGAGGATTGGCACCGTGAGGAAGTGGAACCCGGGGCGCGATGATGTTGTGCCGCGCCTCTGAGGAGGGTGACCTCGAACCTGATATATCGGTGATCCGATAACGTCTCCACCTCCTCTTCCACCGCCAATTTGCCACGGCGCACGAGCGCTCCGGTGAGAACAAAGTCCACGATGGATCCCCGACCCTCGCACGCACGTGAGCGCGTTTCCCTCGTTAAGGAGGCTCAGACCGGAGAGCAGTGCCCATGCCTCAACTGCTCTCCGCGTCGATTGTGGTGCCGCCAAGAGTGATCATCCGCGCCGGTGGGCGTGAGATCCCTGGATCCCGGGGATGCTGGTTGCACCAGCCGGGATCCCGACCAGGTTAGCAGGAGTTTTTCTTCCCGGGGATGACAGGGGAGGACAATGCGGACCACTGTACTGTAAGAGCCCAGTCCGATGAAGTCAACGCGGGGACATGGTGATCCATGTGAACCCCCTTCACGATGGAGGAGCTCCGATGGTCCGTGTCAACCTTCAACGCGAAAGGCACCTGGCTTCGACGGATTCACCGCCGACATCTGCCGGGCGGCCATTGCCGTGGATGCCGAACTGTTTCTCACTCTCCAACCCGGTAAATCTCGCTCTGCCACTTCAAGATGGAAGGAGGCAGCGGTTGTGGTGTTGCGGAAGCCCGGTAAGGATGACTACACGCACCCGAAAATCCTACCGGCCCATCAGTTCTTGCCGTCATGGGCAAGGTCCTAGAAAAGATGATGGTCCGGGGATACGGTGGTACACTGCACCGTATATCAGTAGCCACCAATACGGCTTCATGCCGCAAAGGTGTACCGAAGACTCTCTGTGTGACCTGATCCAGCACATACGCTCTCGCTTGAGAGAGTCAGACAGTAACTGGTATCATTGGACATAGAGGGAGCCTTCGACAACGCCCGGTGGCCTGCTATACGGTTGCAGACCGAACTGCTGCCCCGTCGACCGCGCCTTGTCGATAGCTTCTTTAGCGATCACCAGGTGTGTCCGTCATTTGCAGAGAGCAGATACCAGGGATACGACCAAGGGGTGCGTGCAGGGGATCCGTGGGCCTTCCTGGACCCTCCTCTAATCCACTCCACCGGGGATGGTCAGAGCGGAACACGCTGCCAGGCGTTCACCGAACGACGCTGATAACAAGGGCTTGGGGACAGCAGCATCACGAGAAGGCAAAAATGCGGTGCTCGCCGATATTCACGATTGGGGGTCCGAAACAGAGTTGAGTTTGCACCACACAAAACCAATGTGATGGTGCTCACCGTATAAACTCAAGTACGACAACCCAACATTGAATATGGAGGACCCCTTTGTCCGAACTCGTGAGTTCGGATACTCAAATACGGCTGTTGGCGGTAGATATGCGTTCCAGCACGTGAAGAACGTGAGCAGCAAACAAGGCCTCTATCGTCAATTGTGCAGGACCGCGAAAGTGTCATGGGGTTGAACTCGGAGATCAGGAACGATAATATCTGGCGGTGTTGGGCCTGCGATCTGTTTTGTATGCATCGAGTGCATGGCGCCGGCGGCTAAGATGCTGCTGGTCGAAAGGAAGGCAACTCGATGCGAAGTTCAGCGTGGCTTACTTTTGAGAGACTGCAGGCACCGAACGTCGTTGCCTGAAGCCCTGCCAGGCTGCTTCCTCCTCTAGACCTTCGGGTCCAAGAAGCGGCCACTTTATTTGAGGTAAAACGCGGCCACACCCGGCAAAGTACTGGGTGACCGAGGCTGGAGGTTCCGGTCAGCCTGCTGGAACTCCACACCCGTCTGTGCAGCTTGGTGTGGAATTCTCCTGTCTGGGTGAAAGTGGAGGAAGTTAACTTACCTACCTCGGCTGCCGACTTGGTGATTTACACCGACGGCAGCCACGCATCGGCAATAGTGGTGCGTTCTGCGTTCTGCGGGACGCCGCAGAAGTTCAACAAAAACTCCAGGTTGGGCAACTGCGCGGGCGCTGGAACTGAGCGAGAGCGACGGTACAGCCAGCGGAGTCAGCATTCGATGCGCCATTACTCCAGCTGTCGGAGTCGCGCCCTGGAGACAATTCGCGAGCCTGGCTTTTGCTTCATCCCCTGGCGTTCGCAGTAAAAGAGAATATAACGAAAGCGCGTGAGAAAGGGACGAACGTAAGGTTGTATTGGGTGAAGGCGCATGTGGGGTTGGAGGGGAAACGAAAGGGCGGACCACCTGGCCAAAGGAAGCGGCCCTGGGCGTAAAGACAGGAGTACGACGATTGCCCCGTTTCATCCGTCAAGCGTCAGCTAAGGCTGGGGACGCTCGACGAATGGAACAGGAGGTATGTGCAAGGTACGACGGCTTCAACAACGAGGATGTTCTCCCGAGCGTCAAGTCAGCATATCGCGTGACTCGCCAGATCGAGCTCTGACACGGTCTTGGTCCAGATGTTCACCGGGCACGGGGATTCTCCGAGTACCTCCACAGGTTCAAACTCAAGGAGAGTCCCGCGTGCCCCTGGGCGGAGGTGGGCCAGGGCGTGGCACTTTGTCCTCTCCTGTGTCCCTTGTGTGTACTAGGGCAGGAGGGTAGAATTAGAATTAAAGCAGAGACAGGATATGAGAAAGGGAGGAGATTATATAGGGCATGTGAAAGATGGTATAGAGATGATGAATGAAAGTATGGAAGGAGAGTATGTAGGAAAAACTATGAAATAAATTAAAATTGAAAATGATGTTCATGAAAATAAGGCCCACCGGCCTATACGCAGGGGAAATAATTGAAAAAAAAAAAATCTACCTTTTTTTTTTTTGTTCGCGGGAATGCTTGGATTACATATCACTGCCGGCCTTGAAAGCCGGTGATTATGTGGACCAAAAGGACCGATGAAGCGGTGCCATACCCACTAAACCCCAGCGGCGCCCATAGCACCCGCTTGAAATAGAACCACGGGAAACTGCGTTAGCGCACCGTGATTCTACCAGCGATTGCCCTGTGTGTTAGGCTCTCTTCGGGAGGGATTTGTCAGGGATCCCCCGCCCGAGCTACATCGGACGATACCGGAACGCGCCGGCGTAATACACTCAGGACGCAATTCGCGGACGACGACAGTCCCAGAGTCGTCGTCATAAAGCCCTTTACTAGGAGGCGGCTGATAACGTTGCCTGCCCACTTGGAAGGGCCTCTTGTTGTTGGGTGAGGCCTCGGCCTCGCTACATACGTTCCTTCTTGTTTTGGCGCGGTACGTCTCTCCAGCAAAGGAGGCGAAGCCGTTCCTTCGCGAGCCATTGGGATCTTGTACTGGTGTTGGCACGGCAGAGGCGATACTCCTAAAGGTGGCGGATGGCCTGACGGCTCTTCTGCTTACGCCGAACTACTTCCGGCGTGTATTTGCCCTGTGGTCGGTCAGAGCCACAGTGGTGGCTGGCCGGAGCCGATTCGGTAACAACGCTTCACGGGTGTCGGCCGAGAGCATCCCGTGTACGTCAATAGCTGTGTGTGAGGTGGGCAATGACGTACCGCCAGATATCAATACTCTGCAGCACGGATTACTGGCTGTGGCATCTTTTGCTCACTAGCGGATTTTCAGTCCGCACTCCCATGAGCGGGGCATTTGTCCTCTCGATCTGTCTCCACCGGCGCACTTCTTTACCAGTGCTGACCCTCCCTCGCGTACGCGGCATCTGTGCGTCTGTTGAAGCTCTGGCCTCGTTGAGGTGCTGCCGCGGGGCGCCGCGTCCCTGGAGACCGGTACCACGAATGTCTGATGGCCGGTAGCAGCCTGCCCGGCTTTGGGAGTCGGTTTGGCCGGAATTCTGGATCATCTTCCACCCACACAGGTGCTCCATTACGACCATCAGGCAGATCACCCTCAGGTACAGAATTCACCCGGCATGCTGGCGACGGCCCGCCCATATTGCCAGCAGCCAAAGCAGGAACTCACCAGCGGACTTTGCTGCCTTTCGGCAACTGGGTGAAGTGCTCTGAGAATCCATCTGCTGTCGGGAGTGGGCAAAGGTACGACGGCAATCATTACGACCTTGATCCCTACTTGTCCCTCCCACTTTTATGGACGTAATCCGGCGGCGGAACGCATTTCAGACCGATGGAAGTAATGGCCTCTGACTTTGCTGGGGCTACCTCAGTCCAAACTCGTATGCTGGACATTGCTACGGTTGCCAGGATTCCAGCCTGTCGTGGTTGCGGTATGCGCAGGCAACGACAGGTATCATCACGTAGCAGATGAGGTGCACTCCTGCGGAGATTGGCTGCAGAGGGCCAGTCGTGTCCGATGTTGTTCCACGGGAAGCAGACCTGCCGGAACACCGCGACGCCCACTCCGTGCGCACCCCTCCGCGTCGGGTAGCTGACCGCGCGCGCCGAGGTAGTCCTTCTACCCTCTACGGGTACCGTGGCACAGCGGTACCTTAGCCCCTCGCGCGTATTGTTTCCCAGGGCAGAGTTCAGATGCGTTGGATGTGTCGGAAGTACGGCACCGCGGCGGCACGACTCCCACCCAGGACGCACCTCCGTCTCACCGCCGCTTTGAGGACTTGCCCCGTCCTGCGCTGCCTGCGATGTGGAGCCGCCCCGGACAGAAACCAAACTGGTGGTCGCTCGGGCTCTGGACCCACGTCATTGCCAGCCTGTGCCAGACGAACAACGATCACACGCTCGAGAAGCTTGCCTACCTTCGTCGAGCAGGACTATAGGGCGATAGGCCGAAGGTTGGTCTTCCGGCCGGCCCTCCTTTCAGCAGTACAAGCTTCCCCGTCTTCCCACCTGGTCGAGCGAAGCCTCTGGGCACTCTGAGAACACAGCAAGTGGGTGTTCATCGATTCTCTCAAAGATAGCACCCAAGCACGACCCGGTATGCCATCGAGACCCGGGGCACTATCTTTGAGAGACATTTTGTGCACCGCCACATCCAGCTCTTCCGGCGACACTGGCGGCACTTCCTCGTCCGACCCACTGGCAGCTGCGGGTGACACCATAGCTGGTGGGGTCCACTTTCCTCTTAACGGAAACAGAGAAGAGACCACGCGCTCTCTCAACCTGGTCCGAGACTTGTCGTGAGCGGCGGCGAAGGGCGGCCGAATAGCGGAGCTGTTCACGCACCCATTTTATGGGGCTACCCGCGGGTCACGCTCAAGGGACGCTATAAATTCCTTCCAGGCCTCGGTCTTTGCCTGTCGAATGCCATCCCGCAGAGCTCGACGAGCGGAACGGTAGGCATCGGCAACGTCCGAGCCTCATTAAGGGACACCCGGACACTTCTGCAGCAGCCTTGTGTACTGGCGACTCGCCGCGATGCACGACTCTCGCAGCAGCTACGGCTCGGGGCGCCGCCAATGCGGGCGTCGTCTGGGCCTGGGAGGGCCCTCGGCATGGATGCGATGTTAGCACACCTGGAACAAACGATACAGCCTAACGATGCTCCAGGCTGTCCCACATCCACATTCCGGAATGGGGCTGGAATTTGGGTTCGTTGATGCTGCCTCTTTCGGCATTTCTCTATCCATTTTACTGGGCCCATCTGGGTCGCACCGAGAATTTCGCCGAGCTCGGCGGACTCTTAGCGATCCGCAGAGACGTTGAAGCGAATATATCGGTGGTCCGATAACGTCTCCGCCGGGGTTCTGGTCCACTCTTCTACCGCGCAACGGTGGGGCTCGCGAAATTGAGTCCGTGGACCCACTTCGCTGCCTCACGCATGTGTCGGCGCTGCCGCGGTTGACATCGCCATCCGGACTCCACCATCCAGTCCTGCAGGGAACGTCACTTGCGCCGTCTGACAGGGGCTATGGCGTGGACTTCGCGTTGAAGTCCGGCGACGAGCGCACGGAATGAACCCGCAAGGAATGCGCCTTGGTCTGCAGAAGCGATGCGGAATTCCGGTTGGGGATCTGTGGGAGAGAAGTGGGCCTGCAGGGCCAACTGGCGATGGGCGACGAAGTCTTGGCACTTGATGGTGCGACTTATTCTGACACTCCAGACCCAGACCAGGGCGGTTGAGGACCCCGCGTCACCTATCCGGTTGTACCGGATGCTTACATTAAGAGCTCCGCTACCACAGCAACATCGATCGACCACTGCGCCGTGGATTGGAATCAGTGGGTCCTGTGCCTGGGCGCAGTGGTTCAAGTTGACCACCAGCAGTACGTAGGTGGAGCCATCACGGAAGGCCGTACCTTGGTGTCCGTCTCGGCCGCAGGAGCTATGACCACCGAACTGGGTGGTGGAGGCTTCTGGGATGTATTGCCCTAAGGGGCACCCACACCTTCTTCTTCGGCTGGACGACGGCATCGCTGCCACGGTGTTCAGCCGGATTTCCACGATACCGCACAGACGCGCAGTGGGGTTTCCTGCACATTGCGCGGATTTGTGGGCAACCACAACCACCAGCGGAAACTTGCAGCTCGCTGGGTCTGTCTCTGGGTGCACTTGGCACGAGCGTGGCCTGTCTCTCTCGCTGACACCGGAAGCACAGCGCAACTGTGGAGACAGCACTAGCGATCTCGTCCGCTGTTGCCGAGTCATCAAGACCACTGATACGCAGCCCCGCGCACTTTTGTGGTGCGGGAGATGCGTACATCTATCGAACCTCCTCAGTTTATTCGCCAGCGCGTCGGCTCCGCCCGATGGTCGCAGTAACTTTCAAAGGTTGGGCCCCCGTTACCGCCGATCTAAAACGGACCGCCGATATCTCGAGGCAGTCAATTTCATTTTGCTTTGCGTCAGCGAGGACAGCAGCATATGTCATTCCTTTTCAGCGCCAGGCTGCAGCGAGATTACTACAGCTGCTGTTTTGGGGCACGCAGTTTGTATCGCTGCCTCCTTTTCCCTTAGTTTTTCTTCCTCCAGGCCCAACCACTGACCATTCTCCCTGATTGATAGGCACCGCTTTTCCGGCATGGGGGCGTTTAGATGCCGGGTCGCCCGCCTCTTTTTACCCGGCGAGCATTCGGTCTGTGCTTTAGAGCTCTTCTCCTCGGGGCTGGATTAGCCGGTGGCATCAATGTCGTCACTTCTCTTTGTCCAGGCTGTGGTAGTTGAGCCAGTTTGTGGCTGAACCACTGGCGGCTCCCGCTGTGATGTCGCATCATCCCGCCTTCTACCAGCTGACATCGTTGGGCAGGGCTCTAACCGGGCGTCCATCCGGGCGCTCGATTGCGTCACAGCCCCTCGCCCGGTCATCCTGCGGTAACTCTTCAAAAGTTTTCGAGCTCAGTGCTGCGGGTGCAGGGATAGCCTGCGAGTTTGCGCTGGCCATCTCCCGTCTCAACTCTAAAACTTGATCTCTCTTTTGATCTGTTCTAGGTCTTTGACAGGCGCGCGTTTTTCTACCTCAGCGGCTTTCTTTTCTTCGGATCTTTTCTCAGAAGAGCATCGCTAATCACAACCCTCCCTTTAAGCAGCGGATGCACCTCTTTCAACGCCATGATTACTGTTCCCTTTGGTTTTACCGAACTCCTTAGCTATCAGCGGTGTATGAAGCTCGGGGCGTTCGTTTCTTAAGAGCGCTCATTGTCGACCTGAGTCCGAGCTGTCGTCCAGCGACAAAGGAAGTGACGACTCTGAGATCGTGGCCACGCGCGGTCTTATAATGCGACGCGCCAGGCCGCCGCCTTGTCTGCAAAGCCTCCTGAGCGGACAGGCAGCGTCGCGATCGCGCTGATTTGGCTTGGGCGACCCCACCTTACTACTGGTAGTCGGTGGCCTGCCCCTTCCCGCTGGCGCCAGGTTCCCTCGAATCTCTGTTTTGGACGGGTATCTGATCCACTCTGGCATCTCTCTTGTGTTTTTCTGATGGAAAATGCATTTACCCATCCCGCCACTGTGGTTACCGAACTGGCGGGTGTAACAGGTTCTGGCTACCGAATTGCCCTAATACCCACTAAAAACCATCGACGTACATTACCTGCCGCCTTATTGTACAGAGCCACGGTGCGCGCTCTACCGTGATTCCACCGGCGTCTGTCGAGCGGGTGCAGACTCCACCTACAACCTTAATCCCAATCTTGTGTGCTATGCTTTTGCATGCATTACACCTCGAAGGTCACTTCTTACCGGGTGGCGTTCTCTCCACCGGCCTGCCACTGCGTGGCCCGCATCGTTGAGGAGGAAGGCGGCGATCGTGAGCGAGTCGCCTGCGACCGGTTTTCTACGGCGGATGGGTAGCGACGACGGGTCATTTAACCCTTTCCATCGCTTCTTTTGCGTCATCACCTCCTCGCAGAAGTAGACCATTTTGCCCCATGCCACGTTATTACTTACCATAGCTTCCACTACGGCTGGCGGTGATGGGTCATTCCATTACAGCAGCGGGTGGCTTCGCTGCTCACCGCGGACCTCTGAAGTGTGCCTGGCCATCCTCAGCACTTTCGCAATAATCTGATTTTATCAATGGGCTCTGCCCGCCACTTCCTGCACAGGTACCTTCCGAAGCAGCCATCCCCACGGCAAGCGCATCTGCACGAGGCGGAACGTGAGAGCTCCATGTCTCTTGTCAGCCACCGGTCCAGTACCGGTAGCACCGCTTCTATTATTTGTGTGTTGGCCAGCAGTTGGTTGCTGGTCGCTGCTTTTCCGCTTTCTCAATGACCGCCCGGTTGCTTCTCACCAAGTGCTCATCCAGAAGTGTTCTCCACCCCTTCTGATGACTGCCGTCCTGGTACGTTGCGTAGTCCCATTGCTACCTCATATCTTCTGCGCCAGGACCGCCTCCCAGATCCATGGCAGCGTTCCCGCCAGGACCAGACAACCGCCTCGAAGGTGTGACAGTAGCCGCCCATGAGCTCTCCACCGCCGCCAACCCGTTGCGGTCTGCGTAGGGGAGGGGTTTTGTTATGGGCGTTCAGAGCGTCCACCCAGATAGGAGCTCCAGAGGGCCATCGACTTGACGACTCCCGTATAGAGGCGGCGGCACTGAGCTCTAGGTCCGCCAATGTTGGGCGGAGAACTTACCTAACGCCCGCCGCTCGAATGAGTCTCGGAGCAAGGCCACTGAAATGTTCCTTAAAGTTCCACCGGCTATCGAGGACTAGTCCCAGGTAGCGCAAGGTCTTCGATACCGATGGAAACTCCACCACTACCATCTCTAGTCCTGTGGGCGGTGCGCCACAAGGTCCCGTGGAAACGCCGCCAGCTTCCGACTTCACTCCACAGAGACCTCAAGTCCCAGCCGCCGTATCCTGGACGGTTTGCGTCCCCTTACACCACCGTTGCTGGGGACCGCCTGCCTGTAAACAGCTCGCGCTTTGCTACGACGTATCGTCCGCATAATGAACTGACCCTCCTGCTCCTCGGGTTTTGCTCCTCACCAACGCGCAATCGTATCCCTATGATGTTCCTGGGAGAGGTCCTAGAACCATTCTGGAACCCATTTTACCGTCCTTCTACACCAACCTGTCTTGGTGGGATACTTCCGCCTAATGTGTCCGATAGGTATACCGCCACAATCTGTTGCAGATAGCGAGGTACGGCATGGTAATGGAGAGCTTCCTTTATGCAGCTCCAGGGTAGGGTGTTAAAGGCGTTTTTGATGTCCAGGGACACCGCCACCACAACATCGCCCTGAGATATTGCGTCCGCTGTCAGCGCTTTGACTCTCATTATGGCATCGATCGTTGACCTTAGCTTGCGAAAGCCGTATTGACACCCGCTAGTTGACCTTCCTCGTCAGGTGCTTGGCTGACCGCTCTAAGCAGTTATCCGCTCGAACAGCCAATCCTCGTTCAGCACGACGATGGGCGATATACAGATGGCGAGTCCGCTGGACGACCCTCTTTCTTCAGCAGGACTAGCCTACCGGTTTTCCAGCTGTTTGGATATCAGCCCTGCTCGAGGCGCCTGAGAGCGTCTGATCCCATTTCGTGCGCACCAGGCAGGGCGCAAACAGTTCCTGAGCATGACGCCTGGCCCTGAGCAACCTTCTTGGCTAGCATCCGTAGCTCCGCCGCTTTGAACTCGGTGATGCTCCCGATAAGGCTTTCCTGATCTGCAGAATACCTTCGGCTATTTATCTCAGCGGTACATGCTTGGTGGTAGGTATTCGTCTTTTTTCCGAAATAGAGCCTCTACGATGCTTTCACAGAGTAGAGGCTGTAGGGTCTGAGTCAGTGGTGGGGGTCCTGGGACGAAGTTTGGATCGAACTAATCTATAGGGCCTTCCCCATGGGTCTTTATCCACTTTCTCCAGCATTTCATTCACCGCTTGCGGCTTGGCCTTGCTTATCGCCACCTGAAGCTCTTTTGTTTATGTCTATAGTCATCGTAGAGACTGGCCTCTTTCCTCTCGATGAGCTCTTCTTCGGCTTCGAAGGTAGCGGCGCGGCCACGACGCATGCCTGCCGGAGATCCGTTAACCGGTCAGACCACCAGTACGCCTGCCTCCCGGTAGCCGGCCCGGCCCGGGGCATGGCAGCGATCACCGAGATCTTTTGTCGCCCGACCTCGTGGGTGGGTCTGCTTCCTCGCTCACTGCTTCTGCGGGGATCTCCTTGTCATGAGCCATGCCTGCCTGGTGAACTGCCGTAAAGGTTCCGCGTGGCTTTTTAACCGCCCACCTCGGTCCCGACCCAGATAGAGACCGATTGAGGCTATCTGCGGCTGGCAAGGAAGGCGCCTCCATACCAAACTGATGTACCGGTGGTCCGACAGAGTTTCCACGCTGTCCAGCACCTGCCACCGTTTACTCGATACCACCATTAAGTGGGACTTGCGAACGTCACGTCCACTATCGACTCACCCTGCGCACGTACGCAGGTGCTGACCGACCCTGGTTTGGGATTACTAGTCCCGTCGCTACGACCACTCCTCAGCACACCTCCCCTTATGGTCACTGGGGATCCCCAAGCCACCGATTTGGCATTGAGAGTCCCCGCGGTGGCGCAGTTTGGTCGACATTGGTTAACGCGACCTTCCTGACGCGTTGAAGGTCAACTCAAAGTCGGCGGGCAGGTTGGGCGAAAATAGACGCCAACCACTGACAGGCCATCCACAGTTTGCAGCCGCATCTGACCCTTGCTACTTGCTCAAAAGGCAGGGAGCCAGCAGCAGTCCTGTGACTAAAACGCAATAGCGGCTCACACATCACCAACCGGATTCTCCTTGGGAGGTGCAGGTGGGAACACGGTAATCCCAATGTCGATCACGCTCCGCCGGAGCTCTGGATGGCGGGTCCTGAGCTCTGGGACAGTGATTGATATTACCCTATCAAAATCGTATGCGGTCGACCAGCATTGTTATTTCTTACGTTTAGATTCCATCCGGCTCTGGCAATGGGTAGTACCTGCGGGACGATTTATTCGTATCATGCCTTCCTCTGGCCTGTTTGGCAGCGCAGGCTACACATTGCTCCGCTACCGGCTGCCTCTTCAACTGGTCTTACGGTCGGGTACGAGTGGCACGTACGTTACGGCGGTACGGCACGCTCTATGACCCGACTGGCTTCTGGCGGTAGCATATTCCGCTGCGATCCCGCTTCGGCGGTACGCTGTCCTCGGCGTGTCAACCTCCAAGGCACCAGTAGCCAGGAACACCCTACCAGGTACCAACAGCTTCGCAGGCACCAGCCCACCAGCCTTCCGCTCAGCCATACCACGCGGCAGCGGGTATGGGGCACCGCACTCAGGCTGTGCACCTGAACCACAATAATGGTCAGGTCTTATTTCGCTGCATTTCACCGATTCCTTAGAGCACTCGCCTACTTTCGCGATGGCCGTCACAACTTCGTCTGTCGACGGAATCGTCTAACCAGAGATGCGCATTTCCGAGCACTTAGTAGGCCTGCCTATGGGACGTTGTCGTCCCCTAGAAAGTCCTTCAGTTTTGAGGCAAGCATATCTGCTTACTCCACTGTTCACTCCAGGGACCCTAGATCCTCGCACCGGTTTTGGCTCTTCTAAACCAGAGACCGGGAAGACCGAGGGAAGAGATGTCGATCTTTCAACGGCTTCCTCCGGGCCTTTTTGGCCAGGTGACTCTATATACTCTCAGCACCGCCCGAAGGTGATTGAGGAGACGCGACGCAGAGACCATGCTTCCTCGCGGGTTGGTCTCGGTCCAGACTCCCGTTTTATTTGGACGCTTTTAACCACTTACCCGCCCTCACAACAGTTCCTGTTTGTGGTTCAGCTTCAGGTTTGGCCTTTGTGTGTCGTTTGTATCAGCAACAGCAACAGATACGCTCTGCAACGCTCCTTGTGCCTTCTTTTCTTCTTGCAGCTTTCCTCTTTTTGGACCTTCTACTCCGAGACTTTGGATTGACATTGGTCCCGTTCCTTTACCGGTCGCCTTCCCGCCCTCCCCCTTCCCAGGAGGCTCTGACTGGTCACCTCCATCCGAGCAGGTGGTAGGTGTACGCGCGGTTTTGCCACCAACCTTCCTCCAGGGCTTCTAGATTTTCGTTCACCATTTGGCCAACTTGCTCCATAATGGTACGCGAAAAGGTTTCCAAGAGGGAGGTATTTACATCTCGGTTGGTTGTGGGAGCTGTGCCAAAGCGATGACACGTAGGTGTTTTTCCTTGCCTCCGCCAACTCCGTCCTGATCAGTGCTATTTCCTCCCTTAGGTCAGTCAGGTCCTCCCTGCTTCCGCTGGCATTCTTCGCCTCAGCTTTTTCGTCTCCTTCGTCACCGATCTAGCGCTTAGTACTGCGACTGCCTTTGATCGCCGACGCTGACTCTTTTAGGGCATGCACAAAGGTGCCCTTTAAGTTTTTGACGACGCGGCTACCTTAAATATAGTTGCCACGTTGTCCATCACCACCTGTTCAGCTCGACAGGTGGGGCCTGATGCCTCCACCGCTCCCGCCGCGTAGTTACCAACTCCAGCCCACCGCCGGATCAGGCGCCCAACGCGCCTGATCCGCGCGGTTCGTGGCTGATCCGGCCGACGTTCTCCGGCATCCCGCAGGAAGATGTTCCCGCGAGCCGACTGCGCCCATAGATGCCATAAGCGCATCGCCCGGGCGAGAAGCGTACCCGCTGTCCAGGATACCGTACGCCTCCTGACAGACTCGGACCGCCAGGATACGTTGGGCCTTCTTCAACACGGGCGTTCCTGGCGTCCGGGCACCTATCCACTCCATACGGGCGCAATCTCGCGCGCGACACTCCGCAGGATGCCAGAGTACAAGCGCCATTACAATGACCCGGCCTTTAACATTGGGCAGCAATCTGCCCAGCGCAGCTGGTGGTGGCGTGAGCCGGGAGAAGCCGTTCGAAGTGCCCCGAAGCTCCATCGCCTGGGTCCAGAAGTGCGAGCCCCTAAATACCTTGCGCTCCTTGGGACCTTCGCCCGACGCATGACGCGCCCCGGGTGTGGACTCCTTGCGGGGTCCGTGGAAGAGGAGGGCCTCCGTCTTAGTGACGGAGACCTCAGACCCAGCTGCTCGATCCGGTCCACCACCAGCGACGCTAGTGGCGCCTGTGAGCCTCTGTCGTAACTCCTCCCCAGCCTGAGACGAGGGTGTCGTCCGCGTAGCATAGTACCCTCGTCCCGGGGAGGACCGGGCTGCCGCAGCAGCCAGCCGCACGCGCGAGGTTCCACCAGCAAGGCCCAAAGACGACCCCTGTGGAACCCCCGCCTCCACGCGCCGCCGATGTAGCCTGCCGCTGCCATCAACCCAAACGATCGTCCCATCCTGGAGGTACGCCCCAACAGCCCGATACCGATGTAGGGGAGCTGAAAGACTCCAGCGCCCCCGACGCCACCAGAATGGCAGGCTGTTAAAGGCGCCTCAGATATCGGGGCGACACCCCAGGACCACCTCGCTGTTATCGAAGGGGCCCCGGACAGGCTCTTTCAGGTCGAGCGGTGCGCCCAACGTGACTGCCCCTGGCCCGAAATCCGTACTCGGGCTCATGGAGGCCTGGTCCCACCTCGGCGAGGTGCCGAACGAGACGGCCGGGCCAAAATCTTCTCAGCATTCTCTCGCCCCCAACCAGCTAGCCATCTGCCTGTACGCGGAAGGAGGAGTCGGGTGACGGTCCCCCTTCCGCAGCAGGCAAGTCGCCCTGTCTTCCAGCACTCCGGGAACTGCACGCCGAATGCAGGGCGTCGTACAGTCCCCGGAGCCTCGCGCAGGTGGACTGGCGGCCACCCAGAGGGCTCCTCGATGGGACCTCCCCTGTCGGGCCCCGGAGCCGTACGTCGATCCCGGACATGATCCAGCCAGCCGTCCCACTCCGTCAGAGGAGGGCCCTCCTTCTGTGGCCGCCGCGGGGCGGTGGTGGACAACCGGCGAACACGCGCCGCCCCGGAAACAACCGGTCCACCACCTCTGAGGAAGTCCAGTCCAGGGCTCCGCTATGTGGGTGCCTGCGCACAGAGCTTCTTCCAAAGCCGTCTTGAAACGGGCGCCCCCATCCTTTCGTCGACCCCTGCCAGTAGTTCCTCCCAGGCAGCGGTCTTCGCCCGACTATGGCGAGCCGCAGGTTCCAGGCGTTGGGGCCCTGCTTTATTAAAGGCGCCATACGCAGGGGAATGAGGCAAAAAAACCTAACCTAACCCAGTAACGCGACGGGTAAGGTCGAATAACCCGAGGAGGAACTCGTCGCGGCGGTGGCGGTGAGCTTCGGGAGAAGCCGTTCGAAGTGCTCCCCGAAGCTCCATCGCTCGTCCAGAGTGAGCCCTAAATACTTGCGGCTCCCCGCACTGGGACCCTCTCGCCCCGGACGGGGATGATCGCGCCCGGGGTGGACCTCTGCGGGGTCCGTGGAAGAGGAGGGCCTCCGTCTTAGTGACGGAGACCTCAGACCCAGCTGCTCGATCCGGTCCACCACCAGCGACGTGCTAGTGGCGGCCAGACAAGCAGCCTCGTCGTAACTCCTCCACCGGGCCGAGACGAGGGTGTCGTCCGCGTAGCATAGTACCCTCGTCCTGGGAGGACCGGCTGCCGCAGCCGTACGCGAGGTTCCACAGCAAGGCCCAAGACCGACCCCTGTGGAACCCCGCCTCCACGCGCCGCCGATGTAGTTCGCCGCTGCCATCAACCCAGACGATCGTCCTGTCCCGGAGGTACGCCCCAACAGCTCGACTGATAGGGGGAAGCCGGAAAACTCCAGCGCCCCTGATCGTCACGAATGGCAGGCTGTTAAAGGCGTTCTCGATATCTAAGGACACCCCCAGGACCACCTCGCCGTTATCGAAGGCCTCCAGACAGAGGCCCTTCAGGTCGAGCAGGGCGTCCAACGTGGATCGCCCTGCCCGAAATCCGTACTGGGCCTCATGGAGGCCCGGTCCCACCTCGGCGAGGTGCCGAACGAGACGGCCGGCCAAAATCTTCTCGAAGACTTTCCCCGCCTCGTCCAGAAGGACGATCGGTCTGTACGCGGAAGGGGAGTCGGGGTGACGGTCCCCCTTCCGCAGCAGGCGAAGCCTGCCCGTTCTTCCAGCACTCCGGGAACTGCACGCGCCGAATGCAGGCGTCGTACAGTCCCCGGAGCCTCGCGCAGGTGACTGGCGGCCACCCAGAGGCCTCCTCGGGACCCCGTCGGGCCCCGGAGCCGTACGTCGACCCCGGAGACGATCCAGGGCCACATCCAGCTCCTCTTCCGTCAGAGGAGCGCCCTCCTCTGTGGCCGCCGCGGGGCGGTGGTGGACATAACCGGGGCTGGAATGACGCGTCAGCCCCCGGGAACAACCGGTCCACCACCCTTGAGGAAGTCCGGGTCCAGGGCCTCCGTTAAGGGGCGCCTGCGGCACAGAGCTTCTTCCGTGCCGTCTTGAACGGGCGCCCCCATGGATCCCTGTCGACCCCTGCCAGTAGTTCCTCCCAGGCAAGGGTCTTCGCCCGGACTACAGTGAAGCTGCAGTTCAAAAGTGCTAATAAAGGCAGGGCCTTTATTAGCACTTTTAAGACCCGCCATACGCAGGGAAATGAGGCAAAAAAAAAAAAACCTAACCTAACCCAGTAACGCGACGGGGTGCTGGGTCGGATAACCTCGAGGAGGAACTCGTCGCGACGGTGGCGAGGTTCCGCCGAAACCGGGAGCGGAAGCTCTCCCGATCGCCTGCGCTGAAGTCGAGAACGGCTCCAGACGAGCAGACGGTACGGGCGTTGCATCGGATGTTTCTCGACGACGCTGAGCTGATTAGTACGATGGCAGCAAGTCGAGGAACCTCAAGTCCGACCTGGCGCGGGACCTGAGTGACGCCGCGGCCTCCATCAAGGTGGCCGTGACCACCATCGCGTCTCGCACAGCGACGGACGAGACGCGGCAGCTGCAGGCGGAGAACGCCCGCCTGCGCGCCGAGGCGGCCAATTTCCGCAAGGAGTTGGCCAACCTCAGGGCGAAGATGGACGAGTTGGAGCGGCGGTATAGACCCGCGCCTCCTCGTCCGGACGCTGGCGATGAGTCTCCTAGGGAGGGGACGATTCAGCCGGCAAAAAAAAGGCGCACGGGTGCCGATCGCCTCGTATCGGCGACTACGTCAGTAGAGGAAAACTGCCGCACCGTAATGGTGCAGGTGGAGACGATGGTGTCGGCCCGCCTGGCATCACTGGACGACAGGCTTCTCCCGGAGAAGCGTGTCCGGCCACCGCTGGCTGCCGCGAGGCAGGCGGCATCGGCCGCCAAGAATGCCGGCCCAGCGCCGAAAGCGGCCGCGGTCTCCGCGAACCCCGCCCCCAAAGCCTCCGTGGGTAAGGGGAAAGGGAAAGAGGGGCCGCAGAAGACGGCGGGAAAGCTCCCTAAGTCCGCAGGCAAGTTCATGCCCGCGCCCGCCCTACCTCCATTGGAGGAGGGGTGGACCGTCGTTGCGCGAAAGCCGCAACGGGCGAAGGAGCTGCCGCCGAAGCCGCAGCAGCGGCAGAAGCAGCTACAGCAGTCGCAGCCGAAGCCGCAGCAGCAACAGCAACAGCGCCAGAGCGCGAAGCGCAAAGCCGGCTGGAAGAACCGGCCGCAAAAGCTGCGGGCCCTACGGTCCGCGGCGGTCGTGGTTACTCTTGCGCCTGAGGCAGTCGCGAAGGGCGTCACGTACGCTGAAGTGATCGCCCAGGCGCGGGAGCGGATCGACCTGAAAGGCCTCGGCATTCTTGGGATGCGCTGCAAGACGGCGGCGACCGGAGCACGAATATTTCAAGTGCCCGGTCTTGAAAACAGCGAGAAAGCCAATACCCTCGCCAAGAGGCTCTGCGAGTCTCTCGGCGACGATGTCGCGCGGATCTCGAGGCCGGTGAAGTGCACCGAGCTGAAGGTCTCCGGACTGGATGACTCGGTAACCAGCGCCAACGTAGTCGCCGCTGTGGTGCGAGCGGGGGGCTGTCCGGCCGACCAGGTTCGGTCGGGCAGCGTCTCGTTCGGCGCCTCCGGCCTCGGGACAGCGTGACTACGCTGTCCTGTGCTTGCGGCTCAGCGGGTGGTGGACGGGCGGCAGACTCTTGGTTGGCTGGGTGTCTGCGCAGGTCACACTGCTCGCGAGCAGACCGCAACGTTGCTTCCGGTGCCTCGAAAAGGGGCACGTGCGGGCGCAGTGTAAGTCCGACTCGGTCCGCAGCGATGAGTGCTATCGTTGCGGAAAGAGCGGCCACAGGGCGGCCACCTGCTCCGCCGATTCGCACTGCAACCGGTGCAGCGCGGCCGGTAAGCAGGCCGACCATAAATCCGGCGGTGGTGCCTGCGACAGGGTGCGCGTTGTCGGTGGTGGGGCGACGAAGGGCGGCAGGCGCGAGCGGGAAAGCCGTGCGGGAGGAGGTTCAGATGTCCGTCGAGTGATGATGGACCTGAACTTCCTCCACGCGAACATCAACCACTGCGCCAGAGCTCAGAACCTTCTGTTACAGAGCATGGCGGAGCGGTCGATAAACGTGGCGGTGGTCACCGAGCCGTACTACGTCCCACCGCGGGAGAGCTGGGCGGGAGACGTGGACGGATCGGTGGCCAAAGGCACAGTGACCTCGAACGGCTCCCCCGACCTAGAATTGATGAAGCGCGGTCTGGATTACGTCGCCGGGCGTGTGGGGGACGTGCTGGTCGTGGGAGCATATTTCTCGCCGAATCGCTGCTTGGCGGAGTTCGAGCGGCTTCTCGACGAGATCTGAGCTCTCATCGGCCGGCTAGGGTCGGGTCGCATTCTCCTAGCCGGAGACCTCAACGCCAAGTCGGTGGCGTGGGGATGCCCGCGGAGGAGCACGCGCGGTGCGGCGCTCGAGGAGTTCGCGATCGGGGGACGGCGAACACGTGCGTGCGGAAAAACGGCGGCTCCATAGTGGACGTAACGTTCGCCGGGGTGGCCGTGGCCCGCCGTATCGGGGATTGGGAGGTGCTCGAGGGCGTGGAGACTCTGTCGGATCATTTGTATGTCCGATACAGTGTGTTCGCGACCTCGGCGACTCCGGGCGATGTTTGTCGTCCCTTGATTGAGGACGGCCCTCGGTGGGCGCTGAAGCGCCTCGACTGAGACCGGCCCGAGGAGACGGCCCTAGTCGAGGCCTGGGTCCGCGAGGGCCGGGCGAAGGCGGCGGGCCTCTCCTTGGAGGAAGTGGCGGTCGATGTGGAACGGGAAGCGGAGAGACTCGTGCAGGCCGTGTCGCACGTGTATGACGCGGCTATGCCGCGGGCGTGCCGCTTCCTGCCTCCTAAGTGCCGTCGTACTGGTGGACGGCGGACCTCGTGCGGCTTCGTAGTGCGTGCGTGGCGAGCCGACGCAAGTACCACAAGTGCCGACGTCGACGGAGGCGCGATACGGCCGAGGAGGAGCGGCTGTACGCGGCGCACAGGGCCGACGTGGCCGTACTGGTGGCGGCGATCTCCGAGGCGAAGAAGGCGTCCGAACGTGAGATGCCCGAGTCGTTGGACGGCGAACCTTTCGGAAAGCCGTATAGGAGGGTGCGGCAAAAGCTGCGCGGACGCGGACGCGGACGCGGACGCTGTTCATGGCGTTGCTGAGGCAGAGTCGGTTTCCACGCATATGGAAGGCGGGGAAACTGGTCCTGCTTTGGAAAGCGGGGAAACCGGCCGACTCACCGTCGTCGTATCGGCCGATCGTGTTGTTGGACGAGGTGAGCAAGCTCTTCGAGCGCGTCATCGCAGCTCGCCTCGTTCGACACATGGAGAAGGTCGGACCGGATCTGAGCGAACACCAGTTCGGATTCCGCCGGGGCAGGACCACCGTAGACGCGATAGCGCGGGTGCGAGCTCTGGCGGACGCGGCGGTGGCTCGCGGAGAGGTGGTGTTGGCGGTGTCTCTCGACATCGCCAACGCGTTCAACACCCTTCCGTGGAGGACGATCACCGCGGCGCTGTGCCACTTCGGGGTCCCGGTCTACCTGAGGCGTACCTCTCGGACAGGTCCGTGAGGTACCCGACGCGCGACGAGTGGTGTCGGCACGGTGTGTCGTGCGGTGTTCCGCAGGGGTCGGTCCTCGGACCGCTCCTGTGGAACATCGGCTACGACTCGGTGTTGCGTGAAGCCAACCTCGGTGGAGTAGACGTGACTTGTTACGCCGACGACACCCTGGTGACGGCTCGCGCGCGCACCTTTAGGGAGGTGCGCGTGTTGGCGACTGCGGGCGTTGCCCACGTCGTCTCGCGCATTCGGCGCTTGAGGCTGGAGGTTGCGTTGGGCAAATGCGAGGCCTTGTGCTTCCACGGCGCCCGGAATGCGCCTCCGCCGGGAGCGGAGCTGATAGTCGGTGGGACTTCCATCGCCGTCGGTACTTCGATGAAGTACTTGGGACTCGTCCTCGACGGCCGATGGAAGTTCGACGAGCACTTTCGGCAACTGGAAAACTGATATCCCTCGTGGATTCAATTTTCTCTTCGGCGCAATCAGTCGAGTCGCGCGGCGAGTCCGTCCCTAGGGCGGTTTTTGGCTTCTGCCACGCCGGGCGCACCCGTAACCCGCTCATAGCACACCTCGAGCGGAGCGGGGACTGCGGTCATTGCGACCGGAATCGAGAGGAAGACAACCTTTCAAATTACCCCAATCCTAAGGTACGGCGCGACGATGGGATGAATGGCCAAGGGGAACTTGGTCCCGAGCGCCCGAAGCTGTGGAGCAGCACTTCAACATAATGACAAGCAGAACTCAAGACATTGGTCCCCAGGTGGGTCCCGGCTTTATGGCTGGGGAATCCCACACGGCGCCTGGCGCCGTCTGCCCTTCGTACTCTGGGGTGGGCAAGACTGCTTTAGACGACGGTGTATGGTCAAAAATTATGAAAGTATAAGATTGTGAGTCTAGTGATGAGTTATAAAGAGTACATCCATACATACATATATTATTACATATATTGTATGTTCCCAGTGGGGTAGCCAGAGACCACCTCTCTCCACCTGCTACGATCCTGGCACATCTCTCTCGCTTCCTCCACTTTCATAAGCGTCTTCATGCACGCTCGTCGGTTGCGAGTGCTTTTGACTCGGCCTTTCTTTAGGACATCTCCGATTTGATCGGAATATGTCCTAAATAAAGAGTATATCGATTTAAATCCCGGAAAAATATGAAAATTCAAATAATGCATTTTTTTTTATATTGTCACGCCTTTTTCCCAGTAGGAGTAGGCAGAGGTGAATAAACACCCACATTTCGCCAGATGTGGTCAGATTAAGTCCCATGTAACAGGGGGCGAGCCTGTTGCCACTTTATTGGGGCCACCACACACACACACACACACAAAGATGATGTGAGTGTGCGGGGTTTCCTCGCGATGTTTTCCTTCACCGTTTGTATCTCGCTGCTGGAACTAAAGTTCACAACTGTACATAACCTAAATATTAAGTCATCGGTACATGCCGAGGTTCGAACCCGCGACCTTCGGAATGAAAGCCGCACGCTCTAACCATTAGGCCAGCGAGCTACTGGCTAATAATGTATTGATAGAATATTATAAGATAAGAGTGTGAAGCTCTTCATTGATGAAAACTATAAAGTATACGGATTCGAAACCGTTTAAAATGGTTGTTCACGAAAATTCACAGATGTAATTAAATAATGTTACAGGCATTATTATTACCCTAATATTTAAAATATAAATTTTCAGATTACCGACTTCCTCATTCAATAGGGTTATGAGTCTACGCTTGTCCAGTCAGATAGGTACAGAAATTCCATACAAATGATTATGAAGTAATTAATGGCAAACATAAACATTATTAATACTAAGAATGAATAGTATTCAACATCTTGGTCACATAAAATATGATTATATGAGATACTAGTTATTGTTTAAGAATTCCTTAAATTTATTTTATTTAAAAAAAAGGGAAAGGATTACACAATGAAGTTTATTTATACGAAACACACTCGACATGGAGTGATTGTTAGTTTGTGCGTGCAAATGGCGCGGCTCGGGGCTCGACGCTAGGTGCGCGGCGTGTACTGCGCGAGGTACACGTGCAGCCAGTCCGCGTGCCGCCACAGCTGCCCGAGCAGCAGCCGATCGGCGGCTCCGCCCACGCACACCCGCCGCACCACGCCCGCGACGGCCAGCCCGCTCTGCAACAACCAGCCGCTGCTGCACCGCTGCTGCACTGTGTCCGCACGCCACCGGACAGCAAAGTGCGCGCGATGAAAAGTGAATGTAGTGCGTAATAATATTACGAAATATGTAGTTGTAATATTATATATAGGAAGTGGGACTGTTCGGTGACATCCGTGTTACCTGCCCGTCGTCGGTTGACGGGCAAAGCACCGGCGCACCGGGGAGGGTAGTGCAGTCCCCGCCCGAGGTCGCGTCGGCGATGATGCCGCACGCCATGTCGCTGATGTTGCGCCTGCGGGGCAGGCAGTCACCGTCGCGCACCGTCAACGCCGTCTGGGAACCGCATCGTGATTTATACAATTAGTAGTATGTAATATCAGTCTACTTCAGCAATTCCTCAAGCACACGGCGCCGTAAAGCGCGGCACGCACCAACACCGGAGTTTCGAAATCATCGAAGCTCGGGACGAAGCAGATCCCCCGAAGCGAATTCTGTAGGCAAGCTCCGCCGGCGCTGCTCCCCCACACGACGTCTTCTTCTAACAAAAAAAGCCCGAAGTCGTTCGCGTGCGTGCCTTTGAAAACATTTTAGTGTGAGTTGATTATTTCAGTATCAAGTCAGGAGCCGAACTGGTAGCCAACTCGGCAAGAGACTCTAAGACCGATGCACAGGAAGTACGTGAGGCTAACACTCGAACAAAATGGAGCAAATAGTATAACAGCATGCACTGCCCGCGCACTGCATCAGCCTTCGTTCCTGCGAGATAACGATGGTCCTCATGCAACCTGCCGGGACCCCAGGCAGGCGCGCAGGCCGGGGTGCACACTTAAAGGATGCGACGACATGCTATTGAAAAATCACTGGCTCGTCAACGTACCAGATCGCGTTTACAGGTTGTTTAAGAGGATCGATCATGTCGTGCGCAGACGAGACTACTTGCGGCCACTCAAAAACCAGTTTTCAAAAACGCATCAGCACCATTGCGCACAACCATACGCTGAACCAGATAGCACTTGTTTGGCTTATCGAGTCTAAAGAAAGTTAGCTGCAAGCGAACTTGGTGCGTTTGCTGCAACACATCGGCGCTATACACCTGGCAACTTTACAAGGCGTATCTAATGTGTAAATAAGCTGTATGGTGATGCTTTAAATCTATATAAGTTGTGCAGTAGAAATGGGCGTGACCTAGCGAGATGACGAGGCGCCGGCGCCGGCGCCAGCGGAGAGTTCCGTCCGACACTCGCTTTCTAACATTCGTTAGTCTTACATGTCTATCACTACTTAACTTGTAAATATGATTTAAATAAACGTAGACTATCTGAGCTCCGTTGAGAGGGTGACGATGCTGTGACCCTTGGATCCGACAACCTGTTCTATTTCCGGGACGGAGAAGAACATTCCCAAGGTAGGATCGTTCGTAGTCCACAGGTCTCTTGTGAATAGCGTCGTACAGATAGGAATTGCGTCGAACAGAGTAGCGTACCTTATACTATCATCAAACACTCCACACAACGATGAGGAGATAGAAGTAAGGTATGAGGACAACTCTCAGGCCATGCATGGTTCCAGGACTCATTACACCGTTGCCATGGGAGACATCAACGCAAAACTGGAAAAACAATGCGGTTACGAAATGAAAGTAGGGCCATTTGGAAATGGATTTCGGAATTCCCGCGTCAAATACTAGCCGATTACAAAGAGAGATGAACTCGAACACAAGCTGAATACCTCGCCAAGTTGTGAGGCTTGGTCCCCGGGCGGGAATATCACCCCCATTCTCGAATCTAATCACGATCTAGAGTGACGTTGGATATTTCGGTAGACCGAAAGTCCTCGCAAGCGGCGTGACGTCACGATGTGCGGTACGCGGCGGCGGGCTCGGTGACCTCGGGAGTACGCGACTAGCTCATAACCGAAAACAAGCCTCTAGTAAGATCCGGTCGCCGATAGCCGACGGCCCCGACGATAAGGCGCTGCGCACTTTCCCCTAAACTTTATTGTTTATAAACTACTAGGAAACTTGTAAATATAGATAATAAAGGCAGCCTCCGATGAGATAGCACGAGTGCGGCTCATGGTGCGGTGCTGTAGGCTGAGCTCACCAGAGTTGTAGTTGTGGTGTACCAGCCTATCAACGACGTGGTAGTGATGGCCGGGGTCGCGGGCAGCATGCACTCGCGCCCACACTGGCGCGCGCACCACCGTGCGCACGCACGTGCCGCTGGTGAGCACGACTCGCGTGCCGAGCAGTGCGCCGGCGCAGTACAGGCCGGACTCGGAGACCTGGCCGCGCCGTACATCTCCGTCGCGCCTGCGCATGCGTCCGATTTAATGTTTCAATTGATGCTACACGAGGTCCGCGTAACGGGAGTCCGACGTACCGGTAGAGGGCGACGCACCAGGGGCAGTTCTGGAAGCCGCGCTGGCATTCTGTTGCAGAAAAAGAAAGCTTGAGTTACATAGGAAAAGGTTTCCGTTTATTGTACCCCCTCACACCGTCCCACCTTCACCCCAGTACCGTCGCTGGGCGCAGGGCCCAGCAACAGCGTGACGCAGTGAGGTGATCCCGCTCGCCGCCGGTACCATCGTCATCGTCATCATGAGCCTATGTATGTCCAACGCTGAATGTTTCCCTCCAAAGATCGATCGATCCCACCTTACTCCCATCCAGTAGGTCCCCGCGATTCTCACCAGATAGTCGATCCGCTTTGCAGATGATCTCTCCACACCACAAGTACGCAGGCGTTACTCGATGAACTTGTTGCCCCATCGGCTGTCGGTCCTTCAAGCAATGTGCTCTACCCACTACCACTTAAGTCTATCAATCTTTTGGTCTATGTAAGTGACTTTAGTTCTCCTAAGGATCTCCACATTTCTGATTCGATCGCGCAGAGAAACTCTGAGCATAGCCTCTCTTTTTTAAAGGGCCGGTAGTAAGGGGCCACGTCTCGGATCCGTAAGACAACGCGAGCAACACGCACGAGTTGAAGACTTTTGTCTTCAGACCGGTACCACCTTCATTTTATTTTATCGTACACTAGACAAACCCTCGCTGCTCGCAAAGCGGCGGACGCAACCTACTAAACACAACTAGTTGTACGAATGATGGAAAATAGTGCTTTACCATTCATATCAGTAAATCGGGCTGTTGTAACGTTTGTGGCACCAGGTGTAGAAGCGGCTGTCGGTGCGGTTGTCGCTGTTGCATATGAATGGTCGGTGCAGCACCATAAGAAGCCCCCACATTCCGTTAATCTTAAAAATAACAGTCAATGTTATCAACGTTACACCAAGTTCTTATAGTTTTGGTCAAGTTTGGAGTGCGCGTCCAGCTGCGCGTGCGCGAGTCGACCTGGTTAGAGAACAAAATTTTGAAATAGTCATTGCAAGCGTTTAGTTTACACGGGGAGCCGTCGGTGTACTGAGAGCAGGGAGCAGAGAGCAGGGAGCAGGGAGCAGGGCGCGCGTGCCGCAGCATGCTTACCGTTTCGAGTCGCTGTTCCTGGAACAAACAAGTAAGGGTCGTTCAGCGCCGCGGCCGCAGGACCCCCTATGAAACAACTATAGGGGGCGAGTTCACACGCGGTACAAATA
Organism: Troides helena; assembly: GCA_029286815.1. Lineage (NCBI taxonomy): Eukaryota > Metazoa > Arthropoda > Insecta > Lepidoptera > Papilionidae > Troides > Troides helena. Next base: position 1,122,759 of record JAGSMV010000045.1, on the reverse strand, counting down.
GAACTGCATTTGTTTCATTTGAGAGACCTGGGCAGGTCGTAAACACAGGGAAAGAGATGGAGAGAGAAGGAAGATAAATTGTTCGATTGAATGTAAAAACATTTGTGACAGTTAATTTTTACGACGTGGAGGTATCACGTCGTTTTCATTTACATTGCTATCACATCGCACATTTCTCCACGCGAGTCTCTCACTCTCTCTTTCTTCTTATGTTTCTTCCTATATTGAGTGCAATACAAAACACCGCGATTTATGCGGTGCTTTGTTTGCGATGCGGATCAGCAATGAAAGATATTAATACAAACGAAAACAAATGTAATGGCGTGGAAGAGGCGCCTGCACCTGATTTCTGTTTCTAGGAGCAACCCGCCGGTCGAGATCGTGAAGTTGGGGTGGCACTGGTAGTCGTGGAGGCAGTACCCCAGGCGCCCATCCGGCAGCTCGCACCTCTCGTTCAGATTGTCCACGTCTGTGGAACAGTGCGCTGGTCATTGTCTACCAGGGAGACGCGTTTGACCAGGCGACGGTTTTGAGACGCCCACCGACTTTTTCATCTTCATCACAAACTTTTCGTACAAGGGCGGAGAAGAAGGAGTGTTATTTTTATTTTTTATTTTTTATTTTTGTTTTTTTATTACATCTAGTAGGCAAACGAACAAGACGGGTCACCTGATGGTAAGTGATTCACCGCCGCCCACGGTCACCAGCGATGCCAGTGCGTTGCCTACCCTTCAGGTAAGAATATGCTCTTTTCTTGAATAACCCAATGTCGCAGTTGTTGGGGAAGACCGCTGATGGCAACGAATTCCAGAGACTTACTGTGCGTGGCAGAAACCTGTTTTAAAACGCATTGTAGTGGAACGCCAACCATCCAGATGGTGCGGATGATAGTTCCGGCGAGATGATCGGTTGCGAAAATCAACGGCGTCTATTAACTCGAACAACTCCTCAGAACACTCCCCATTGTAAATTCTGTAAAGTATGCATAGGAAAGATAGATCCCTACGCAGCGCCAAAGGATGTAGCCGATCGGCAAGTTCAAGATCGTCGACAATCCGAGATGCCCTACGTTGGATTGAGTCAAATGGAGATAGCTGATAACCCGGAGCCCTTGCCCAAAGGTGGCAACAATACTCCATGTGAGGCCGCACCTTCGCCTTATATAGTTTAAGGCGGTGAGCCAGCTTGAAGTACTGTTTGGCCCTGTTGAGTACTCCGAGTTTTTTGGAGGCCATTTTAGCCTTGCTCTCCAAATGACCGCCAAACTGGACAATACTCGAAATGTCGACACCTAGAATGCCAATGTTCGGCTTGGCACAAAGGTGAGTGTTTCCGAAGAGTGGCGATGCGACAAAGGGGGCTTTTTTAGCGGTGAACGCGCATACTTGAGTATTAGAAGGGTTAAACTGGACTCGGTTTAGTCCCCCCCAATCGGAAATCTTCACAAGGGATGATTCAATTTCAGACACAAGTTTGTTCCGACACTCATCGACGTGATCCCGAGAGATATTGCTGCGGCCGAAATACAGTGCATCCACGGTACTGTCATCCGCATAGCAATGAATGCCACTGGTATGCAACAAATCATTGATATGCATAATAAACAATGTCGGGGATAACACGCAGCCTTGGGGAACACCAGCATTTACGGTTCGGGGGTCCGAGAATGAGCCGTCTACGACGACTTTAACTCTCCGTTCCGCAAGGAAACTGCCGATCCACCTACAAAGTCTCTCAGGAAGCCCATAGGAAGGAAGCTTCGATAATAAGGCTTTATGCCAAACCCGATCGAAGGCTTTCGCTATGTCCAAACTAACGCCTAGTGCCTCACCCTTACTTTCGACCGCCTGCGCCCGACGGTGAGTAAGTAAAGCCAGAAGATCACCAGCTGATCGGCCTTTACGGAAGCCATATTGGCGGTCGCTGATCAGCTGGTGCTCTTCCAGGTAGCCCATGAGCTGGCGGTTGATTATGGATTCCATAATTTTGGAGAGCAAGGAAGTGATAGCGATAGGCCTGTAGTTGGACGGATCTGAGCGGTCGCCTTTTTTAGGGATCGGGTGTACTAGAGCCGTCTTCCATGAATGTGGGACAACGCTGAGGACATAAGAGTGTCTGAATAAGCGCGTTAAAACCGGTGCCAGCTCTGGAGCACACACTTTCAGCACAGTAGGAGATACTCCATCGGGCCCACACGACTTGTTGACATCCAGGGAGAATAGTGCTTTCCGCACAGCACACTGTGTGAAGCGGACGTTTGCCGTTGTGGTTTCACACCTCGGGATGGTAGGAGGTGTGTTCCCCCTGTCGTCGAGAGTCGAGTTTTCCGCAAAGATAGAGCCAAGAAGATCAGCTTTCTCCCTTGCGGAATAGGCCATAGAACCATCCTCCCCGCGCAAAGGTGGAAGTGTCGACCAACAGAAATTACCCTGGACAGCTTTGGCGAGAGACCAGAACGCACGAGAGCCAGATGGCAGCCGTGCTAGTCTCTCGCCAATTCTCCCAACGTACTTAGACTTTGCCAATGCAATTTGCCTCTTAAAGAACCTAGAAGCAGAGATGTACTTCTTCTTGAGTGAGTCAGAGTTTACATCCTTAGCGGCCTTTGCCCTAGCCCAAGCTTTGTAGCATTCCCGCTTGCGACGATGTGCGTCACGGCAGGACCCACCAAACCAGGGCCGAGATCTGCCACCGACGGGTACCGCTAAGCTAGGAACAAACAATTCCATGCCCTGCAGCGCGACGCCGGCAACCGAATCAGCGCAAGTGCTAGGATCCTCTGACTTGAAGCAAATCTGCCCCATGGGTAGGATGCAAAGAAAGAGCGCATCCCGTCCCAATCTGCCGACCTGTAGTGCCAAACACTTCGTCTACCAGATGAAAGTGGTTGCGACGAGACGGTGAGAGGCACCACGCTCCTAATTAGGCAATGGTCCGATGACCCGAGAGGAGCATCGACCCATACTCGAATGGGTTCAGGGCGAGAGGTCAGCAGAAGGTCCAATAAGGAAAGCGAATGGTCTTCCACATCCGGCACACGTGTGGGAGAAGGTACCACTTTTATCCTGGGGTTGTAGCAATGTATACGACTTTATAGAATTATTAAGTAAGAAAACCTGAAAAGTTACGTCGTGAAGCGCCTGGCGACACACGCTGTGCACCTCAGCGTAAATACACAGCATAACTACCGCCACATCTTGAAGAGTGGGCGTATCACTCGCTGGCAACACGCACGAGTTGAAGACTTTTGTCTTCAGACCGGTACCACTTTCATTTTATTTATCGTAGACTAGACAAACACTCGCTGCTCGCAAAGCGGCGGACGCAACCTCCTCAACACAAGTAGCTGTACGAATGATAGAAAATAGTGCTGTACCATTCATACCAGTAAATCGGGCTGTTGTTACTTCTGTGGCATCAAGTGTAGAAGCAGCTGTCGGTGCGGTTGTCGCTGTTGCATCTAAATCGTCGGTGCAGCACCACAAGAAGCCCCCACATTCCTTCAATCTTAAAAATAATAGTCAATGTTATCAACGTTACACCAAGTTCTTATAGTTTTGGTCAAGTTTGGAGTGCGCGTCCAGCTGCGCGTGCGCGAGTCGACCTGGTTAGAGAACAAAATTTTGAAATAGTCATTGCAAGCGTTTAGTTTACACGGGGAGCCGTCGGTGTACTGAGAGCAGGGAGCAGAGAGCAGAGAGCAGAGAGCAGGGAGCAGAGAACAGAGAGCAGGGAGCAGGGCGCGCGTGCCGCAGCATGCTTACCGTTTCGAGTCGCTGTTCCTGGAACAAACAAGTAAGGGTCGTTCAGCGCCGCGGCCGCAGGACCCCCTATGAAACAACTATAGAGGGCGAGTTCACACGCGCTACAAATAGAACTGCATTTGTTTCATTTGAGAGACCTGGGCAGGTCGTAAACACAGGGAAAGAGATGGAGAGAGAAGGAAGATAAATTGTTCGATTGAATGTAAAAACATTTGTGACAGTTAATTTTTACGACGTGGAGGTATCACGTCGTTTTCATTTACATTGCTATCACATCGCACATTTCTCCACGCGAGTCTCTCACTCTCTCTTTCTTCTTATGTTTCTTCCTATATTGAGTGCAATACAAAACACCGCGATTTATGCGGTGCTTTGTTTGCGATGCGGATCAGCAATGAAAGATATTAATACAAACGAAAACAAATGTAATGGCGTGGAAGAGGCGCCTGCACCTGATTTCTGTTTCTAGGAGCAACCCGCCGGTCGCGATCGTGAAGTTGGGGTGGCACTGGTAGTCGTGGAGGCAGTACCCCAGGCGCCCATCCGGCAGCTCGCACCTCTCGTTCAGATTGTCCACGTCTGTGGAACAGTGCGCTGGTCATTGTCTACCAGGGAGACGGTTTTGAGACGCCCACCGACTTTTTCATCTTCTTCACAAACTTTTCGTACAAGGGCGGAGAAGAAGGAGTGTTATTTTTATCCTGGGGTTGTGGCAATGTATACGATTTTATAGAATTATTAAGTAAAAAAACCTGAAAAGTTACGTCGTGAAGCGCCTGGCGACACACGCTGTGCACCTCAGCGTAAATACACAGCATAACTACCGCCACATCTTGAAGAGTGGGCGTATCACCTGGCGTCAGGTGATCGTCACTTTTCAACCCCTTTTACCGACTGCGCCCGTGTGCGACGAGGCGCCGGAGGCGGCGCGCACTGCGCCCAGCACGCTCAGCGCGCACACCGCCACCGCGATGACGGCCGGCCACCGTGCCTTCCGCTCCCGCAGTCGCCGCCGGCCGCGCAACCGGGACCCCGCCGACATTGCGCAGCGGGACGCAGTATTCTCTCCGTCGGAGCACTCCATCTCCTGCTTCGGAAGTGCACGAAGTGCCGCGGGCGCTGTGACGGAACAGAGCAGCTCCGTTATAACCACATCGAGCCAGTTTTCTTACCGATATTAAAGAAATGTATAAAATTGAAATACTTTGGTTACTGTCAGTGGCGCGCTGCTCGAGGACCGGCCGCTCCGCACCGGCGAGGGCCGCGCAATGCCCGCGCTGGGACGCGTCGGCCTGCTGCCGCCTGCGCCGGCCCCTCACGACCCCTTGATAACCCTGACGGCGTGGTATCCCTTTCTTGCACCCGCTCCCCGCTCGCCCGCGTTGTTACTTACACTTAGTTTTTTTATAAATAATATAATTTGTATCGCATGGGCATCCGCACTTCGCCTCTCGCCGCTAAATCAACACAAGTCTAAAAATCATCGGGACCAGAACGGATTCTTATCGTCCTCAGAAGATTTTATAGCATACAGACGAGATTTCGAGACCAGATCTTGGTAATCGATAGTTGAGTGAAGTCGTCAGAACAACCATTTATTATTAGGCTAAATACCCTCTTCAATTTCAGTATTGATCCCTGGGTCCCGCCCTAGCAAGGAAATCATTGAAATTGCGAAAAAACAACAACAATACTTTGAAAGGATTGATATCAGCCACATCTTTGTATAATAAAACTTCCGACCAAAAATCTATTGTATTAATGTTCTTTTCCTGCGGCACAAGGGTGATGGTATTCCATTGCGTTTCTAATTTATTGATGAAATTGTAGGTATACGACGTTCTCGAAAGAAACGCAACCGCCAGGTCGAATGTTCTGAAAATAACAGTTTTATCGAAACGGTATGGTTGTTCTGAAAAGAACAATTTTTTAGACAAAATACAGTTGTTCTCAAAAGAATATTCAGTCGCGATATAAGAACCTTCATCAACACGACATCACCCGACGACACGACGACACGACGACACGACGACACGACGCCTCCAAGTCCGGAGCAGTAGCACGTGTCAACTCTACAACATCTCGCGCAGAAAAAGACTGAGCCTTTTTTTTTGTTTTAATGTTTATTGACAACCATAGCGGCTTCATCGGGCTCAGGGCTCGCGGATCTGGCAGCCGCGTACCAAAATAATAATAAAAAGAAAAAGAAGAAAAGCAGCTAAAAATGAGATTAACTTAGAATTAAACCAAAACAATAAATGAACACAAAATATGTCAAACAAATTATTTTTTAATTAAATTTGAAAACAAATCTGCCACCAGACACCCTGTATCTAGATAAAGTAGTATGTATGAGGGGGAGGAGAAAGTTGGGAAATTATTGGATGTGGAAAAGTTGAAGAGTTGGATAGTGCTATGAGGGAAGAAAAAGGGGTGTAATTAAATATATACATAGATAAATAAATATATATATATTATATATATATATGAATTTAAGACGCGCACGGTGCGAGTCGGAGGGCGACAATGACTATGAAGTCATCGGAGAGGAGCTCGGGCCCATCCTCCGATCACCTTCGCCTGTGACGCGAGACGAGGGCGGTGAGGATCAGCTGGTCAGCCGGTCAGCCGGGTGTGACTTATGTGCGCGGTGTGCGAGCCTGACGGGCGCCGCAACCGACGGCGGAGCGGCGCGTCCGAAATGTGGTGAATTCGTGATTGGTGTCTTTACGATTGGGTGCCGTGTGTTGCGTGTTTGTGTCGTTGGTTGGAGTGTCGTGCCTGTCGGGCCGACCCTCTGCAGCGAAGTAAAGTGGAGGCACGTTCCGAGACCTCAATTCTTACTGGTGGCATCGGAGATCGGGACGTAGTTCAACGTTTGCCCTATTAGTGGGTTCGAGTGGTGTGTAGCCTTGGCAAAGTGATAGATAGCACAATCCTGCATAAATTGTGCTGCCGAAGGAAGTTTGAGGTTGCTGTGCAGGTCGATATTCCGTTGGTACCATTCGGCAGTAGCTCGCTGGCCTAATGGTTAGAGCGTGCGGCTTTCATTCCGAAGGTCGCGGGTTCGAACCTCGGCATGTACCGATGACTTAATATTTATGTACATTTGTGAACTTTAGTTGCAACAGCGAGATACAAACGGTGAAGGAAAACATCGTGAGGAAACCCGCACACTGACATCATATATGTGTGTGTGTGTGTGGTGGCCCCAATAAAGTGGCAACAGGCTCGCCCCTGTTACATGGGACCTAATATGACTGACCACATTTTGCGAAATGTGGGTGTTTATTCACCTCTGCCTACCCCTACTGGGAAAAAGGCGTGACAACATAAAAAAAAAAAACCATTCGGCACCCGTGGCTTTCCTGGTAAAGTTTTTGGATGAACTGTATGGGTTTAAGGGTGGTAGAGGAAGAGTGCGCATCTTATGCAGGTCTTGTACAACTGCACCTTGTGTTTTAGGGCTAGTTTGCTAGAGTTACATAACAAGGGATGAAGTCTTCTCATTACAAAGGCAGTCTTGTTTCTCACTTTGCGAATGTGGCTCTTGAAACTGTGGGACAGGTCGGTCGTAGATATATATTGGCTTGGGAGTGGAACGCAAAGCGCGACTGAGGATTCGACATTTCCTTTTCCTTGAGAAATGTAGGGCTTCGCTCTTGTCCGGCTTGACGTTGATTCTCCACTTCCTAAACCAATCGCCTAGGCGTTTAGTTGCGGACTGGAGCCGATTTGTCAACCGCGGCAAGATCGGGCCCGAAAAGTAGAGCGCAGTGTCGTCTGCGAATAGAGCCAGGTTCACCCCGAGATCTCTAGGAATGTCGCTGGTGTACATCGAGAAGAAGCGCTTCCCGCTCGGTAGCGAAAGGTGCGGTTCGATAAGAAGGCTCTGTTGATGGTGACGAGCCTGTCCGGCACCTTGAGTGCATACAACTTGTAAATCAAGCCATCATACCAGACTTTATCGAACGCCTTGGCTACATCAAAGAATAAGGCTACGGTGTCATGCGGTTTTTTGCGCGTGAAACCTTTGAGGACGTACTCCACCAATCTGTGCACTCGGTGGACGCAGAAATGATATCTTCTGAACCCGAACTGTTCGTCGGACTTGGCTTTTAGTCCTCTGATGGTGATTGCGACTTCGTCTTCTGAGATCGGAGTTAAGGGTGGACCTACCGTAGGGATGGAGGATCTGCGTGCGATCCCGTCCTTCACCAATTTTATGTGAGTGGGGTCGGCTGCAGAAGATGAAGGTCTGCACTGGTTTTCCAGACTGTCGGCTAAGCACTCGGCGTTTTCATCGTCCTGGAAGGCCAACGACGACGCGTCGACGTCTCTGACTAGGGGTGGCATGAGTCCAGGGTTCTCTAGCTTGAGACCCCGAGCTAGACGCCAGAAAGCGTCCTTAGAAGGCTCGAGGTCGCTGAGTAGTGAATCCTGCCTGCCGGCTCTGTGTTCTCTGACGCGCTCTTTTACGGCCCTCTGAAGGCGACGCGCATTAACTCTCTGAAGTGAGGTGAACCTCGGAGCGGTACCTGTCGTACAGTCTCAAGGCGACGTTTTTAAGCCTGATCAGGAATCAAATGTCCTGAGGAAGAGCCCCGAATTGAGGCTCCAATTCGAGTATCGTCCTCGTGGAGTCTTCGACGACTGATGAGATGTGTTTGGAGAGTGACTCGACCGCCCGAAATGCCACTCCGGGCGATTCGATCGTTTTCGGTATCTCGTCGAGGTGCTGGGATTCCGTAGACTTAAGTTTAATCTCAAGTTTACGCCAGTCAACGATAGTTTTAGTCAGAGGGACCTCACCGGCGCGCTGGCCCAGCTTGAAAAGGACCGGAAGATGGTCAGATCCGTGGTCATGTATGACCTCGACCGAACGGATATGGAGAACTACATTTTTCAGTAGCGCTATGTCCAGGACAGAAAGCCTCTGATTTTGCCGCTGAGGGAATCTCGTCGGCGGAGAAGTGGCGATGATATCAAAGTTGAGGGGTTGCAGCCGCTGTGCCTGCTGTTGAAATCGCCAGCAAGCACAACAGATGGACCGAGATCGAGAAGGGTCCTTATGTCTTCAATTTCTACCTTTTTGGATGGTGAAAGGTAGCAAGAGACGAGAACAAGGGATAGATGGCCAGTGAGACCAATTTCACATACCGAGACTTCAATGGTTTTCAGGTGAGGGCATTCAAGAAGGACACAGTGAAGTGAAATCTTGTAATAAATCAGGATGCCGCCGTACATAGCGGATAACCTGTCGTTCCTAACGAGGTCATGGTGAAATGGTTTCAGGAATGTTTCCTGAATTAGGATAACGTCGACGTCGTGGTGTCGAAGAAATGCGCTGATTTCTTCCTTCTGGTGTCGAACGCCGTTCGCGCTAAAAGTCACGACGGTCAATGAGCCAGGTATGATTTTGCCTAATATAATACTTTGGGGAGCTCCGTGCTGATCCCAAAGGTGTGTACAGGGACTCGGACGACGGTGTCCAGGTGCGAGAGGAGGTGTCATTAGACATCCGCCTCGAGAGCGGCTATCAAGTAGTAATGTTCGTATACGACTCGGAGCCTCTCTTTTTACCCTTTCGCGGCACGAAGCTTCTCCGTGTAACTAATTAGGTTTTTTAATGTGAAGCGTCCCATGTACTTCAAAAGGGCCGCGATATCTGCTGCGCCCCGGGCATCGAGCAACTGGTGCTCGACAAAATTGCTCGGCGGTGGAGGCCTGCTAGCAACGGGCGGGGAGATGCATGCAACGGGGGCCTGCGGGCGTTGGGTCATCGGCAAAGGTTTTGCCCAAGCCGATACCGCAGGGATCGAAGTGGGTTGATGATCGCGAACCTTCGGTGACCCTGCGGTGCGAGAGGGGAGAAGGCGCGAACCCCGAATACCTGCGATCGATATTTTGGGTTTGGCGGGTGCTACTGCACTCCTGCGAGGGGCTTTGGAGCACCTGCGGTAATTCGCCGGGTGGCCCTCGGACTTACACAAGCAGCAGCTTGGCGGGTCCGGGGACTTGGGTATGCGCGTGCACTCCTTAGTGCCGTGGTCTCCGGTGCATTTGACGCACCGGGGTCGGGCGAAGCAGTTTCTGGCAGAGTGGCCATATAATTGGCATCTGTGGCATTGACCAATGTTGCCGCGTTTATGTGGTGGCTCGACTGTGATATTAGTGAGGCCACATAATTTACTAATATTGTTGATTTTCTTCCTCTCAGGAGTCAGCGGAAGAGTAGCCAATATTAGTGGGATCTCATTTCGAGTCCGTTAGCTTGACATCTGCCGTGCGTCTATCACAGGGAGACCTTGGTTTTAAAGTCATCGATGACCTGGTATGCCCCGGATGACGACCCTGAGAAGTTTATCCTCCTCAAGAGCGTAGGTGTGAAAGCTGAGATTCAGCTCCCGTATATATTTTGTCGCGCGACGAAAGTCGTCGGCGGATGCACTGCGCAGTGTTTTGTGCCTTGGGGCACGAGATCTTGTTGTCCAAGAACCACTTGGACAGATCCTCGCGCGAATTGTTTTCCTCGCCGGAGTGACAGAGGGCGATTCGCTGGTCGGCGACTTGCGGGCTGAGGTACGCTTGTGCTTACCCGAATAGACGACGAATCCTTCGTCTGATAGCGGAGGGTTGAAGGCATGGTGCACCTTCATGTCGGATATAGTGCCCTCACCGTCGGACATGGGTTCCATGCTGCACGGCGATGAGTCGCGGTAGCAAGCAGCGGTGAATGACTCGGCGAGCCCCTTAGGAGTAGCCGCTCGAGACTTTGGTGACGCGCAGGATGCGGACGAAGGGGACGCTGGGCCGTCTGATGCAGCCAGGTTCACCCTCAGTGAGGCCTGATAGACCTCAAATTTGTCCCATAACTCGGGACAAGCAATTTTGCAGAATTCGATGAACTGAGCCCCTATGGACTCAGCCATCGTAATTCGCTTAGCTCCCCATCACGCGGTGGGGAGCAGAGGATCAGTGTGTTACACAGGCAACTCCTTCTGTTGCCTGCGCAAGTTAAAACGTACTAGATTAAAACGAGAGAAAAGTACGCACCTGTGTACAGCACACACCTAGCCGGGGAATTCCGGGCTGAACAGCACTTTGAAGAAAACACAATGATTAAATAAGCGGAACGCGAACGAAATGATATCTAAAAGCTCGGCAATTATTTTCGCGGTAAACAACGCGTAGGGACGCGGATGCGTACCCTAACGGTCAACGAGTGACAGTAACGGCAACGGATGACGCAATAGGAGGGCGCGGCGCGCGGGTGGCGGGGCGCGCGGGTGGCGGCGAGCGACTCGTAGCCCGCGTACACGAACGTTGCGGTGCGGTAGCAACAACAATTACGCACGAGATGCACGAATTTCTTCGGTAAATTCGGATTTTTGGTTTTGCTTATAAAGGACGGACAGGATATCGGACGGTAGCAGCGAAGGAGAGCTGGCTGGATCTCAATCGGACGTGCGTCTCGTGTGGATAATCGAAACGAACTCCCTAATCTCAAAAAAAAAAGAAGACCGAGCCCATGCGCGACATATATTTATGCTTTTGGAAAAGGAGGCTTCCCATTCGCGCATGCGCAGTTCCTGTTTGATTTATTGCACAATATTTTTAATTGTTGCACAATTCGGTTGAGCGATGGGTAATCCCTCCGCTAGTTGCGATAACCTAATATATTTTATCTGTAGCTAAACTAAACCGAAAAATATACAACACGATTCAAGTATCAGCAAGATTTTTATTCACCCTTTGCCGAACATACCAAGTCGCTAAAAAATCATCACCATGGCCCATTTCTGCACCAGTGGTATAACGTTCTCTTTAACCTACTTTAAAGTATTTGAAACTGATAATTGTTTCACTTTTAACTAATTGCGATAGTAGTCTGGTAGTCTTTGTCCTAATTATTTAATAATACCTATCGTAAAATGTAAGCATTTATCCTTGAATTGCTTTTCGTTTTCTGTTGAAAATCTAAAAAATTCAAATGCGTATTTTTGCAGCTAACTCATTTTAAATAAAGCCCATCTATCGCTTCTATCGCAAATCTGTCGCGTCCTATCCTGCCCGCAGCGGCGCTGCGCTCAGTAAATGGCAGCACATGCAAAACTAATTTGTTATTTTGGTCAGTATTAATTGTACCAGTTTGTTTTATGTCGAGGAGTTAAATCTAAAATAGTAAGAGTAAGGAGTAAGTGCTGCCGAACGAATTTGATAGCGCACTACAGCACGGACGGGGTGAATGAAGCCTCTTGCTGATGCTAGATGTCGTTATAAAGGATTATAAATTACAATTATCTTTATTCAAAACAATACGTATCAGTAGCATCTGCTAAATAACGTTTTGCAGTATTGCAAAATGTGATTTCTGTTGGGAACATATTATACAATACGTTCCAAAATTAGGTGTGCGGAAAACGGCGCGCTGCTCAATTTGCGCGGCCGGGGTTGCACAGCCCGAGGCCATGTACCGCATACTGCATGGGCACATTATCTGCATGGAAACGTAACGTACGTTAATCATGTGGATGGAGGTCAGTGGTGCACCGCCACAGGCGTCGCATGTATTAAACGAAAAATTTATTTTTATCTACCTATCACATAAATTATTGTTCGCATCAAATTTGGTAGCGCTTCAAGTCCTCTTTGATTTCAGGTATAAAAATAAATTACATAAACACATGGACAAGGCTGCGTCTACTTGCTGACCTTTGTAAAGAAACAACCCGATCGGAACAAGTTCAGGCGTCCGATATCCGTGATGCTGGTATACAGACAGACACACGCACCATACAAGACTATAAATTAACTGAAACGCAGTAAGATTTGCACAGTACTACAGCTGCAGCAAAATATACGGCACGCCGATCCCTCGTATACTCTGATCCTACCGGAAGACGCGCGCTGAGCTATAGAGAACACGTCACAAACTTCGTGTTGCGTACTGTTGGCACTCACCGTCTCGAGAGGTGTTATCCGGTATGTCAACTTTTGGATATGTAAAGCGACAAATAACCGTTTCAGGGGCAATTACTGGTGCGAACCGGTTTGACCTCCTCTCGTTTACCGTTTCGTGTCGCGACGTTCTGTCTCGCTGAAGAATTACAAGGTTATGAAATACAGCAGCTTTCGTAGAATGAATTCAAAGACGCTTCGGAAACGAGTGGGTGTCCGCAATCCGCGTCCCCGCTCCGTCATAATGAGGACTAAGAGTTTAATTACGAGAGGGACATTTCCACGCAACTTCGTCCTTGGTCACAGTTCGCTTCGGAGCGAGTCCCAGCGGCGACGTATCCTGTTGTATAATTGGAATATTTCCAGTGAATTGATTTCCACTCGTCGTTAATGTACACAGCAATGGGTTTTACACGTTTTAAGATTTTATACCTTTAATTGATTGTTAGAAGATACGTCGATAAGATACAACTTCGCAACTAAATACGTCCGTCTCATTGCAATTATTTCATATTTTAAACAAAAATAACACATTAGTTATCTTTTTTTAACTTTGTTGTGATAATACATTTGTAATATCAAACGCCGTACTAAATATTTTAAAAATTAAAAAAAATATTAGTAGAACTAAAGTATAAAGGAAAGTAGTCTTCAAACAATACAAAACATTACAATTTATTTTTATGAGGTTAAGTTTATTACTGTAAGCGCGCTGCTAAGTAGGCGCGCCTAACACTGGCTCGGCGATGCGCACAATACAGCCGTCCAACACGCACGTCCGCGCCCGCCGGTGGCTCTCGCGCGACTGACGCATTAACACTGTTCGTCTACACGCAAGACGATCTACCCACATAAACTATTTTCTAGTGTACCCACGTACTCTAAAATTATCAGATATATTATTATAATTCAATAAAAGGTCCAATAGCAAACTAAATCATGCAGGCGCACTTGGCAACAATTTGTATTGTAGCACATATTTACATGTCCTAATATAAACAACTACACTATTGTAAACCAATGCAGCGATAAAACTGGCTACACATTTATTGTCTCTATCAGAGACATCTTCGAACAAACTTAACATGCTTGTCGCTCCAGAGTCCAGCTTATTTATTTATTTCTTCTTCTTCTTTCTCCTGCACTTTTCCACGCTATGTGGGGTTGGCACAGTATGTACTTCTCTTCCATATCCCTCTATCAGCCGTCATATCCGAATTCACACTCTTCTTGCACATATCGTTTTTCACACAATCTATCCACACTTTCTTAGGTCTTCCTCTAGCCTTATAGCCGTCCACTTTCATTCTCATTACTTTTTTTGTTATATGGCTTTCATCCCTCCGCATAACATTTATTTATTTACTAACAAAAAAACAACGAATTGTTTAACCATAGCGTGTTCTATGGGCGCCGATTTCTCAAAATGTTTATAATCTATTCTAACTCCATAGTAAGAGAAGAAAAGATGGTATGATACTGTACTTTCTTTTTGTAATCAATCTAGAATATATTCTGAAAACGCATATGTAGCAAATGTTTTTTAAAAGTGAAAACACAATTTTTTGGTAATATCTTTTTCTCCCATAAGCTCCAGTTCAAGATATTTATCTATACGACAGATTTTTTTGTGATTTCTTTGATTTTCAAGTTTAATGGTGTGCTTGAACGAGTCTCCAACGTATCGACAATGGTCTCAACTATAATATATTTACGGATATTTTAATGTATATTCATACATTATTATTATTAAAAAATATGGATTCCCATGTTTTTTAATTGTATGATTACATACATATATCACGCCTCGTTCTCAGTGGGGTAGGCAGAGACCACCTCTCTCCACCTGCTACGATCCTGGCACACCTCTCTCGCTTCCTCCACTTTCATAAGCGTCTTCATGCATGCTCGTCGGTTGCGAGTGCTTTTGACCCGGCCTTTCTTTAGGACATTTCCGATTTGATCGGAATATGTCCGCCTCGGTCGACCGGCACCGATTTTTCCAATCATTCTTACCTTGTAAATTTCTTTCGTTAACCTTCTTTCGTCCATTCTTTCGACATGGCCGAACCATCTATGCATCCCTTTCTCTATCCTTGTCACTACATCTTCAACCACGCCGCACCGCTTCCTTATCACACTGTTCCTCACTTTGTCCATCCGTTTCACTCCAGTTATACTTCTCAGGCTTCTCATCTCCACAGCATTAATCCTACCTTCATGTTTCTTCTACCATACCCAACATTCACTACCATACATCAGTGTGGGGACCAACACGCCTCTATGCACAGCCAGTCGTGCACTTTGTGATACGTTCCGACTATTCATAAAGTTATGAAGTGCCCCATTGACTTGATTCCCTTTTAAAACTCTTTTTTAAATATCACCATCATCATCACACTTGCCATCTCTCGTAAACTGTGAACCCAGATATACAAATTCTTTCACTTGTTCCACTTTTTGTCCCTCAACCACAATGTCACAGTTTGTCATATATTCTTCCCTTCGAAAAACCATTACTTTCGTCTTGCTTACATTCACTTTCATTCCTTTGCTTGTTAAAGCTCCATGCACCATGTCAACCATCGCTTACAACTCCTTCTCCGATGATGATAATAAAACTTGATCATCGGCGTATAGGAGGCACTTGACGATCAACTCATTCATTATTAGTCCATACTCGTTATCTTTCAAATCTGTCAAGCAATTGTCAAAAAATAGGTTAAACAGCCACGGCGAGGCCACACATCCCTGTCTAACACCCTTCTGGATGCTAAACCAGTCTGAGTAAACTCCGTTTATCCTGACACAAACACTAGAACCCTCATAAAGTGATTTCAATGCTCATATTAGCGTGCTGTTTACCCCATAAATAGACAATATGGACCACAATTCATTCCTCACCACTCTGTCATAGGCTTTTTCCAAATCTACCAAAGCGCAATAGACCCTTTGGCTATGTGCCAAACATTTTTCGGTAATGCTACGTAAGGAAAAGACCTGGTCCATGCATCCCATTCCACTTCTAAATCCTGCTTGTACATCCCAAATTTTCTCTTCAGTTTCATTCATCACTCTTTTAATCAGTATCTTTGCATACAGTTTGCCGACGACGCTCAGTAAGCTAATGCCTTACGTCTTACGTCTTTTATACTCATTCTTCGCATTTTGTACATCCTCTATAGTTGCCTTTTCCATTCTATAATTGGCTTTTGCTGCCATCCGATCCTGCCATGCTTTCCTCTTTTCAGATACCGCCTTCCAAATTTTTGCACTTACAGTCTTCAACATACTTCCTTTTCTTCTCTTGCTCACACCACATACATCAGTGGCCGCATTCACAACTCCATCCTTGATCGACTTCCATAACTCTTCAACCTCACACATTCCTTCTAATCTGTCAAACTTATCAGTCAATTTACTCTTATACTTCTCTCTCATTTCATCATCTTGCAAAACCTCGACTTTCACTCTTTCTAGTACACTAATGTACATGTAAATTATTCGGCACAACACCAGGAAGTGATCAGTGTTGATGGCAGTGCCCTGGTGTCTAACACTTTCTTTCTCAATCTCTTATCGACTATTAAAAAATCAATCATACTTTTTTGATTTCCTTCTTTTCTTGTGTACCTGTGGATCTTTTTGTGGTCGAACATTGTGTTTGGTACTACAAGACTCCACTCCAAGCAGACCTCAAGCAGACTCTTTCCATTTTCATTCACTCTTTCATCACCGAATTTCCCTAACACAGTTTCATATCCCTCACGCTGCACTCCAACCCATCCATTAAAATCACCAAGCATTACAATTCTTTCATTACGCTTACATTCATTCAAAACATCTTTCAGACTATGCCAAAACTCTTCCCTTTCGGTTTAGGGTCTCGAGGACCGGTTCCATCCCGCATCTTGTGGAGCATATACCCCAAGAATGAAGATGCGGGTAAGGCCAACCTTCAACCTCACCCACATGAGTCGAGGGCTTACACAACCAAAGTCAGTCATACATTCGTTCATTCTAGCAGAAAGCAGTACACCAACTCCTTGACAGCCTCTGCTGGTTTCAGGGACTCCTGACCAGTAGGCTGTGTAAGGTCCATGTATGGTGGTGTCGCATCCTTTCCGCTCAGTTTCATTCACACAGAATATCAATTCTTCTTTCCCTCATCATCTCACATATATCATCAATTTTACCTTTCATTACTCCTCTCACATTCAAAGTAGCAAAGTGGCTATCGGCAGCCCACTTTTCGCTCCCCCGGGAGACGAGGTGTGACGGGTTGCGAACCACGTCACCGCCATTCTGGCATGAAAAGTATTTCATCATTAGCGTTCCCACGAGCAGCAAGGGAAAAATCGTCGACCCAAACAGAGCCCCGCATGTTTGGGCAAGGTTAACCTTATTCTGGGGTCACCCGGTCCCAGGGCAATGGCACGCTAATCCCAGGCTCACCTCTGGGCACGCAGCACTTGGGCACGGCCCACCACTGGCTTGGCGGAGGGGAAATGAGGAGGATTAGGTTGGAAGATGTGTAAAGTAAGGGAATGCGGACTTTGGGAAGGGATTAACAATAAGAAGGGATACTACTGACCCGGAAAGAGCAGAAAGGAGTCAGTAGTAGCTCGGGAAGCCGGGGTCGCATACCCGTTACTCAAAATAATGCCGGACAGACGGCTGAGTACTCCCGGACCACTTACTATTGACTATTAAATTTACTAAAAATTGGTATCGAGAAGGATGTAAGAGGACATGGACTGGAGCGGTTTTGGAGATAGGTTCATTCAGCGCCATTTATGTAATATATAAGACGCAGGAGCACTTAAAAACCATCAAAATCAATAATCATTTATTTGAGAACGTACATTACATAGTTACACAGCTATTTGAGTCTCCTTATAGGCTTCAAGTTTCTTCCACAGATTGTATTTTTAACCATTGCGTTAGTACATCTCGTGGTCACGACAGTTACTGCTGCATGCTTTGATTGTTTATTTATCTTATAACATTGTGCATGTGGCGCTACGCCCATTTTGTTTATTTATCTTATAACATTGTGCATGTGGCGCTACGCCCATTTTGTTTATTTATCTTATAACATTGTGCATGTGGCGCTACGCCCATTTTGTTTATTTATCTTATAACATTGTGCATGTGGCGCTACGCCCATTTTGTTTATTTATCTTATAACATTGTGCATGTGGCGCTACGCCCATTTTGTTTATTTATCTTATAACATTGTGCATGTGGCGCTACGCCCATTTTGTTTAACTGTGAATTTTTATTTATATTTACATTTTAAGTTTCACCCTGTCTACAACCATAGTACAGTCATTTATGTACTTTGTAATCTAAGCATTTTCAGCTGGCTATTTTCAAGTAGCTCGCTGGCCTAATGGTTAGAGCGTGCGGCTTTCATTCCGAAGGTCGCGGGTTCGAATCTCGGCATGTACCGATGACTTTTTTTAATTCTATTTTAAGCCATACATCATTTAGGTTAAGCCGGCTTCTATATAATTAAACATTAACCTTAAAGAAGCTATTAACAAGAAAACTTAAGATTCTTTAACTATCATTACATGTAAACTGTGAACTAAATACTCTGTGAAAAACAAAAAACTCAATCATGTCTACCGCGTCCGGTATCACTGACAACATTGCTCGCTCCGCTCCGTTCCGCGCGCACTCCATTCAAGGATGATATAGATCTTCTTTAACATTTATCGCAATAAGGATTATTTCTTTTGCCCATTAAAAATTAGTACACTTTGAGTGGTGGGACGTGTCCGCAGCGCACTCTCGTACAGATAATAAGTTCTCTACGGTTAAGATTACATTTGTAGAACCACGGGATTTTAAGTGGCTCGGACATAAACGTCTTGTACCATATCCCTTTTTCTTTAGAAATTTTGTTAAACCACGTTTTCCAAACATCGACACTAGCTCTTGCAACTTGTCCCAGATAGTCAGTGTGATGAGGAGGTGCCCTTAATTCTACACCTTCACTTAAGGCTTGTTTTGCAATTGTATCAGGCACCTCGTTACCTTCTATTCCTACATGTGAAGGAAGCCATTGTATTCTAACTTGAACACCGTGACGTATTAAATTCCAAATACATTTAATAATGGTGAAAGCTTCACGTCTACCAAAGTAACCTTTATTACATTTTAACAGATGGTGTAACGATGATACCGAGTCGGTAAGTATAATTATCAATTATATCCGCAGGATTCGGCGTAACAAAGAGCTTCTAGTATTGCAAGTAACTCTGAGCCCATAATAGGAATCAGCTTATTATCTATGTTGAATTTTGTTTTAAAGGAGGTCGTCTGATGGTAAAAGGAACATCCTGAATTAACACTATCCTTAGAGGCGTCAGTATAAATTTGAACAAACTCCTGATATTCAAATAAAAGCATTGATTTAACAGCGTTGTGATACTCATTTGGACTGGTAATTTTTTTAGCGGTGGTTATGGTTTTTACTTTGGTAGATATTATATCTGCAAGTGGCAGTTCTGTTACAAGAAAAGGGAATTGATATAGTGTTGACATCTGAGACTGAGATACATTATATTTCTTAGTACCATCATACGTATTGACCATCATCACTTTACTATTTCTTCGCCAGTATTGTCTTTCCTCGGATAACAATTCCGAAAAATTAGACAAACGTTCCGGTAGATAATCCTTCGACCTCGACCATACTTTTAATATGTATTTATGGCATAAGTATTGTCTTCTTAATTCTAGTGGTAAAAAATTTTATTCGGATTGCATCACATGTACAGGAGTAGATCTTATAAAACCACCACAAATACGTAATCCTTGATTTTGAATAAAATCCATCTTTTTTAATAGACCTGCACTTGCATTTCCATAAAGAAAACAGCCGTACTCTAACCTATTTTGGAGCAAAGCATTATATAATATAATATAAACGTCTCAATTGAATAGGATGAATGCCAGAATTGCTTAAATATCTGAATATACTTATATAGTATATGGTGCGCACTTGCTATTTAATTCATTAATGTGTTTGGACCAATTGAATCGACTATCTATCCACATTCCAAGAAATCTTATACATTTTACAATATCTAATGTTATATTATTTATCTTAATACATACGGGAGGAATCCGATATTTACGAGTAATAATGCATACCTTAGTTTTATTATAGGACAGGTCTAAACCAATTCGTTGTAAAAGTATGTAGAACTCGTTAAGAGCTTTTTCCATAACATTTACACAATAACTAATATCTTTATTTGTGCAATAGAAAGCAAAGTCATCAGCATATTGCGATATTCTGAATAAAGGTGATCTATTGGTTATGTTTATTGTTATAATATTAAATAATATCGGAGACATGGGGTCCCCCTGACAAAGACCTTGCCTACATACTCTTGTTAAACACTCACCTGATTGGAGAAGTAATAACAGGTGCTATTATTTGTGTGTATATATTTATATACACACAAATATGAGTCAAATCCGAAGTTAATTAAACAGTCGTAAAGACATACAATGGAAACATTGTTATAGGCATTAGTTATATCACAAAACCTACCGAGCATGTATTCTTTATTAGCTCTAAGTAACTATTTCAGCGTCAATTACGAAGCGTGACAAGTTACCAACACTTGAGAAGCCGCGCCGGAAACCCAAACTGGAATCATTAAATAATCCTTTACTTTCAAAAAAGAACTCGAGTCGTTTTGTAACCACGAGATTAAAAACTTTGCAAACGCAATTTAAAAGAGATATTCCGCGAAATTTACGAACGTTATTATTTTGTTTAGGGATAGCAATGATTTTTATTTTACGCCACTGATGCGGTACCGACCCGTACCGTACATATACACGAGATTGTACACATGCAACAGAATAATTTTAGTTTCTGTGGGTAAGTTAAAAATCATAGAGTATACTATAGTATCTAAGTCGGCAGATGTGTCTTTTTATTTAAGAACTGCGTTAAGCTCGGATAATGTGAATCGATGCATTACTATATCTGACTTATTGTCTTGACAGGGCTGAAGACTAACACAGTCCGGGGCTAGGTCGGAAAGAAAGCTTCCAGCATCTACGTCCTGCAAAAGATCCTGCTTGTTTACACCTTTTTGGCCTTTGATCCATCTCATTTTATTCCATAAAACTCTATTAAAATCGTTTGGATTTATATTATTACAAAACTGTTGCCATGATTCTCTTTTAGCTGATTTTTTCATTCGCCTGGCTTCTTTGATTTCTTTTGCAAAGTAATAAAATGTTCATTTGTACGATTTTTGCGAAAGTTTTTAAGAGCCAACCTCCTTTCTGCTACAATTCGGGATAGATCTTGGTTCCACCAACTTTTTGGAATGAATTTAGGATGTTGATTTTCTGGGAATTTAGAATAAGGTATAGCTTCATCGGCTGCATTATTTATAGCTACGAGAAGTCTATCATAACAGTCTTGTAAATCTTTATTTAGAATTAAATCTACGCAGCTCTTACTTACCTCCTGTTTGAACATGGCCCAATTAGCTTTTTTAATATTTCGTTTGTTATTTACGTAAACATATTGACAACTGTCCTGAATTTGGATTAAAGCCAGGCGATGATCACTACCTAAGCATTCGTTGGACACTGACCAATCTAAGTGCACAGCTATATCTGTGCTTGCAAAAGTAATGTCTAGTGCGGAAAGTACTGCTTGTCCATTAAGCATTGCAAAGCGGGTGGGATCACCATTATTCAAATATGTGAAGTTGTTATCTATACTTGTCTCTGCAAGTAAACACCCACGAGTATGTGACTTAATATTTAAGTTATGTACATTTGTGAACTTTAGTTACAGCGGTGAAGGAGAACATCGCGAGGTAACTCGCACACTGACATCATCTTTGTGTGTGTGTGTGTGTGTGTGTGCGTGTGGTGGCCACAATAGAGTGGCAACAGGCTCACCCCCTATTACACGGGACCTAATCTGACAACATCTGGCGAAATGTGGATGTTTATTCACCTCTGCCTACCCCTACTGGGAAAAAGACGTGATTATATAAAAAAAAAAGCATTTTCAGAATGGTAACCTTTTGCCATCACGCTCTATGCATAGACAACACTCGGTTGACGCTACACAGACATACACTAGTCTAATTCTCACGTGTAGTCGCACAGGCGGAATATAGAAACTTTATTATTGTAATTACTGATATTAGTATAACAGTGTTACTAACCTTTACGATAATTAAACGAGTCAGTGAAACCTACTTGTTTTTTAATTGCTTGTCAACAAACAACACAAACGCTAAAGTGGAGACCCCGACTTCCACCTAAGCCAGCAACGCGTCGGAGACTGCATCGTGGACCTCATTGCATCTGGATTGCTCTTTCCTGCAGCGGCGCGACGTGCACGGGGTGCATACGCATCTCCGGTTGTTGCATCGGTAGCTAGCAGCCGATAAATACCACGAGGCCGCCATTTTGTTCGACCGGCATTACGACTCGAGCTATTCCGCGAATAACAAACTGTGCCGTGTAAAAACTGTGACGTCATATCGAACATGTACGTGTGTTTTCGTTTTAAATGCGACAATAACGAACATTCAATGCTTTGTCATTATACATCATTAACCACTTAGGTTAGGTTTTTATTCCGAGAAGCGGAAACATCATTCATCGACCATCCGTTAAAATCTCGGTTTGACAACCTGCTTTTTTACGAAAACGTCACTCTGATAGAGGACACACGTGTGACTCCTACTGTTGGGTTGTAGTTTACATATTTATATTTTGCATCTCGACTCACGATCTGCTAAACTTAAATTATTTTCACATAGCAGTTCATCGACATTGTCTTCGTTATTTCGATTTTGCAGTTAACCATTTGTTAATATTGTTTTACCAAAACTAGCACACCGTTTAAATTTTGGGTTTATGGTTTACACTATCTTTTACATTCAATGTTTGGTTGCATGCATGTTTTATACTTTTAGTTGTAAACATTAACAGCAGTTGTAATTATGTCCTGTTATTTTTTCTGTATTATTTTCAAATTGTGTTACAATTTATTGTTTTTATGTGCATGTCTAATTATGGTTTGATGTAATTGTTTATAACTCAAACACTCTACTCTTATATACTATATATATACTCATAGGGAAGGGAAGCCTTTTAACAACTTTTACTCATTTCATCTTCTCATTTCCTAGTTGTTTACTAACCATGATGGACGAAGGCCTGCGTGCTGAGCTTGAAAGCTTGTGAATACAGAATGCTGCACTTCAGGCACAGCCAACACAACTCCTTGAGACATCATCATATATTCAGGCAATATCAGTGAAGCTGCTCCCATTCTAGGCAGACAGACCTGCAATCTGGTTTGCTTAGGCGGAGGCCCAATTTCATTTTACAGAAATTATAAATGACATTACAAAATTTAGCCATGTAATCAGCACTATAGATGAGTAAGTCATTGGCGAAATTGATGATATTGTTATGGATCCTCCGCTGGAAAACAAGTACCATACTTTGAAATAAGAGCTTATTCGTAGGCTCTCCACCTATGAGCAACAGCATCTTGAACGTTTAATCAGTAACAAAGAATTAGATGACCGTAAGCCAACAGCATATTTAAGGCACCTACAATCGCTCGCTGGCATATCCAAGGATGACGCTATCATCAAGCAGCTGCGGATGCGTCGATTGTCCACCCAGTTGCAAGCAATTTTGGCTGAACAAGAGGATCTCAGCCTTCAAGGACTAGCGGAATTGGCAGACTAAATTAACGAGGTTACACCTAGTCCTGCAATGATATATGCTGCCAAAAGAGAAAACAATGAAGATCCCTCAATCAAAGACCTCCTGATCCAATTGAACAGATATTTTTCTAATTATACTGTGTCATCGCAACGTGAGAGACTCAAAAATCGATCTGCCGCTCGGACCAAGAGCAGAAATGGTACTCCAATCACCAAACATTGTTGGTACCATAAATAATTTCCTCCAACGCCTCCAAATGCACTAACCCCTGGAATTGGAATTCGGTAAACTCAACCAGCTATCATTAAGGGCGGAAACTGATTGTTATTTAGTGGACCACGATCGCCATATATTCGTCACCGATAAGTAGACCAAACATCAGTTCCTAATCGACACCGGGTCAGATCTATGCTGTTACCCTTATCGCTGGTTCCGAGGACAGGGGAAAGACTCTGACTGGGAACTCAGTGCGGTTAATGGCAGCACTATCAAGACCTTCAGAACTGTTAATCTTAAACTCGACGGGACTGCGCCGTAAATTCATTTGGCAATTTGTGGTTGCTGACTCTAGCACTGCCATTATAGGATCTGATTTCCTAGCTTACTAACACCTCCTACCAGATTGCCGTACGAGGAAACTAGTTAACGTTACCACTGGTTTAAACACCTCTGCTTCTGATGCTACCAGCGAACAATCTAACGTCAAAAGCATCAATATACAGGACTCTGTTTTTGCACAAATGCTAGCTGGGTTCCCTGATATCACAAAATCTCCCGGACTACCACGGGAAATAAAGCACAATACTGTGCACCACATTGGAACCTTAGACGGACCTCCAACATCATGCCGTTTTCGACGTTTGGCGCCTCACAAACTGATTGCGGCCAGAAATGAATTCGAGGATATGGTACGAAACGGCACAGCGCGACCTTCACAAAGTGCTTGGTCCTCTCCATTACACATGGCACTCAAGAAAGACGAGTCATGGCGTCCATACGGCCACTTTTGCGCCCTAAACGCCAAGACCATACCGGACCGTTACCCAGTCCGACATAAATGACTTTGCTCATAATCTTTCTGGAGCCAAGATATTCAGCACTATCGACCTTGTGAAGGCCTATTATCAGATACCTGTTGCTGAAGAGGATATCCCCAAACCGCTATCATAACTCCGTTTAGCCTTTTCTAATTCCATTATATGACTTGGGTTAAGAAACGCAGGGCAAGCTTTTCAACAGGTCATCGATGAGGTTACACGGGGTCTGGATTTCGTTTTTTCTTATATAGACGACATCATCAACTATTCAGCAGATGAGGCTCTCTACAAGGATTATTTAAGAATCCTTTTGAAGCGCTCGCAAGATTATGGTGTTGTAATCGACCAATCGAAATGTGTTCTTGATGCCAGAGAGGTTGTGTTCCTAGATTAAAATCTAATCCGAGCTAATATTAAAATATTAGCTCGGAAGGCACGCGCCCTCCTCAAGACCGCATTCAAGCTCTTCTGGACTTTCCCCCTAAAAAACTATTCATGGCATGCGTCGTTTTCTCGGCATGTTAAATTACTACCGTCGTTTCGTGACTCACGCCGCTCAATTTCAGGCTCTTCTTATCGAAGCTGTCGTCGCTAACAACAGCAAAGACGCAAAATCATTTGTATGGTCACCTGAGATCCTGGTACAGTTTGAAGCTTGCAAATAGAGCCTTTCTAACGCGACTATGTTACAGCGTCCAGTCAACGGCGTACCTCTTGGCCTGTACACGGACTCATCAAGTATCCATATGGGATTCTGCTGTAACCAGATACATTAATTTATAAAAATAAATTAATGATTCTATAAAAAATATAAAATAATAATTAGCTCAAAAAAATATATTCAAATTTATTCCTGAATAAAAAAACTCAAATGTAGTTTCTCTGTTATCAGACGAAACTCGTGGTTTTATTTTATTGAATTCAAGTTCAAATAACTTTCTTATAAAACGAAATTTTTTTGTTTTAAAGAAATTGATTCAAAATGGATAAATTGAAATTTTAATTTACCATTTTACCTGGGAGTGATAAGAAAACTTACATTTTCGCTATAACCTCAATATACACGAGCGATCATAAGGTATATGCGACACCAGAAGAGCTGCAAGCAGCTGCTTTGCATAAAGAGATTACAGGAACCAGTACTTTTACAAAAATAAAGAATAGTTTGAAAAAACGTTACCAGGTAAGAAGAGTGTGGGTAACTATGACAGACGAGCTCGAAAGTACTTACATCGACGAAGACGGAAATTTACAAATTGACGGTCAGTATCTGAAAGAAATAGATCAGAAACAAAGTGTTGCTGTACAGCAGACAAAAACAGACACTTTGGAAATGTTATTTAAGAAGGTTGTAAAGAAAGCACAGGGAGAGAAGCCTCAAGGACTAAAGCATATACTAGAGCGATTTGTGATTGAAAATTTACTAGCAAAAATACAAATGCAGACCATTGGATTGATATGTTTGAAAAAAAATGCGAACGTTTAGAGTAAAGACAGATGAGAAAAAAATTTAAACACTACGATTATTTATGAACAAGAGTTGTTTAGACTGGAACACTTTTATGATCATGAAACTTATAATGAATTCGGATTGGCCATCATGGAGAACAAAGTTCTGTGAAACGTTTGCAAACAAGGGATGGATCCGGTCACTTATGCTCTACAATTTAGATACAAGGTGGAGTTGCTGCTGGATTACGCAAATAAAAATGAAAAACTTGTTTTAGAAATTAGAAGATCTATTGATACAGGTACCTTGAAAGATTTCATTGCAGCCGGTTTGCCGGAATTTGTTCTAAATAGAATTGAAAGGGAAATACTAAAGGATACTGTATATTTATTTAATAAAGTAAGTAAATATAACAGAAATATGGTTAACAGAAAGAGTATTGTTCCAAAGAAGAAAAGTGGATATTGTAGAAATACTAATAAAAATGAAAAATACACTCTTTGCAAAATATATGAGAAATTAAGCAAATGTTCTCGTTATCATCCGGAAGACAAATTATGGTTTAAAAAAAAAGAGGAAGAAAAGAATACAAATAAGTTTAAACATGTGAACAATGTTTATATACAGGCAGAGTTGAACGAAACTGCGTAAAAAACTAATAGTAACATCATTAATAAAAGTCAAACTCTTATTGAATGACAAATTAGAAGTAAACGGAATTTATGATTCGGGATTAAATGTACCTTTGGTGAATTCTGAACTATTATTAGTAACTAAGAGAGCAAAATAATGATATGAATGATACTAATTTAATAACAAATAATGGTTTTCAGAAAACAAAGGGTTTGACGTCCTTGAAAATAAAAATTATGACATTGAAGAAGAATGTGGATGTATATGATACATCATTGATGAACATTTCCCATGTGATTTCTAAATTGGATAAGACTTAATGAAAACATTCAAATTAATACAGAATGAAGATTTGATAATAAGTCAAAAAGCTGATTCGGAAAATGAAGATATAATAGAGGATGATAATATAGAAAAGGAAGTACAGAAACCGTAAAATCAAGAAAAATAGATAAAGAAACAAAAGAATATACAATAAACTTTAATGAGCATATAAAAGAGGATGAGTTTAAGGCGAACGTAGATCATTTAAATGAAGAAGAAAAAATTTAAATAAATGAATTGATAGAAAAATATATTATGACAGAATATTTGCTAAACATAAGTACGACATTGGTACTGTAAATGAATATGAAGCGAGAATAGATTATTAGTGGAAATATACTGCAGTAAACGGCCTTACAGATGTGCTATAGAGGGTAAAAAAGAAATAGAACAATAGATTGCAAGGTCGTTAGATGACAAATTAATTGAAGAGCCTTACAGCCTATTTGCAGCACCCGTTACTCTAGCCTTTAAAAAAGATGATAACAGGACGTCTAAGCTATGCATTGATTTCAGAGATTTAAATAAAATAGTTGTACCTCAGGCACAACCATTTCCTCTGATTGATGATTTGATGACTGTAACTATGATATTTCACTACACTAGACATAAACTCTGCGTTTTGGTCGATTCCATTACGGGTCGAGGACAAAAGTAAAACTGCGTTTGTAACACACGAGAGTAATTATCAATGGCCCTATCTGCCTTTTGGATTAAGGACTACGCCGGACATTTTTCAAAGAGTACTAAGCAATATTTTGAGAAAACATAAACTAACGGATTTTACAGTATATTACATTATTATCATTATCATATTATTACATAGATGATATTCTTATATATTCCAAAACTTTCACTTAACATATTGAACATTTGGAGCGGTTAATGAAAGCTATAAAAGAGGAAGGCTTTCGGATGAAGTTTACAAAATGTACCTTCGCGTCAAATAATGTTAAATATCTAGACCATATAATACAAAATAATTCAATAAGACCACTGAAAGACAACCTAATTTCAATAAGGGAATTTCCAGTACCTAAAACACAGAAGAATGTTAGACAGTTTCTAGGAAAACTAAATTTTTATAATGATTATATACCTAAAAAAGCAATGATACTGGACCTGTTACATAATTTACTGAGAAAAAATGTAAAATTTTTTTGAACAAATGAATGTCAAAGTTCATTTGAAACTATTAAAGGTCTTTTGTGTTCCCAACCGATCTTGGAAATATGTGATTCATATTTACCAATTAATATCTATACGGATGCATCGCTTGAACTAGTTGGAGCAATTTTAAAACAGTAAACAATACTTCTCAAAAAAACTAAATGACGCACAAATAAGAAAAAAAGCTATTTATTTGGAATGTTTAGCTATTAGAAAAGCAGTAAGGTATTGGCAGTATTGGTTGATGGGAAAATAGTTTACAGTATATACAGAACATAAACCTCTAGAAAATATGAATTTGAGATCAATGACTGATGAAGAGCTGGGAGATTTGACCTATTATATGTCACAATATGATTTTGTAATAAAATACTCACCTAGAAAACGGAATGTAGAAGCAGACTGTCTCAGCCGAAATCCAGTATTAGAATCCGATACAAATATAGAAGATCAATTGGATATTGTTAACTTCATTAAGCTCGATGATATTTTGATAGACCAGAAAGACAATAAAGAGGTAGAAAATAAGAAAGAGAAATTGGTAAAAAAATGAGAGAATATTTATAAAAAAATAAAAAAGGTGGAAAAATACTATTGACTAAGGAATATAGTATACAATTACTAAAAGATGTTCATGAAAGTCTATGCCACATTGGAATTGGGCCTCGACCGAGACCGGCTCGAGGAGACGGCCCTAGTCGAGGCCTGGGTCCGCGAGGGCCGGGCTAAGGCGGCGGGCCTCTCCATGGAGGAGGTGGCGGTCGACGTGGAGCGGGAAGCGGAGAGGCTCGTGCAGGCCGTGTCGCACGTGTGTGACGCGGCCATGCCGCGGGCGCGCCGCTCCCTACCTCCTAAGTGCCGTGCGTACTGGTGGACGGCAGACCTTGTGCGGCTTCGTAGCGCGTACGTGGCGAGCCAACGCTAGTACCACAGGTGCCGACGTCGACGGAGGCGCGATACGGCCGAGGAGGAGCGGCTATACGCACAGGGCCGACGTAGCCGAACTGGTGGCGGCGATCTCCGAGGCGAAGAAGGCGTCCGAACGTGAGATGCTCGAGTCGTTGGACGGCGACCCTTTCGGGAAGCCGTATAAGAGTGTGCGGCAAAGCTGCGCCCTTGGCGACCCCATTGACTCGTAGCCTCTCACCGGAGTCTCTCGATCGGACGGTTCGCACACTGTTCCCGCGG
Organism: Troides helena; assembly: GCA_029286815.1. Taxonomy (NCBI): domain Eukaryota; kingdom Metazoa; phylum Arthropoda; class Insecta; order Lepidoptera; family Papilionidae; genus Troides; species Troides helena. The sequence goes on along the minus strand of JAGSMV010000045.1, from coordinate 1,093,483 downwards.
CGGGACAACCGAGGGTCGCCATCGACAGCGACTCGGTCCCGCGGCGCTGGGGAGGGGAAGACTCCTTCGACCCGGACGACGTCCCGGGCGTCAGCGTAGGAGAACTGTCGGCTGCCGTACAAAGGATGCGTGTCAAGGACACCGCTCCTGGGCCCGACGGTATACCCGGCCGCGTGTGGGCTCTAGTTATGGGTCCCCTAGAGTCCTGGACGCGGACGCTGTTCACGGCGTTGCTGAGGCAGGGTCGGTTTCCACGCATATGGAAGGCGGGGAAATTGGTCCTGCTTCGGAAAGCGGGGAAACCGTCCGACTCACCGTCGTCGTATCGGCCGATCGTGTTGTTGGACGAGGTGAGCAAGCTCTTCGAGCGCGTCATCGCAGCTCGCCTCGTTTGACACATGGGGGTCGGACCGGATCTGAGCGAACACCAGTTCGGATTCCGCCGGGGCAGGTCCACCGTAGACGCGATAGCGCGGGTGCGAGCCCTGGCGGACGCGGCGGTGGCTCGCGGAGAGGTTGTGTTGGCGGTGTCACTGGACATCGCCAACGCGTTCAACACCCTTCCGTGGAGCACGATCACCGCGGCGCTGGTCTACTTCGGGGTCCCGGTATGCCTGAGGCGTACGATCGGGGCGTACCTCTCGGACAGGTCCGTGAGGTACCCGCGCGACGAGTGGTGTCGGCACGGTGTGTCGTGCGGTGTTCCGCAGGGGTCGGTCCTCGGACCGCTCCTGTGGAACATCGGCTACGACTCGGTGTTGCGCAGAGCCAACCTCAGTGGAGTCGACGTGACTTGTTACGCCGATGACACCCTGGTGACGGCTCGCGCGCGCACCTTTAGGGAGGCGCGTGTGTTGGCGACTGCAGGCGTGGCCCACGTCGTCTCGCGCATTCGGCGCTTGGGGCTGGAGGTTGCGCTAGGCAAGTGCGAGGCCCTTTGGGCCCCTTGCTGTGGAACCTCGCGTACGACTGGCTGCTGCGGCAGCCGGTCCTCCCCGGGACGAGGGTACTATGCTACGCGGACGACACCCTCGTCTCGGCCCGGGGGAGGAGTTACGACGAGGCTGCTCGTCTGGCCGCCACTAGCACGTCGCTGGTGGTGGACCGGATCGAGCAGCTGGGTCTGAGGGTCTCCGTCACGAAGACGGAGGCCCTCCTTCCACGGACCCCGCAGGGGTCCACCCCGGGCGCGATCATCCCCGTCCGGGGCGAGAGGGTCCCAGTGCGGGGGCCCTCGAAGCATTTAGGGCTCACTCTGGACGGGCGATGGAGCTTCGGAGAGCACTTCGAACGGCTTCTCCCGAAGCTCACCGCCACCGCCGCTGCGCTGGGCAGATTGCTGCCCAATGTCGGGGGCCGGGTCATTTGTGTCGGCGCCTGTACTCTGGCATCCTGCGGAGTATGGCACTGTACGGTGCGCCCGTATGGGTGGATAGGTGCGAGACCGCCAGGAACGGGCCCGTGTTGAAGAGGGCCCAACGTATCCTGGCGGTCCGAGCCTGTCGGGCGTACCGTACGGTGTCCTGGACGGCGGGTACGCTTCTCGCGGGCGATGCGCCTTGGCATCTACAGGCGCAGTCGCTCGCGGAAGTGTACCTCTTCCTGCGGGATGCCGGAGAGCGTCGGCCGGACCCGGACACGGTCCGCCGGATCAGGCGCGTTGCCCATGACGCCCTGATCCGGCGGTGGAGACGGAGTTGGGTAACCCTGCCGCCGGCCGGGACACGGTGGAGGCCATCAGGCCCCACCTGTCCCGGTGGATGAGCCGGCGGTACGGGGCCTTGACGTTCCACCTGGTGCAGGTGCTGACAGGCCATGGATGTTTCGGCAAGTACCTGCACCAGGTGGCTCGTAGAGAGATGACGCAAGAATGCGTCGAGTGTGGTGCGCCGATTGAAACGGCGCACCACACACTGGCGGAGTGCCCGGCATGGGGTCCGCAACGCCACTCCCTCGTCGCGCAAGTCGGCATTGACCTCTCGCTGCCGACTGTAATCGATCGTATGTTGAGCAGCGAGAGGTCTTGGAAGGCGGTGGCCTCCTTCTGCGGCGCAGTGATGCGTCAGAAGGAGGCCGCCGAGCGCACGAGGGAGGCCGACGCCGCTGCCGCACCTTGCAGGCGGCGGCGGGCCGGCGGAAGAGCGCGGCGGCAGAACCACGCCGTCCGCTTCCTCCCGCCGTGAGCGACGGGCCCCTAGCCGGGCACGGTGTGAGGGGGCCTTCGGGCCGTTGGGCGTGGCCCTCTGGGCCTTTGTCGTGTTTCCCCTGGGGGTGCGTCCCCGGGGATTCTTAGTTTGTTCCCCTCGTCGAAGTGGGGGGAGTCTGGAGGGGCCGCCGCCCAATTCCTTCACAGGAGGGCGGCGGCCGGGCGTGCGCTCCGTCTTGGGCGCGCGCGGTCTTCTGTGGGGTCGGGGCCCTAACGTGCCGGTCCCGCCAGGGCCGGCATGGACGGCAGGTGGGTGCCTTTGCTCCCCGCGGGCACCCACCAGGAGGAGATTTATACGCGGAGGCGCCCGGAGAGTTGCTTAGCTGAAACCCGGGCGTCTCCAGTATGCGTATTGCGGGACAAGCGGTGGTGGTTTTAGTGGGTATGGGGTCACGCACAACATCTCAGTGGCCCCGAGCCCCACATAACCCGGCGTCCCCTTGAAAAGGACGCTGGGTATGCGGTAACAGCATTTCCACCACCGATATCAAAAAAAAAAAAAAAAAAGGCAAGTGCGAGGCCCTGTGCTTCCACGGCGCCCGGAATGCGCCTCCGCCGGGAGCGGAGCTGATCGTCGGTGTGACTTCCATCGCCGTCGGTACTTCGATAAAGTACTTGGGACTCGTCCTCGACGGCCGATGGAGGTTCGACGAACACTTTCGGCAGCTGGGCCCGAAGCTCATTCGAGCGGCCGGGTCCCTAAGCCGCCTCCTGCCCAATCTGGGCGGGCCGAGCGTCGGATGCCGGCGACTCTACACGGGGTGGTGCGCTCTATGGCGCTTTACGGTGCGCCCATATGGGCGCAACACCGGTCGACCCGTGGCGTGATGCTGCTGCGCTCGCCGCAGCGCGTCATGGCCATACGGATCGTACGAGGTTACCGTACCATCTCTTTCGAGGCGGCGTGCGTCCCTGCCGGGACACCGCCGTGGAACTGAAGCGGAGCCGCTGGCGCGCCTCTACTGCCGGTGGAAGAGGGCCCTCGAGCGGGAGGGCTCGCTTTCGTTGCCCGACGAGGTGGAGAGGTGGCGCCGAAAGGCGCGTCGAGAGGTGCTTCGGGGATGGGAGCGGCGACTCCTCGAACCGTCGTACGGTCGCCTCACAGTTGAGGCCGTCCGGCCGGTCATCGGTGACTGGCTGGGCCGGGACTTCGGAGTCCTCAGTTTTTGCCTGGTGCAGGTACTCACGGGGCACGGTTGCTTCGGGAGCTATCTGCACCGGCGGAACTGCACGAGTAGGACGGACGAGGCGTGCGACGAGTGTGGCTACCCGGTGGACACATCCCACACCTTGGCCGATTGCCCGCGATGGGGAGGGGACAGGGCCGCGCTCGTAGCGGCGATAGGGAGTGACCTCTCGCTATCGTCCGTGGTCCGGACCATGGTCAGTGGCGAGGCGTCATTGAATGCGGTATCTCGATTCTGCGACTCTGTTATGACGCAGAAGCGGGAGACCGAACGTATCCGAGAGCGGGCGCCGTGGGGACAGGACGCGGTCGGAGCGCGATGACAGCTCACCGCCGCAAGGCGGGGCCGAGCGCACGACCGCCGAATGGCTTCTCGGCAGGAACCTGGCGCCGCGACCGATAAGGGCCGTCGGGCCGGTGCCCCCCTTGGAGAGGGTTCCTGGGGTGGATATGGTGATGCGTCTCGTATTCCGACGCGTCGCCACGTAGGGATTTTTAACAGGAGGGGTGCTTCACACCCCTCCTCGAGGTAGGCCCGGTCATTCGGGCGCCGTTCGGGGAGTCGTGGATTGAACTGCAATACTTTATCCCGCGACCCCACGAACACGTGGATGAGAGTGGAATACCGTGTGAAGCTTTTTAGTCGCTTGGAGCCCGACACTACCACCGTCGCCGGCCCAATTTGGCGACGGGGTGTGCATTTCCGTTAGCATTTTGTTACACACATAAATAAAAAAAAAAAAAAAACATTGGAATTGGGTATACCCGGCCGCGTGTGGGCTCTAGTTATGGGTCCCCTAGAGTCCTGGACGCGGACGCTGTTCACGACGTTGCTGAGGCAGGGTCGGTTTCCACGCATATGGAAGGCGGGGAAATTTGTCCTGCTTTGGAAAGCGGGGAAACCGGCCGACTCACCGTCGTCGTTTCGGCCGATCGTGTTGTTGGACGAGGTGAGCAAGCTCTTCGAGCGCGTCATCGCAGCTCGCCTCGTTCGACACATGGAGGAGGTCGGACCGGATCTGAGCGAACACCAGTTCGGATTCCGCCGGGGCAGGTCCACCGTAGACGCGATAGCGCGGGTGCGAGCCCTGGCGGACGCGGCGGTGGCTCGCGGAGAGGTGGTGTTGGCGGTGTCACTCGACATCGCCAACGCGTTCAACACCCTTCCGTGGAGCACGATCACCGCGGCGCTGGTCCACTTCGGGGTCCCGGTCTACCTGAGGCGTACGATCGGGGCGTACCTCTCGGACAGGTCCGTGAGGTACCCGACGCGCGACGAGTGGTGTCGGCACGGTGTGTCGTGCAGTGTTCCGCAGGGGTCGGTCCTCGGACCGCTCCTGTGGAACATCGGCTACGACTCGGTGTTGCGCGAAGCCAACCTCGGTGGAGTCGACGTGACTTGTTCGTCGACGACACCCTAGTACCGCCACGAGCGCGGTCCTACACGGCTCTCCGGTGAGAGCTAGCGGCCAAGGTGTGGGACCACGGATCGTCGCATGCCTCGTCCGCCTCCGTTCCTACTCAGGCGTGGACGGGGCCCGGAGCACAAGAGCGCCTCGTGACAACTCCACGCCCGGTGGAAATTAAGGACTCCACAGTCCCTCTCCGACTGGTCCGCGGCGACCGGGAGGATCTATTAGTCCTCCGCGACGACGGGGCGGCGCCACCTTGGTGGAGCACGCCTGTCCGCCGCACCTAGGAAGGCCGGCCGCTTTCCCCGCCGAACTGTAACCGTTGCAGTGCGGCCAGGCAGTACAGTCGGCCGCTACGTGGCCGGTCTGTCCGCAGCGGAAGCACTCGTCGCTGCGGTCAGAGTCGGACTTACAGTTCGCTCTCAAGTGCCCCCCTTCGAGGCACTTGAAGCAACGCTTGGGTCGGTTCTTAAGTAACGTTATTCGAGCCGACACCCACCGTATCAAAAGTCGTCCACCGTCGACGACTTTACGCGCCGCTCCCACGGGACAGCGTAACCACGCCGTCCCGAAGCCGGAAGCGCCTACCGAGATGTTGCCCGACCGAACCTGGTCGACCGAGCAACCGCCCGCTTGCGCCACCGCTGTAGCTACACCGGCGCTCGTGGCCGAGTCATCGGGCCCGGAGACCCTCAACTCGGCGCACTTGACCGGTCTGACGACACGGACGACGCCCTCGCCGAAAGACTTTCGGAGCCTCTCGGCGAGGTTGTTAGCCTTGACGCCGTTGTCGCAACCGTATCCGAGCACCTCTAAAATCCGTGCCCCGGTCGCCGCCACCTTGAAGCGGACACCGGCAATGCCGATGTCGTTGAGGTCCACACTCTGCATCGCCTGGGCCAGGACCTGGGCGTACGAGACGCCGTTCTCCTTGGCCTCAGGCAGCAGAGTGAGCACTACGGCTGCGGACCTCGGGGCCCGCAGCTTTCGTGACCGCCTCTTATTTTCTGCCGCTGCAGAACGACCGCGGAGACGCTTCCGCTTAGCGTCTGTCGTTGCCTCAGCCGCTGCTACAGCGTGGCCTGCATGATAGTTTTCCTCGCCGGAGGAGGAGCACTACTATCGTTCCCTTCTTTAAGCACCTTCCGTATCATCGCTTTCCATGCCTCCTCCAAGGGAGGTGGAGTGGGCGCAGGTACGGAGGACCCAGGTCGCGGAGCGGTTTCCACGACCTTCCCTCTCGCTCCCTTCGGCGCGGGACCAGACTTTTTGGCTGCTTGCGCCGCCGGTCGCCTGGCCACACCCAAGGGTGGACGGACACGCTTCTCCGGGAGAAGCCTGTCCTCCAATGATGCCAGGCGGACGTTCATCATCGTCCCGACCTGAATCATGACGCTCCGGCAAATCTCGTCGCCTGTGTGGAAGAAGCGGCGACCGTTCGTCGCTTCTTCTTCGCCGGACAATGCGTCCACCCTCCGGAGGGGCACTCCTTGCCAGTATCCGCACGGTGAGAGATCGCAAGCCATTCCCGACGCTCTCTCTCGCTCACCTCGGCCCTAATGGCGGCCAACTCCTTACGGAAGTCGGCACCTCGGCACGCAGGCGGGCGTTCTCCGCCTGCAGCTGCCGCGTCTCGTCCGATACGGTGCGCGAAGCGATGGCCGCCACAGCCTCCTTCAGATCACGCACCAAATCGAATTTGAGGTTCTTCGATTTGCTGGCGATCGTCGCGATCAGCTTAGTGTCATCAAATACTCCTCGTTGCAGCATCGCTTTCGTCTGCTCGTCTGAAGCCATTCTAAACTGCAGCGCAAGAGTCCGCGCGAGTCTCCGCTCCCGGTTTCGGCGGAGCCTCGCCGCTATCGCAGCGAGCCCTTCGTCCGCCTGGAGCTTCAACTCTAGACGCCTTTCAGCGTTGAACGCAGCCGCAGAACGCGTCGTGGGCGCCTGCCCACTGCTGCACCTGCTCTAGCTTTTTAGCCACTTCTATGTCGTCTTCCTCTGAGGACGTCGACATAGAGTCCCCACTCGAGCGGTGTCGCTAGCACTCCCACCGAGGCTGAAGTCGCGCGACGCCATCGAAGCAAGGCTGAAGTCGGATAACGACCCAGCCTCGCTTAAGTGCGTCCGGGTGCGAACGAACGCCATGTCTACATCGCCCTCGCTCTTGTTGCGCTCCAAGCACAGTCGCTCCAGCACCACTCGCGCCTTCGGGAGCGCGATCGATGTTGGAGCGCGTTGCTTAAGCCCGTCCTGTCCAAGATTTTTGACTACGCCCGTCCGGGGCCGCAGCACCGTCGAGTCCGTGTTGCCTGCGCCCGTACCGGGGCGCAACTTTCCCGCCGCCTTAGAAGCCGTTGCCGACAAAGATCCGCTGGCGTTGCTCCGCTGCTCACTCGCATCACCTCTTACAACAGTTGTGCCCACCCCAAAGTACGAAGGGCAGACGGCGCCCGCTGGCGCCGTGTGGGATTCCTAGCCTTGCGGCCGGAACCCACCTGAGGACTAAAGTCTTTTGAACTGTTCATCATGTGAGTTTTGGGTTGCTGATCCACAGCTTTGCGCGCTCGAGACCAAGTTCCCCTTGGCCAGTCATCCCATCGGCGCGCCGTACCTTAGGATTGGGGTAATTTGAGAGGTTATCTTCCTCTTGACTCCGGTCGCAATGACCGCAGTCCCCGTTCCGCTCGGGGTGTGCTATGAGCCGGCTACGGATGCGCCCGACGTAGCCGAAGCCAACGGCCGCCCTAGGGGCGGACTCGCCGCACGACTCGACTGATTGTACCGAAGAGAAAGCTGCATCCACGAGGGATATCAGTTTTCCCCTCAGCGGGCGATGGGATTGTCACTTCCCGACGCCAGTGCTGTCGGATTATTAGCAGTCAGTTGCCCTATGCCAGAGAGCATAAAGCAGCTGCCGTTGCCCAGGGTACACCAGTCCCAGGAGATGCCCTTACCCCCGGACCGAGGTCCGAAAGGCAACTGCATCCCCCGGGCACACGAGGAGGTTATCCGACCCAGCACCCCTTGTATAACAAGTGTAATAGATTTTAATATATTTGCCTTGTAGTATGGATATTATACCAGATGTATGTGGCATGACAAAAGGCAATCCATTATAATTGTTGGTAATATTTCCAAATAAGGTTATTAATTTGACGTAAGATTATAGCAACAAACATTAATTTACCTGTAATTTTCAGTATTATCACAAACAAAAATGATGAAATTAATAATTACGTGTGAGAGGTTAGATGGGTTTCCGAGAACTAAAAACACAGGATTTGTAATATACACCAGCCAAGGTATTCCTAAACTTAAGCTGCAAAACGTTAGATGGCGATTGTATCAACCTATTACATTGGTGGTATGGTTAATATACCACAAAGGTGGTCGAAAAAAATTTCATAAAATGTGTTATAATATACCAACCTTACAATTATCTTGTACCATCAAGGCCCAAAGGGTTAAAATGTTTTGATTCTTAGACAGAAATCAAACAGTTTTTATAAATAACTTTTAGGGAGAAAAAACACTCCATCCATTTATTACTATACGTATTGTAACGAGATACATTAATTTATAAAAATAAAATTAATGATTCTAAACAAATATATCAAGTATTAAATAGTTCAAATAAAATGTATAAAGTATAATATATGGATTAGAAACCGTGTAAAGTGGTGCATGACAAAATTAACATAAAACGTCATGTTGGTGGAGGAGGTGAGATACCAGCCGGGTGTAGTTGGTGGTTATTTGAGTAACTACTTGATTATACTCCGGTTCGGGAAGAGTGTTAGATGACACTTCGGTGATATCGAAATTCTCAGAACCATGTCTTAGAGCTTCGGCGCTATGATACGTGGGCACTCGGCGTCTTAGTGGCTTGCCGCTATGATACGTCGTGTTTAATAATATTTGTTTATTCCAACGTCAACTCGAACTGTGTCGATGCATTATGAGGTAGCGGAAGCGGACGCGAGCTACTGCCTCGATGCTTATCAAACATTGATATTGCGTCTTGTCGTAGCGGGACGTTTGCATCGTTATTGAACTGATGCGTCTTACAGATCTGGTAGGCTGAGGACTTTTGCAAGATATTGATGTCTGCTGTGATGTCTTGTGCGCCTTTCATGATGATGTGCGTCGATGATAGTTGATTGCATGTCTGTCGCAATTCGGTAATACGACGTCTTCGACAATCTCTGGGTTAAATGACACTTTTGAAGGTTGCGCCTTGCGTTATGGTTTGACACTTTATCTTAGTTAAACGGCATCAGACTATCTTAGCAAATATTCATCCTTCTATTTAAACCTAAAAGAACTAAATATTACTATAAACACAACGTAGAACAAGTTCCTAATCGAGATGATTACAAATTAATATTAATAATTATGGCCAAAACATAAACATTAATCATACTAGCTACTATCGGTGCGTAAACACGTAACGTTAATCAGTGCGCGTAATTCTATTGTAATGACTGATAGTGCTTTACTGATAGTCTAAAGTAACGCTATAGTGATGTGTGTGGTTTGGAGAAGGCGCGTGTTGGAAGTGTACATTAAATAAAAGTTTTGTTAAGTTTTTGATGGTCTTTTATATTAAGTTTATCAGACTGAATAATTATCGAAGTACCCGAAAAACACATGAAATATTTTGAACTTGATACTGTATGTATAATAAGCACTTATATTATCTTTGGGTTGTCACAATGTAGAAGATACCATTTAAACTCTTAATAATTACCCATTATTTACATATTCAAGTCTTGCAATAATTTTAAAGTGGGCGCCTGAGATTGTATTATGAGCAATTACTACTGATATAACTATAGCTATGTGCCAGCGTCTGGCATGAATAATAACAATTTATAAAGAAGCTTGTTCATCATAATGAAGACCAAGGTACATAGCACTAATAAATGCGCCGGATGTGCGTGAGGTATGTCAACACCAGAACAACTCAAATGTAATACCTGTTCCTTAAAATATTATATCATTATGAGTGTGTTAGTACCACATCCAGAAAATACAAAAGTGTTTCGTCAGAACATAAAAACTCCTGGGTTTGCCCAGCGTGTCGCCCAAAGCCGCCAAAAGCCGATAGTTCTATTTCCCTGATTAAAACTACCGACGTCAATATCGATCAGGATAGTACCACATCAAATGTCACCCTTAGACGTAATAAAAACGCCGAAATACCCACAAAGACTATGGGTAGCCTAACGTTAGAGGATTTAAAGGCGATGATGCAAGAAACGATGGATGGCCTTCTGAGCAATATGGAGTTAACAATGACAAAAATAATTGAAGAAAAGTATAAAGTAATATTCAAGGATTTCATTGAAATGAAAGAATCAATTACGTACATAAAAACTGAATACGAAAACATGAAAAGGGAGAACGAAAAGCTGAAAACCACAGTTAAAGATTTAGGCAATCGCCTAAGTATTTTGAATAGTTCTCCCGTAAAAGCAACTTAGAAATTCAATGTATACCGGAACACAAAACAGAAAACTTGATGAACGTCGTGTCTCAAATCGCCAAAGTGGTTGGTAACAATCTGGTCGATAGAGATATACACAAATGTACAAGGATTGCCAAAATAAACCCAGACAGCAAACGCCCACGCTCTGTGGTGGTAACTTTTGCGAGTCTCCGGAATCGAGATGAGTTCCTCGCAAGTGTGATGCAATACAACAAGAAACATCGCAACAACAAATTGAACACCAGCCATATCGGTTACGGAGGTGACAAAAATCCTATTTATGTGCTTGAGCACCTCGCCCCAGAAGTTAAAAAATTACACGCCCAGACCAGACAAGCTGCTAAAAAACTAAACTACAAATTCGTGTGGGTTAAAAATAGTCGCATATTCTTGAGGAAAACGGAGACATCGGGGCACATAATTATCCGCGAAGCTGATCAGTTAAAGTCACTGACATAGTGATATAGAGTTCTGTAACTATTTATGTTGCTTTAGTTTTTTTTTTATATATATCACAGTTTCTACTCTGTTTTGTAAGCATTATGGACTGTTTAGATATCTACTATCAGAATGTTAGAGGTCTGCGCAGTAAAAGCCAAGAAGTCAAGCTTAATATATCGAACAATAATTATGATATTTATATACTAACTGAAAGTTGGCTGAACGATGGCATTTACGATGGAAAAATTTTTGACAACCGAAACTTTGTGTACAGGAGGGATAGGGAAATGAAAAATGGAGGTGGAGTCTTAATAGCAGTTAGTAATGATATAGTATCGCATCGTATGACGGTGTGGGAAAGTAGTTGCGAAGATCTATGGGTGACAATTGATGCAATAATTTCAGGCAAAGCCACTCGTATTGCAATCTGTGCTGTATATCTGCCACCTCCAGCTTCTAAGGATAAATTAGAAGATTTTATTTCCCACGCGAATTTCGTAATTAATGAGAATGAACATGTATTATTGGCAGGTGACTTTAATCTTAGTAACCTTGATTGGTCACCAATACTGGGCGTATCGTATCTACGTGCCACTGGCAATCTCAGTAGTACTCTCAACACAACGTTTGTCGACTTTGTTGAGGAAAACGCCCTCAAACAGTTCAACCGCGTTGTCAATAAAAACCAACGGATGTTAGATCTAATTTTATGCAACACAACTGTGCCTACAATTGTGGAGAGTAATTACCCGATTTGGGCCGTTGATAGTCATCACCCAGCTTTAATTATTACAGTAATCTCAAAAAAAAATCAATTAGTCAAAGAAAATTTTAATGAGAGTTATAATTACTATAAAGCGAACTATGACAATATAATCTCGGACCTAAATAATATATCATGGGTTGATGTCCTTTCGAAGTGCAGTGACGTAAATACAATGCTAACGATCTTTTACTATGAATTAGAAAAAGTGATTAAAAATCATGTACCCAAATCTAAACCTAGCAACAGTAAATATCCACTGTGGTATACTAAAAATCTTATAAATTTATTAAAACTAAAACTCAAAGTTAGACTGAAATACAAACAGTACAAGAATCCTCTCGACAGTGTTGAATTTGCTGATCTACGTGCACGATGTAACAAATTACTTAAAAAAGAATATAAACGCTACATTGAAAGGATTGAATCAAATATATCAAAAAACCCAAAATAATTTTGGAGTCATCTAAAAAATTTAAAAAAATCTGCGAACACGTACCCGTCTAGAATGGTCCTAGAAGACCAAATAGCATCAAATGGAGTAGACATTTGCAACTTATTTTCAAACCATTTTTCGTCAGTTTACGATGTCAACTACTCAAGAAGCGGAGGCGCAGTAAACAAAGGTTCTAGCATTTCTCTATGTTATATCCAATTTACTCAATTTGAAGTATTCAAGAAACTAAAAAGACTTGACTTTACCAAAGGTACCGGTCCTGATAATTTACCTCCTATATTTTTGGTGAGGTGTGCGGAGCCCCTTTCACTGCCTGTTAGTATAATTTACAACCCGTCTCTAAAAACGGGAACGTATCCGGACCTCTGGAAACAGGCCAGAATAGTGCCGATATATAAAAAGGGGGACCGTAGTAATATAACTAAGTATCGGCCTATTTCATTAATTTCGGTTTTACCAAAAATGTTAGAGGCTATGTTGCGTCCGATCTTCGTATCTCATGTTCAGCGATTAATATCTAACTCACAGCACGGGTTCACTACGGCTAGATCCACTGCTACCAACTTGAGCAATTTTATAACATTTCTTTCAGAATCAATGGACTCGCACGTTCAGGTAGACACAGTATACACAGATTTCTCCAAGGCCTTCGACAAAGTTAATCACTCACTACTTGTAGAAAAACTGACTAATTTTGGGTTTGGAGGGACAGTACTGTCATGGCTTTGATCGTATATTGCGGATAGATTATCATTTGTCGTAGTTAAAGGGCATGTTTCGCGGCCTTACCGATCTACATCAGGTGTACCTCAGGGTTCTCTACTGAGGCCAATTTTTAAAGTTGGCAAATATCTCCCTTTCCGCCTTTTTGTCTTTTGAATTTCGCGGCTATGTACAAAGCGCTACAGAGCTCGTATCTGGCAATACTATACATAATTTGAAAGGTCTTGACATTACCTACAAAACGACGCTATGCATAATTAGTTTGGATATTGCGTTCAACAGTTATAGACGTGTAAACATTGAGTTCACTAACGCCGAAAACACGCTATTTTAAAGTTTTCCTTCGTTAAAGGCAAATCCGCTAGAGAAACGCTACGTGAGATTAATGGTGTTTTGGGGATGGTACTCTATTACTTCGAACCGCGGAGGAATGGTTTCGACGATTCAGAGCCGGTGAAAACGACACCATGGATAAGCCAGCCGGCGGAAGACCTGTGACGACAAATACCGATCAAATCATGGACTACATCGAGTTAGACCGGCATGTGGCATCTCGTGACATCGCCCAGGAGATGGGAGTTAGTCACCAAACCATTTTAAACCATCTGCAGAAGGCTGGATACAAAAAGCTTGATGTTGGGTGCCGCATGATTTGACGCAAAACCTTCTGACCGAATCAACGCCTGCGATATGCTGCTGAAACGGAACGAACTCGACCCATTCTTAAAGCGGATGGTGACTGGCGACGAAAATGGATCACATACGACAATATCAAGCAAAACGGTCGTGGTCGAAGGCCGGTGAATCGTCCCAAACAGTGGCCAAGCCGGGATTGACGGCCAGGAAGGTTTTGCTGTGTGTTTGGTGGGATTGGAAGGGAATCATCCACTATGAGCTGCTCCCATATGGCCAGACGCTTAATTCTACCATCTACTGCGAACAACTGGACCGCTTGAAGCAGGCCATCGACCAGAAGCGTCCAGAATTGGCCAACAGGAAGGGTGTAGTGTTCCACCAGGACAACGCCAGACCACACACTTCGTTGATGACTCGTCAGAAGCTACGGGAGCTCGGATGGGAGGTTTTATCGCATCCACCATATAGCCCGGACATAGCGCCAAGTGATTACCACCTGTTCCTGTCCATGGTGAACGCCCTTGGTGGTGTAAAGTTGAACTCAAAAGAGGCTTGTGAAAAGTGGCTGTCCGAGTTCTTCGCAAATAAGGAGGGGCTTCTACGAGGGAGGTATTATGAAGTTGCCGTCTAGATGGAAACAGATTATTGAACAAAACGGCGCATATTTGAACTAAATCCGATCACTGTAACGCTTTTTATAAAGCATTGAATAAAGAGCAAAAAACGGAAGGGAGATATTTGCCAAACTAATATTTAATATATATATTAATGATGTCCTAGAATGTATCCATAAGTCAAATTGTTATATCTTTGCTGACGACCTAAAGATTGCGAAAGAAATAAGATCGGCTAGTGATAGTAAGGCTCTTCAAGAGGACCTGGATGGGTTAGCTGATTGGTCTCGTCGAAATTATATGGCTCTAAATCCTCAGAAGTGCTCTTTTATAAGATTTACACGTAATCGCAAATCTTTCCAATCAGCATACGACATCAATGGCGAAGCGCTAATTGAACAAGAAGTAGTTCGAGATCTGGGTGTTACATTTGATACTAAATTGATTTTTAATCAACATTTTGATAACATATGTAAATCTGCAAGGCGAATGTTGGGTTTTGTGTTTAGAAATTGCAAGGATTTCAAAAACTTCAGAACTAAAAAACTTTTGTTCATTACACTTGTGAGAAGCAAGCTCGAATATTGCTCAGTAGTGTGGAACCCAAACTATCTGCTTCATAAACACCGTATCGAGTCTATACAAAGACGATTCACTTATTTCTATTTTGATAGACCAAATAAAAGAATTCCGTATACTAAACGACTCAGTGATATGAACCTTATGAAGTTATCCGATAGGCGCACGTTACAAAACATGTTATTTTTATACAAACTATTAAACAATCTATCGGAGAATTCTGATCTGCTTAGTCGTTTTTCCTTTGATGTTCCAACTCGCTCGCCACGCCACCCAAGATCCATCCTCACTCACAGAACGTACAAATCAAATTGGGGCCATCATTCCTTGGTTCCGAGGTTGTGCAGATTGCTGCAGTATTTTACAAACAAAGATAGCTCCATCGATATATTTCATGATAAATTACCAATGTTCAAATCCAAAATTGTCGGGGCATTGAATCGCGGTACAGTCGCAGACGTTTAATATTTTTGCTTTGCCATGTCATAGACATACTCATACAAACAATAATTGTGAACTTTGTCAAGATTGTAAATTTATAGTCTTTACATAACTACTTTAATTTAGAGGTTAAGTTAATAATTTTTTTATTATATAATTATTGTGTAGTTTTGTAATTTTTTGTTTTACTGTTAGTGTTCATGCACAGTTACTTAACGCAAGATGTGTTTATCTTTAAGTGTAGTTACATGTTGCTATTTTTAACTTGATTTTTAATATTAAGTCATGAAACCAATTATGTAACTATGTTGATAAGCCTTATCAAATAAATAAATAAAAACTACAAAGAATAGTATGCATCAACCTGGTCATGTAAAATATGATTGTCTGAGTACTAAATATTGTTTTAAAATATTTAAAATTTATTATATTTAAGAGAAAGGGATAAAGGTTACAATATAAAGGGTGTCTGGCGGCAGATTTATATTTTAAAAAACGAATACCTCAATAAGTTATAAACAGTGCGGGGTGGTGGGGAAGGTGGTCAGTGGTCAGTCATTAGAATCACCGATCGTGCGGATTTCTTAGTCACGATGTCGCAGTGGTGCAGTGGTGCAGTGGTGCAGTGGTGCAGTGGTGCAGTGGTGCAGTGGTGCAGTGGTGCAGTGGTGCAGTGGTCGGTGAGCATCGCGCGTTCGCTATTGAAGCATTTTTCAAGAGTAACGATTCTTACGTACTCGCTCGCCGACAGTTTTGTTCACATTTCAATATTCGACGGATAGGCGATGGGCCGAGTGTGAATTTAATTCGTTCGTGGGTGGAGAGGTTCCGCGCAACTGCTTCGGCTATGAACACACCACGGCCAGGACCTAGTCGATCGTCAAGGACCCCGAAAACATTGAACTGGTTGCACTGGAACGCAGTTTACGTGAAAATGCACGACTTTCGATACGGAAAAGGGCAGCTTCACTGTGACTTCCAAGAGCATGCGTGCATGAAATTTTAAAAAAGATATGAAATTTCATCCTTTAAAATCAAATAATTCAAGAATTGAAAAAAATGACTTTGCATCATGCAAATTTTTTTGTGAAAGCATGTTGGAGCGTTTTCACACTGTGAATTCCATTTTTGGAGCGACGAGGCTCATTTTCATTTAAACGGACACGTAAACAAGAACAACACAAAATTGCCGTTACTGGGCTCTAAGAACTCGCAATCTTCGACTGAAGCACCAAAACCATTACATTGCCCAAGGGTAACTGTTTGGTGCGCTTTATCCACGAATGGGATAATCGGACCATTTTTTTGAAAATGCACGGGCCAAGCGACGATTGTCAATGGTGAGAATTATCGGCTCATGATTTCGAATTTCTTTTGCCGAACCTGCGAGCTCATTCATCATTCTCATCACACACGTGGTTTCAACAGGATGCGGTACAGGTGCGACCGCACACACGGCCAGAGCTTCAATCGATTTGTTGCGAGAAAATTTCCCTCAAAACTGATTAGTCCCTTTGGGGACATCCTGTGGCCACCGAGGTCACCCGACCTAACTCCAATGAATTTTTTTGTGGGGCTACCTCAAAGAAAGAGTTTACGCCAACAATCCGCGAACTGTTGTGGACTTAAAAGAAAATATTCGGCGAGAAATCAGCGCAATTGAACCAAGTTTACTGCAGCGTGTGGCACGGAATACGAGGCTCCGTTTCGAACAGTGTGTGTGTGTGCAACAGGATGAAAGACATTTGGATGACATTATCTTTAAATAAATAAAATCCGCATTTGTATTCTATCTTTTAATACTTTTAGTAAAATTATATGTCAAACAAATTATTTATTATTTAAATTTGAAAACATAAATCTGCCACCAGACACCCTGTATAATTGCGAACAATTACCTACCGAGGATGTGATACAGTATTCTATTTGAATTCTGATTGAATCTTGTCTTACACGTTTGCAATCAGATATACATTATAGTTGTCAAAGAAAAAACGAACTTCTAGGCAGATTAGTTGCCATAGAAGCTTTAACCTTAAGTACATTGTTAGTAAGACAAAATTCATACTTTTCTCATATCGTTTGAGGGTAGGAATCCTGAATCGTTATCCGAAGCGACAGCAGACGCAACCAAAGTAGAGACACTATATAAGTTCACTAGAGATGGGATTTTTCCCGGAAAAAACACGGATGTGGAAACAAAAAAAAAATAACCGAGAAAAATTTGTGCCAGACGGTTAAAATTAATCATTCGGCGATTGTTCCACGTTATGGTGATATTCACAACCTCAATCATGGACACAATAAAACAAGATTTATTTTTAAAGAGTTCCAAGTTGGAATGACTTTCTCCTATAGTCGTTATATATAATATTATATATAATAATTGCTAGTATTAGATTATTTTAATGTAAGAAGTATTTACCCGTAATTGCCTAGTTACATTTGATTTAATAGAATTGCATGTATTTTGTTTAAGAATTAGTGTATACAAGCATTGGTAAATCAAATAAATAAAAAAAAAAAAAACAATGGTTGTTATAATTATGCACTATTTGCTTTAGTTTTGAAAGACTGAAACAAAATAAAATATAATCAGCTAGGTAGCCAGGTACTACGGATCGTACGAGGTTACCGTACCATCTCATTCGAGGCGGCGTGCGTCCCCGCCGGGACACCGCCGTGGGAACTCGAAGCGGAGTCGCTGGCGCGCCTCTACTGGCGGCGGAAGAGGGCCCTCGAGCGGGAGGGTTCGCTTCCGTCGCCCGACGAGGCGGAGAGATGGCGCCGAAAGGCGCGTCGAGAGGTGCTTCGGGGATGGGAGCGGCGACTGCTCGAACCGTCGTACGGTTGCCTCACCGTTGAGGCCGTCCGACCGGTCATCGGTGACTGGCTGGGCCGGGACTTCGGAGTCCTCAGTTTCTGCCTGGTGCAGGTACTCACGGGGCGCGGTTGCTTCGGGAGCTATCTGCACCGGCGGAACTGCACGAGTAGGACGGACGAGGCGTGCGACGAGTGTGGCCACCCGAAGGACACATCGTCCCATACCTTGGCCGATTGCCCGCGATGAGGGGGGGGACAGGGCCGCGCTCGTAGCGGCGATAGGGAGTGACCTCTCGCTACCGTCCGTAGTCCGGACCATGGTCAGTGGCGAGGCGTCATGGAATGCGGTATCCCGATTCTGCGATTCTGTTATGACGCAGAAGCGGGAGACCGAACGTATCCGAGAGCGGGCGCCGAGGGGACAGGACGCGGTCGGAGCGCGACGACAGCTCACCGCCGCAAGGCGGGGCCGAGCGCACGACCGCCGAATGGCTTCTCGGCAGGAACCTGGCGCCGCGACCGACAAGGGCCGTCGGGCCGGTGCCCCCCTTGGAGAGGGTTCCTGGGGTGGATATGGTGATGCGTCTCGTATTCCGACGCGTCGCCACGTAGGGATTTTTTAACAGGAGAGGTGCTTCACACCCCTCCTCGAGATAAGCCCGGTCATTCGGGCGCCGTTTGGGAGGTCGTGGATGAACTGCAATACTTTATCCCGCGACCCCACGAACACGTGGATGAGAGTGGAATACCGTGTGAAGCTTTTTAGTCGGTTGGAGTCCGACACTACCACCGTCGCCGGCCCAATTTGGCGACGGGGTGTGCATTTCCGTTAGCATTTTGTTACACACGTAAATAAAAAAAAAAAAAAAGCCAGGTACAAGTCGAAGTGCAAATGTCATAAGGATATTCATTTTACCCACTTCGAGCACATTGTTTTCTTACAAGATAATTGTAAGGTTGGTATATTGACCACACATAACAAAATGTTTAAATTCATCACAATAAGTGAGGACCTGATGGAATGAAAGAGAGGATATGCATCACTTGTCACCCGACTGAATCCAGTGTTAGCAATCGCGCTATCCGTGAAGCTAATAAGATCAAAAATAGGGTTATATTAATTATCAATCCAATCCAATCCAATCAGCCGGAAGACGTCCACTGCTGGACAAAGGCCTCCCCCAAAGATTTCCACTTAGACCGGTCCTGGGCCAACCGCATCCAATGGTTGCCAGCGACCTTGACCAGGTCGTCGGTCCACCTTGTGGGGGTCTGCCCACGCTACGTCTTCCGGTACGTGGCCGCCACTCGAGAACCTTTCTGCCCCAACGGCCGTCGGTTCTGCGAGCTATGTGCCCTGCCCATTGCCACTTTGCGACGGCGACCCTTCGAGCTATGTCGGTGGCCTTGGTTCTCCTGCGAATCTCCTCATTTCTGATTCTCCGAGCTCCGAGCATAGCTCGCTCCATCGCCCTCTCGGCAATCTTAAGCTTGCGGACAAGGCCCACAGTAAGCGGCCACGTCTCTGCTCCGTATGTCATCGCTGGCAACACACACTGGTCAAAGACTTTTGTCTTGAGACACTGCGGTATATTGGACGAGAAGATATTTCTTAGCTTCCCGAATGCTGCCCATCCGAGTTGGATTCGACGAGAGATCTCTTTCTTGAAGTTGGACCTACCTAGTTGGATTGTATGTCCGAGGTAGACATATCTGTCGACAACTTCAAGTGTAGAGCTTCCAACTGTTACTGGAGTGGGTACAATATGGACATTTGCCATGATTTTGGTCTTGTCCATATTCATTTTAAGACCCACTCGTTGTGAAACTCTACAAAGATCATCGAGCATTGTGTTGATGTCCTCCATGGTCTTAGCCAAAACCACGATATCGTCGGCAAATCTAAGGTGCGTGATGTACTCGCCGTTGATATTGATGCCATATCCTCCCCAATCCAGAAGCTTGAAGACATCTTCCAATGCAGCGGTGAACAGTTTCGGAGATATGATGTCTCCCTGTCTTACTCCACGCTGCAATCGGATCGGTTTCGAGCTCTGGTCTTCGAGGCGGACTGACATGGTGGCGTTCTCGTACAAGCACCTTAGTACATCGACGTACCGGTGGTCTATTTGGCACCGTTGGAGGGCCTGCAACACGGCCCATATCTCAATCGAATCGAAGGCTTTCTCATAGTCCACAAACGCTAAGCATAGGGGCTGGTTATACTCATGGGACTTCTGTATAACCTGCCGCAGCGTATGAATGTGGTCTATGGTGCTGTAGCCTTTACGGAATCCAGCATGTTCGGAAGGCTGGAAGTCGTCGAGCCTGATTGTGAGACGATTCGTGACGATTCTGGAAAACAACTTGTAGCCCGAGGCGATCGGCCTTCTAGTATGACGAAATTGAACAACTTCTGCAGGACTTCGAGGATCGGCTTTCCACCAGCTCTCAGAAGTTCAGCTGTTATTTCGTCATCACCAGGTGCCCTGTTGCCTTTAAGTTGATTCAGAGCCACACTAATCTCGTGTAGGCTGACAACCGGGATATCTTCAGAGTAGTGTCGGGCTAGACTAGCTCTTGGATCTAATGCTAGTCCACCAGGAGAACATGTAGTCGTGTACAGCTGTCCATAGAACCGCTCAATCTCCTCCAGAACCTCGACCCTTGACGATACGATCCTGCCGTTCTCTGTCTTCAGCCACGTCAACCGGCTTTGCCCGATAGACAGATCTCGTGCGAATACTTTAGAGCCTTTGTTCCGCTCTATTGCCTCTTTAACACTGTTAGTATTAAATCGGCGTATGTCGCGAGTCAGAGACTTAGAGACCTGCCTATTCAGCTGCCGATATTTGGTGGCATCTTCAGGAGACTTCAGGACCAGTTCTTGTCTTTCGGTCATGGGGTTTAATGTGTGGTCAGAGATCGGCTTCTTCTTTCTGGTACGGGGGACTTTAAAAATCTTAAGTCCTGCCGTACGGACATCATCTACGAACCTGGTGTTGTAATCGTCCACGTCAATGCACTCGCCTAAGGATGCAAAGCGATTTCGTAGTTCAAGCTGAAAGCTCTCGGGGTTTTGGAGTTGGATGGGCGCTGGCCGGAGCGTGGACTTCACCAGTCGAAATCGTTCGAGCTTTATGTTGATATTCAAGATGCCTCTCACGATTCGGTGATCGCTGCCCAAACATTTTTAGAGCATTGATCACTGAGACATCCTTGAATATCTGCCTCTTCGTCGACATGATGAAGTCTATCTCATTTTTAGTGGCTCCATCAGGACTAATCCACGTCCACTTACGGCTGGCCCGCTTCTTGAAGAAAAGCACCACCACACCTCCGTGCCATGCCCGAGGCGATCGGCCTTCTAGTATGACGGAATTGAACAACTTCTGCAGGACTTCGAGGATCGGCTTTCCACCAGCTCTCAGAAGTTCAGCTGTTATTTCGTCATCACCAGGCGCCCTGTTACCTTTAAGTTGATTCAGAGCCACACTAATCTCGTGTAGGCTGACAACCGGGATATCTTCAGAGTAGTGTCGGGCTAGACTAGCTCTTGGATCTAATGCTAGTCCACCAGGAGAACATGTAGTCGTGTACAGCTGTCCATAGAACCGCTCAATCTCCTCCAGAAACTCGACCCTTGACGATACGATCCTGCCGTTCTCTGTCTTCAGCCACGTCAACCGGCTTTGCCCGATAGACAGATCTCGTGCGAATACTTTAGAGCCTTTGTTCCGCTCTATTGCCTCTTTAACACTGTTAGTATTAAATCGGCGTATGTCGCGAGTCAGAGACTTAGAGACCTGCGTATTCAGCTGCCGATATTTGGTGGCGTCTTCAGGAGACTTCAGGACCAGTTCTTGTCTTTCGGTCATGAGGTTTAACGTGTGGTCAGAGATCGGCTTCTTCTTTCTGGTACGGGGGACTTTAAAAATCTTAAGTCCAGCCGTACGGACAGCATCTACGAACCTGGTGTTGTAATCGTCCACGTCAATGCACTCGCCTAAGGATGCAAAGCGATTTCGTAGTTCAAGCTGAAAGCTCTCGGGGTTTTGGAGTTGGATGGGCGCTGGCCGGAGCGTGGACTTCACCAGTCGAAATCGTTCGAGCTTTATGTTGATATTCAAGATGCCTCTCACGATTCGGTGATCGCTGCCCAAACATTTTTAGAGCATTGATCACTGAGACATCCTTGAATATCTGCCTCTTCGTCGACATGATGAAGTCTATCTCATTTTTAGTGGCTCCATCAGGACTAATCCACGTCCACTTACGGCTGGCCCGCTTCTTGAAGAAGGAGTTCATTATATAGAGGCCCTCCTTCTCCATGAAGTCGGCAGCATATGACCTCGTGGATTTCTCTGTCCATATCCAAATTGCCCCACTTTCAGTTCTCCACTACTTCGCTGCCCTAGTTTTGCATTAAAGTCTCCCATGACAACGGTGTACTGAGTTTTGGAACTGTATATGGCTTTAGAAATATCCTCATACACAGTTACCACCTCGTCATCAGAGTGTGCCATAGTCGGTGCGTATACCTGTATGACCTTCAGCGAGTAACGCTTGGTAACTCTGAGTATCAGGTACGCTACCCTTGCTGACACACTAACGATGTCGACAACGTTATTCACAAGAGACTTGCGGACGATAAACCCGGCGCCACCCTGATTCGGGTTCTGCCCGCCGTACCGACCGGACGTCCCATGCGTCCGCTTCCAGTGCGCGATACAACTACGCCCGCTCAGTTCGACTCGCCCGTGCTCGTGCGCGCCACAACGCCGCTCAGGCGGCCGCCATTTGCGCTCGCGTGCGCCAGTGCAGTATAGTGCAGTGATTATAGTGTACGAGAACGCGAAAACTCTGCCGGAGCCTGGTTTCGGCACTGTAAGTAGCTTTTTTTTTTAATCGCCTCAGAGGCGAGGTTATTACATAGAGTCTGTCGCACTAGGCGACGGCTAGGCCCCCTGCTTGAATAGATACACAACCCCCCGCCGCACGGCGGGGCGGCTGCTCACAAAATGGCGTCCGTGCAAATGGACGCCTTAATGACGCAATTTGCGTGCTTTGCACGCAGACAGTTCCCCGAGGTCTGGGAACAATTCACCAACTCGGCCTCTACCCTTCCCGCGCGTTCCGTGAGCTTTGACACGAACAGCCCGGCCTCTCCGGACCCGACCCCCGCGACTCGAGCGCATAACAAGGCGAGGGCCCCCATGGCAGGGCCTTCCAAGCCCGAGCTGCCCGCCTCAGAATCCGACTCGGAGGGCACCGCTAGCGGCAGCGATATGGAGGTGGACCGTCCACTCTCCAAGACCACCGACGAAGAGGGCTTCACCCTCTACGTCAAGAAGCGCAAACGCGCTTCAAAGCGGCCCTCCGAGTCAAACTCGGACCGCTCCTCGCCGCCCAGCACGCCGGCAAAGAAGGCTGCGCCTCTCGCGCACCCCAGCACTTCGGCCCCGCCGAAAAACGCGGCCAAGCCGCCTCCCCGGTGTCCTCCAGGACAAGACCAAATGGAACGACGTTTCCAGATGGTTCGCGAACCACAAAATCGCATGCCCCAAAGCGCAGAACACCGCGCAGGGTATCCGCATCAACCTAGCAACGGTTGACGACTTCCGGGCTGCCACCAGGCACCTGCGGAACGCCGGACTCGGCTTCCACACCTTCGCTCTCCCCGAGGAGAAGCACCTCCGCGTCGTCATACGCGGAATCCCAACGGAGATCGACATCTCCGAGGTCGTCGACGACCTAAAAAGACAAAACTTCCCTGTGCTGGAAGCCCGTCGCATGACTAGCATGCGAACAAAGGCCGCACTGCCACTCATATTGACAAGTATCGAACTCTCTCCGGAGGGTAAAAAGATTTTCGGAATAACCCGCCTGTGCAACCTCACCAGCGTAAGCGTTGAGGTCCCGCACAAAAAAGGCATCATCGGCCAATGCCACCGATGCCAACTCTACGGCCATTCGGCCCGAAATTGTTTCGCCCGCCCGAGGTGCGTCAAATGCACCGGGGACCGCGGGACGAAGGAGTGCTCCCGCACTGCGGAAGCGACAAACCCCCCGAGCTGCGTCCTGTGCAAAGCCGAGGGGCACCCCGCGAATTATCGCGGGTGCACCAAAGCCCCGCGCAGGTAAACCGGGGCCGCCCAACGGCGCACCACCGCCCCCACAAAGGCTCCACCGCAGCCACCAGCCTCGTCTAGGCCACCGTCCGCACAGCCGGCCGTTCCGCCGGCGGTGTCGGCGTGGAGCAAACCGCTCCCTAAGCCGAAAGCCGCCGAGGCTCCCAAAGCCGCCCCTTCGTCAAGGCCGCCGAAACCACAGGCTACTCCCAGCCAAACACCTCCGACTACGGAGCTCGAAAATATTCTCGCCTATATCCAAAAGGTGAGCATACGAGACATTCTCCTCTTAGGAGAAAAACTGCGAGCCGCGAAAAGCTCGCATGATAGGTTGAGGGCCTGCATCGAGCACGCCGACACTCTCGCCGCACTCGAACAACCCTTCGTCTAGCCACCGCCCAGGACTCTGTCCGTGACCTTTGGTGTTCCATCTCATCCAATCGTTATGATGATACACAAGATCTTAGGAAGAATCAAACCCCGCTCTCTGACTGTCGCGTACTTCAACGCTGACAGCATCCGCTCTCAAAAGGAGGAAATAAGCCTGTTTCTCAGGAACCATGACGTCGACGTCATGCTCATTCAGGAAACGTTTCTCAAACCGTTCCACCGCGACCCGAAAATCGCAAACTACCACATCATCCGCCACGACAGACTGACCGCCCCAGGAGGCGGCACACTCATTTACTTCAAGCGGTCCTTGCACTGCGTACCACTTGTTAGTCTAACCCTCGCCAAAATAGAAGTCTCGGCGTGTAAAATCTCCCTCACTGGTCATCAACCGATCGTCCTAGCGTCCGTCTATCTGTCCCTGACAAAAGAATTGCGGGAAACAGACATAAGAACCCTTCTCGACCTAGGCCCGGCTGTTATCCTCGCTGGCGATCTCAACAGCAGGCATAGCACCTGGGACCCGAACAAGTCAAACCGGAATGGTAAAATCCTCTCCAATCTCGCGGATAAGCTCAAGTTTAACATTGTAGCTCCGCAAACCCCGACGCGGTACCCTACCGTCGCGTCTCACAACCCATCTACATTAGACATTGCGTTGTTCAACAATGTCACCATCCCGCTGCACTCGATCGAGACCATAGACGATCTCAGATCCGACCACCGCCCGGTTCCTATGAAGCTGGGCCGGCCCGCTGGTGAGGTCCCTCTGACCAAAACCATCGTCAACTGGCGCAGCCTCGAGGTCAAACTCAAGGCCGCGAACCCCCAGCATCTAGACGGAATCCCCGATACGATCGACTCGCTCGGCGCTGCAAACCGAGCGATCGACTCGTTAACAAAGCACATCGCCGCAGCCGTCGAGGAATCGTCGAGAACGGTGCCCGAGTCGGACTACCTGCTCGGGTACTTCCCGGCGAATATTCGTCGGCAGATAAGAGCGAAAAACGCCACAATGAGACTCTACTCACGATACAGATCCGGGGAACTCAGGATAAAACTGCGCCGCCTTCAAAGGCAGGTAAAAGAGCGCATATCCGATCTCAGATCAGACAGATGGGACAACCTGCTTTGCGACTTAGAGCCTTCGAGCGCCAACTTTTGGCGTTTGGCTCGCAGTCTCAAAGCGGAGAACATGGCCCACATGCCTCCCCTTGTAATGAGCGATGGTTCCTCCCTTGCGTCGGAGGATGCCGAAAAAGCGGATTGTCTCGCCGACAGTCTAGAGAGCCAATGCACTCCCTCTACCGCACCAGTGGACCCCGATCACCTTAAGTTGGTCGAGGACGAGGTGCGCCGTAGGGCAACTCTCCCACCAGAGGGTCCTCCACTAAAACCGGTCTTCCCCGGTGAGGTCGTTGACATCATAAAGAGGCTGAAAACCAGATCAGCCCCGGGACCCGACCACATCTCCAATAGAGTTGTGAAAGGTCTCCCGCCCCGATCGTCGGCCTGCTAGTGGCCATATTCAACGCCCTGCTAGCCGACTGCTTCCTTCCCAGACGCCTGGAAAGAGGCCGTAGTGATAGGTATTCCGAAGCCCGGAAAGCCGAGGAACCTACCCAACAGCTACCGTCCGATCAGCCTACTGAACACCTTGGGCAAACTGTACGAGCGCATCATCCTAGAGCGTCTGCGCCATTTCACCGCAGAGAACAACCTCCTCCCCGACGAACAGTTCGGTTTCAAGAGCAACCACTCTTGCGTTCACCAAGTGCACCGACTGACCGAGCACATCCTGGTCGGTCTGGAGCACAAATTTACGATCGACACCTGCGCCGTCCTATTCGATGTCGCCAAGGCGTTCGACAAAGTCTGGCACGAAGGCTTGTTATACAAGCTTTACACGCACAAAGTGCCAGACCGTCTAGTCACCGTCATTCGAGACTTCCTCTCGAATCGTTCATTCCGCTTTCGCGCCGAGTACGCTCTCTCCTCGCCCCGGCCGATTAAAGCCAGCGTCCCCCAAGGCTCTTGCCTCTCCCCGCTACTCTTCTCGCTCTACACGAGCGACATACCTAGGGACCCCTTTGTCAGGATGGCCCTTTTCGCGGACGACACCGCACTCTATCACTCCGGCAGATATCCGGGTCTTATAACGATGCGCCTCCAGAACGCGACCACCCGCCTAGGCGAGTGGTTCCGGACGTGGCGAATCGACGTAAACCCGGAGAAAAGTCATTCACTTCACCCACCGAAAGCCATCGACGCTTGTCAAGTTGGCGAAAAAACGCGGCCACGAACTCGGTCAAATCTCTCTCTTCGGCCAGTCCATCCTATGAAAGAAATCGGTCAAATACCTCGGCGTCACGCTCGACTCCAGACTCAATTTCATCGCCCACATCCGTGAGGTGAGAAAGAAAGCGGCCCACGCACTGGGCAAGCTATACCCCCTGCTGTGTAAGAAGAGTAAGCTCTCTCTCAGACACAAGCTTCACCTTTACAAGGTATGCGTAAGACCTATAATGTCTTACGCAAGCGTTGTCTTCGCCCATTCGTCCGAAGACCGTCTCAAACCTCTACAGACCCTCCAGAACCGTTTCACCCGCACCGCGACTGGTGCCGAATGGTACCAGCGCAATGTGGACATCCACAGCGACCTTAAACTCCCAACGATCAAGGAGCACTTCAGAGAGTGCTCCATGACCTACTTCGCCAAGGCGGCAACTCATCCCAACCCTCTGGTGGCCAGCGCGGCCAACTACGAGCTACCTCCGAATCCCAGGACGAAAAAGCGCAGACCGCGGCACGCGCTTATTCCGACATCCCAAGGTCCCGCAAACCACACACACGCCCACAGTCACCGACAGCACCGACGTCATTACACACACTTCGGACACTACCAACACGCTCCGAATATCAGCATCACGCCGCCCTCGCTTCAGAACGCGGCGCCGCAGTTACTCACACACCGCGTACACTAAGTACACCCGCGATCGTGGGCGGTCCTCACCGCCCAGAAATTCCGATACAGGCGAAGGTAGTCAGGGAACGGGCCCGCGCCCGGCCTCTACGACCGAGTAGAATCGCCAGCTAAAGCACTACAAGAACCAGACACACACAATACAGAATCTCCGCCAGACAGCTACATCCCGCGTAGCGCATTTTAGTTTATAGAAACTCAGGCCGTGGATCCGGGTCAACGAGCCCAGTGTCAGATGAGCTGTAAGAGCCGCTGTAGCTTGCAGCCCTGTCTACAACATGAATATAGTTTAGACGCCACCCTGGGACTGCTGGTCGCCCTCCCGGAAATAGAGCAGGTTGCCTGATTTAAGAGTTATCGTGTCCTCCCCCTCTCTTCGGACTTCGGATAACCCTACTATATCCCATCTTAACCTGCTCAATTCCTCCTCCAGCTCAATTATCTTCTCGTCGGTCCGCAGTGTACGTGTGTTGAGTGTCGCCAGGGCCAGATGTTGTTGGTTTTGATAGCCTGGCCGCTTCCGGAGATTCTTCGCACCCCTTGCCCCGCCGTTACCGTGATCGCTACCGTAGCTAGGAATAGCGGGGCCGCCGGGGACTAGGGGCCGGTTTTTATTTTGGGATCTCATCATAAGGGGGGAATTGCCATAATCGCTACGATTGGCAGGCGGCTTGGCGATCGCAGTTACGGAGGCCCTATCGTGGAACGCTGCTGCCCGTCCCACGTCCGGGATTTCCCTCCGCTTCCTTGGATGGATATACCGCCATCGTTCGGTTGACTGATTGCATTTGATGAAGTGTAAATGTACTCAATAGTCATATACACTTCAGCAAATGGGCGGTGGGGTCGTCACTTCCCGACGCCGGGAAACACTAAGTTATTTTATTTTTATTTGTTTTATAGACATTAAGTTTGTTTCTATGGCTAGAGCAGGAGGTATGATTGAGCAATATTTCCTTACTAATTGTCAAAATTTTTAATGATAAGCTTCATAGTAAAGGTGGTAATTAACTTTTTTGGTAATTTCCTATTTATACTGATATAGATTACTACAATTCTTTGGCAATCTTACAGAACAACAGTTTTTATATGTTTGTTAAACATTGTATTTCACGGTTTAAAACTTTTACATGCAAGTACCGATGAAGATGTACCTGCAGAACATATATTTTGAATGAACTTAATTTATTTAAAGCTACTGATAAATGTTTTAAAATGTCGTATGGATTTTTATCATTAGAGCTTACTGCTAGGAAAACTGTCATTTTCTAACAATTTATTTCGCAACGACTTGCATGCATGTAAAATATCCTCTGCTAATGCACTCGGTTTGACAAATGAGCAAATATTATAGATATCATTGCAGTTTCCACATCTACTCTTGATTAACATTTGTGAAAGAATTTTTAATCGCTTGCTGATCTCCTAAAATATAAACACTGTTCGGTTTCTACAATTGGCTACATTTTGTGTCATTACCCACTCTAGTACTGGGTGCAAAGCTAGTTTTGGTATTTCGATTGTTATCATAATATATTCTGGAGAAGAATTTTGATGCATACAGATATTTTGTGCATTAGTAACTAGCTTTTGCTTTTCTTGAATTAGTTCAAAAACTGTTTATTACATTTTTTGTATTGTATTTTTAACGTTTCCTTTATCTATATAATTTTTATTGATTTTTAAATTTGTTTTAGCATCCTTTACTTAAAAGAGGGTTACAAACAACCTCACTAACAATCTTGCGATGTCGGTAGATACAAATAAATTTTTAGTGTAGTTAATGTTTCTTGTAAAGAGTAAAGCACTCAATTACGTAAGTTGCTAATATAATATTCTATCAAAGCACGTGTCTATATATATTATGAGATTTTAGTACCGTAAATAAGAAACACTGTAGGCCACAACCACCAATTAGTTCAACAAATCATCTATCCACAAAAATCTATGACTAATGCTGCTTTAGAAACAAACGTAAAATCTTAAAGGCCGTTGCCATTTTGATCGGAACCGTGAGGGCCCTAGTACAGTAGCGTCACGAATTTATTGCGGTGTTGCCATTAACTTGTTACATAAACGTGTAATAAAAATTATTACACATATAAAAATAATATTCACAACATTTTTTTGAAATAATTAATAAAACCTTCGGTTTAATAATTACAGAAAGTGATAATTAGTATAGAAAACCTTATTTATTTAAAACCTCATTAATAATAAGAATATCACTCCATTTAGGAACATTGAATACGATTTATAACAATTCGTGTTACTGCGATTGTACTTTGGTTCAACTATTGTACAACTCATTTCAGAGGGCGGGTGAGGGTAGTGGGGGTCTACGGGTTCGCCGCTGGATTGTCTCAAAGTGCAGTCGGTGGCATTATAATAAATCGCACTTACCGATCGATGGCGCTGCGGTCGATACTTTTAAGTATACACCTACAACGACACTACCTATTTGTGTGGACCCCCCGCGGTGAATTCTGTTTCAACTTGCAATAATTTGCACATATCTGTAAAACAATACGAAGAAGGCAGTTCTGTTGGCTGCAGCCTCCAGTGGCCATAACCCTCGTACACAAGTCCCGTTCGGATTAGATTTTTGCGTATTGTACTATATGTTTATTATACTATATGTTCTGATATATGTAGATTTTGCAATTTGTAAATGTAGTGACAACTTACCAACCGTTTCAATTATAAAACGATACCAGTTCTTTTATAAATACCATTCACCACACCAACCAACAACCCTCTCAATATCGATATAATAATTTATTGGTACAATATAATGTCGACAAGAACGTTAACAAAATCGCATTAGATCGTGTCACGTATTCGTATCTAAACGTTAATGTCTCCCGAAGCACAGCGATGGGAAGTAAATATTTTTTTAATACTTCAGCCATTTTATTACACTTGGAATGAGAAGTAGAAAAAAAAATTATAAATAAATGAAGATTTTTAGTTATTTTGCGAAGGGGGAGGAGATAAGGACATGCTATACACATTAATTGTGTTCCTTAATACGTATTATGTTATCTAGAGAGAATATAAAACAATGAAAATTAGTAGAAAAATATATTTATAACTTGTCGTCCATTTGCACTTGGCACAAACAAAATCATTTGAACACTATTGATTCGGTAAACAAAATAACGGCAGCGGAAGTGCGCAGCGGCGAGGGGGCGCGGCGGCGCGGCGGCGCGGGAGCGCAGTGGCGCGGGGGCCCGCATCAGCCCGCCAGCTTAGGGTTGTAGAGGCGCCGCTTGGCGGGGGATGCGCGCAGGGCGGCCTCCGCGCGCGGCTGCGGCGTCAAGGGAAGCGCGCGCGGGCGCAGCCGCCGCGAGGGCGTTCTTGCCGCCGCCACTTCTGCCACGGACTTGATCTCGTCCGAGGAGCTGCTGGCCGCGCCGCCGAAGCGTCGCGTCAGCTCAGAGTAGGTGGGCGTGCGCGCCGGAGCGAGCCGCGTGTTCTCTGAAAAAACACGAAACATGTTACTTATACTGTACATACAGGGGGCTTCTAGCCGTGCAATCCTTGGCCGGTAAGATTACGACTACGGTAGGCCCCAACTGTCGTAGTTGCCCTAGTAGCTGTTCGCGAGCCCCTCGCGTGGGGGGCCTCACGAATCATTATGTGACCGCAAATGCAAAGTGGTTTTGTATCTGCCGCAGCACAGCGTGGGCGCCAAGAGAGGCCCTTTCTCATGTTTGCGGCTGTGTAACCAGTACCATGTAATGCCGTCGCACGAGGGGCGCCGGCACGTCCCACAGGTCGCGGAGCCCCTCTCTTCGAACGCACTCCACGCATATAACAGTCTTCTCCCCAGAAGCAACTCATATTATATATATAAATTATATTACCCGCGAAACTCCAGACGACTAGACGTGTTACTGTTGTTCTAAGCAATTTTATTTCTTATACGGCGTCAAGTTTGTCTGTACCAAGCCTTAAGTTATATTATATTACCGTAATCAGTGAATTATGGCTGAGAAACTGTGTAAAAATTATTGTTTAATATTGTGTTAAAACAGCGAATAAACCAAAAATAGTTTCAAAATTATTTATTGGTATGATAAAGGACGGTACGAAGAAGATTTGAAGAACAACGGATTGGACATTAAATTCACACATAATCACTTTTATTTTGGTATTTTATATTTCATAAATTCCTAATTTGAAGTTGGGTATATCCAATAAATTAGCAAAACGGTTTAACGTCGCTACGGTCAAGCAGTTTGTCAGAAAACTTTTTTTTTTGTGTACCCGTCAGCTCAGACCGCAAGATCAAATACTAAATATATATATATATATATTTTTTTCTCTTTTTGATACATACATTTTTAACCTAATACATAGAAATAATAATTTATTTCGATAATAAGAATACAATTTGATAAGATAAGAAGAAAAGGGAAGGAGAGGAAAGGAAAAGAAGAAAAATGTCATCAGTCCCAAAGATTTGTTCTGGATGTAAGAAAAAACTTTCCAGAAGGGAATACATGATATGCTCCACATGTGGCTTAGGATACGACTTGCTATGCGCTAACATAACACCTAGATCTTACCTTCTTATGGATCAAGACCGTAAGAATAAGTGGAGTTGTCAGGAATGTCATAATGAGATAGCGAAATCTGACAACATATAAATACTCTTGCTAGAGCGGCAAGTCGATCCGCCACTTCCGACGGTTATAACGATCTTGAAGAAGAAAGAAATATTACTTTGCGAACAGAAAAACTTAGCTCGAAATGTGACAGCGATGGATCCCATGTTACTGAGGAACATTTACGTACCATTATTAAACAGGAGATAACGAAAACTATCAAACAACTAGTATCTGAACACTTATCGAACATTTCCCAACAAATAGCAGACTTTCACGAATCCTTAACATTTTTTAATAAACAATACGAGGAACTCAAGCAAATAGTAAACGAGAGGAACGATACAATTTTCGATTTGGTTTCTAAAAACAATAACTTAACATTACAAATGAAGAATTTGACAAATAGACTGGGGCAAGTAGAACAAAGCATGCGTTCCCCAAATATCGAGATCAATGGGATCCCTGAAAATAAGTCAGAAAATTTGATAACGACTATTGAGCAGCTGGGTAGAATTGTCGATAATCCTTTTGGCGACAGCGACATTCTGCATGTAACACGTATTGCCAAACTTAATAAGGAGAATGACCGTCCTCGCTCCGTGATTATTAAACTACGCAGTCAACGCCGTCGCGATGAGTTGCTGGCTGCAGTTACTAAGTTCAATAAAAAGAATCTAGACAATAAATTAAATTCAGAGCATCTAGGAATCGGGGGACGTCGTATGCCAGTATTTGTGTCTGAACATCTAACGCCAATAAATAAACAGTTACATGCGGCCGCACGTAGGAAGACAAAAGATACTGGTTTTAAGTTTATATGGGTGAGGGACGGTAAAATTTTCGTAAGGAAAAATGAACAAAGCCACGTTACATATATTAAAGATGAAGAAAGCTTAAAATTAATTGCCTAGTGTAATGAAATAAATGTGATCAATTGATTTATAATAGGTTGCTTGTAAAGATGTCTGTAAGTATAAAGTTGTCAAATATCTCCCTTCCGCTTTTTTGCTCTTTATTCAATGCTTTATAAAAAGTGTTACAGTGATCGGATTTAGTTCAAATATGCGCCGTTTTGTTCGATAATCTGTTTCCATCTAGACGGCAACTTCATAATACCTCTCTCGTAGAAGCCCCCCTCCTTATTTGCGAAGAACTCGGACAGCCACTTTTCACAAGCTTCTTTTGAGTTCAACTTTACACCACCAAGGGCGTTCACCATGGACAGTAACAGGTGGTAATCACCTGGCGCTATGTCCGGGCTATATGGTGGATGCGATAAAACCTCCCATCCGAGCTCCCGTAGCTTCTGACGAGTCATCAACGAAGTGTGTGGTCTGGCGTTGTCCTGGTGGAACACTACACCCTTCCTGTTGGCCAATTCTGGACGCTTCTGGTCGATCGCCTGCTTCAAGCGGTCCAGTTGTTCGCAGTAGATGGTAGAATTAAGCGTCTGGCCATATGGGAGCAGCTCATAGTGGATGATTTCCTTCCAATCCCACCAAACACACAGCAAAACCTTCCTGGCCGTCAATCCCGGCTTGGCCGCTCGACCACGACCGTTTTCGCTTGATATTGTCGTATGTGATCCATTTTTCGTCGCCAGTCACCATCCGCTTCAAGAATGGGTCGAGTTCATTCCATTTCAGCAGCATATCGCAGGCGTTGATTCGGTCCAGAAGGTTTTTTTGCGTCAAATCATGCGGCACACAAACATCAAGCTTTTTTTTGTATCCAGCCCCTTCTGCAGATGGTTTAAAATGGTTTGGTGACTAACTCCCATCTCCTGGGCGATGGCACGAGATGCCACATGCCGGTCTATCTCGATGTAGTCCATGATTTGATCGGTATTTGTCGTCACAGGTCTTCCGCCGGCTGGCTTATCCATGGTGTCGTTTTCACCGGCTCTGAATCGTCGAAACCATTCCTCCGCGGTTCGAAGTGATAGAGTACCATCCCCCAAAACACCATTAATCTCACGGAACGTTTTTCTAGCGGATTTGCCTTTAACGAAGGAAAACTTTAAAATAGCGCGAATTTCGGCGTTAGTGAACTCCATGTTTACACGTCTATAACTGTTGAACGCAATATCCAAACTAATTATGCATAGCGTCGTTTTGTAGGTTATGTCAAGACCTTTCAAATTATGTATAGTATTGCCAGATACGAGCTCTGTAGCGCTTTGTACATAGCCGCGAAATTCAAAAGACAAAAATGCGGAAGGGAGATATTTGACAACCCTATATAAAGGGTGTCTGGCGGCAGATTTATATTTTAAAAAACGAATATCTCAATAAGTTATAAACAGTGCGGGGAGGAGGTGGTGTCATTAGAATCACCGATCTTGCGGATTTCTTAGTCACGATATCGCAGTGGTGCAGTGGTGCAGTGGTGCAGTGGTGCAGTGGTCGGGTGAGCATCGCGCGTTCGCTATTGAAGCATTTTTCAAGAGTAACGATTCTTACGTACTCGCTCGCCGACAGTTTTGTTCACATTTCAATATTCGACGGATAGGCGATGGGCCGAGTGTGAATTTAATTCGTTCGTGGGTGGAGAGGTTCCGCGCAACTGCTTCGGCTATGAACACACCACGGCCAGGACCTAGTCGATCGTCAAGGACCCCCGAAAACATTGAACTGGTTGCACTGGAACGCAGTTTACGTGAAAATGCACGACTTTCGATACGGAAAAGGGCAGCTTCACTGGGACTTCCAAGAGCATGCGTGCATGAAATTTTGAAAAAAGATATGAAGTTTCATCTTTTAAAATTCAAATAATTCAAGAATTGAAAAAAAATGACTGCGTCACGCAAATTTTTTTGTGAAACCATGTTGGAGCGTTTTCGCGCTGTGAATTCCATTTTTTGGAGCGACGAGGCTCATTTTCATTTAAACGGACACGTAAACAAGAACAACACACAAAATTGCCGTTACTGGGCTCTAAGAACTCGCAATCCTCGACTGAAGCACCAAAAACCATTACATTGCCCAAGGGTAACTGTTTGGTGCGCTTTATCCACGAATGGGATAATCGGACCATTTTTTTTTGAAAATGCACGGGGCCAAGCGACGAATGTCAATGGTAAGAATTATCGGCTCATGATTTCGAATTTCTTTTTGCCGAACCTGCGAGCTCATTCATCATTCTCATCACACACGTGGTTTCAACAGGATGGTGCGACCGCACACACGGCCAGAGCTTCAATCGATTTGTTGCGAGAAAATTTCCCTTAAAAACTGATTAGTCGCTTTAGGGACATCCCGTGGCCACCGAGCTCACCCGACCTAACTCCAATGGACTTTTTTTTGTGGGGCTACCTCAAAGAGAATTTATTTTTTTTTCAACAATCCGCGAACTGTTGTGGACTTAAAAGAAAATATTCGGCGAGAAATCAGCGCAATTGAACCAAGTTTACTGCAGCGTGTGGCACGGAATACGAGGCTCCGATTCGAACAGTGTGTGTGTGTGTGCAACAGGATGGAAGACATTTGGATGACATTATCTTTAAAAAATGAAATCCGCATTTGTATTCTATCTATTAATACTTTTAGTAAAATTATATATCAAACGTATTATTTTTTATTTAAATTTGAAAACAATAATCCGCCACCAGAGACCCTGTATATTACCAAAATGTGCGCGGTTTGAGAACCAAGACAGAAGATCTACTTAGAAATGTCGCTGTTAATAAATTTGATCTCATAGTGTTCACCGAAACTTGGTTAAATTGTAATGTTTAAAGTAGTGAATTTATGGACAAACGTTATGTCGTATATAGGAAGGATCGATCGTGTTCGACGAGTTCCAAGAAAGATGGAGGGGGTGTTATTATCGCAATATCTAAACATATCCCATCTTATAGGCACTTAAGTTGGGAAAGTACTGCTGAAGATCTATGGGTGTCAATCGATGTCAAATCTAATAACTTGATCAAGAAAGTTTCCATTTGCGCTGTTTACTTTCCCCCTCCAGTTTCCTTGGAACACTTGTCTAGTTTTTTGGAAAACTCTACAAATATTATCGAGCAATCTGATCAAGTGATAATTTTGGGTGATTTTAATTAGAGTCATATTGGTTGGTCTCAAAAGTCGGAAAGCTCTCCATGTAGTGCAATGAATTATGGGTCTAAATTGGGACTTTGTCTTATCGATTTCATGTCCATTAATAATTTATCACAATTTAATAAAGTGAATAATGTAGATGGTAAAATATTGAATCTTGTTCTTACTGATATCAATGGATTGGAAGTTGCTAAATCCAATAATGTATTGAGCAAAATCGACCAAAAGCATCCTCCTCTATTAGTTTCCCTACCACAACATAGTCCTCATTTTCTTAGACCTATATTAAGACCCCGATACAATTACTTTCGAGCAGATTATAGCCGAATCATATCCTTCATAATAAATATTAATTGGGATGAAAAGTTAAAGGGGTGTAAAAATGTAATTGAAATGACCGACATATATTATCATTACATCTATACGGCTATCGATTTATTTACTCCACGAACGAAGCCTGTCTCTGCTAATTTTCCCCGATGGTTCACCAACACCCTAATAAAGATTATTTCTGAGAAAAATAAAGTAAGGTATAGATTTAAGAAATATAAAAATCCGCGTGACCAATTAGAATTTGAGCTCCTTCGAGATCGTGTTCACAAATTGAGCAAGCAATGTCTTCATGTATATAAGAAGAGAATTGAAGTTAATATTCGTAGGAATCCTAAAAGCTTTTGGCGCTTTATAAAAGATAGACGTAATGGACAGACCACTGTACCAGCAATTATGTATCAGGGAGACCAGATCGCGTCTACCGGGCCGCAAATCGCACAGATGTTCGCAAGTTGCTTTTCGTCAGTATTTAACAGAGATTCCCTAGCTGGTGATGTAGACTTATCATTTAATACAACCCCTTTAAGTCGTATCGACATATCAGAACGTAATATCCAACGCTTAATTAAAAAGCTAGACATGTATAAAGGGGCCAGACCAGACGATATTCCCCCGGTCTTCGTTAAACGTTGCAGCTCTGCTTTGGCTTTACCCTTGTCAATTATTTTCAACAGATCCTTGAATGAAGGTGTATTTCCAGACATTTGGAAGAGCTCTAAAGTAGTCCCAGTATTTAAGAAAGGCGCCACAAGCAATGTTAGTAACTACAGACCAATTTCCATACTTTCATGCATTCCAAAGCTCTTCGAGTCGCTTGTCTGTCCTTTTATTACACAGCATCTGAATACTTTTATTTCTGAACATTAACACGGTTTTAGAAAAGGCCACTCTGTTGAAACTAATCTAGTCTCATTTACATCTTACCTCTGCCGGGAAATTGATAGAGGCCTGGAAGTAGATACAATTTATATGGACTTCTCTAGTGCCTTCGATAAAGTCTGTCATTCTCGTTTAATAAATAAATTACGAGGCTTTGGGATTGGTGGGTCGTTATTAGAATGGTTTCGTTCGTATCTTGCAAAAAGACTCCAGTTTGTAGTAGTGAATGGTCACAGGACTACATAGCCATTTCAGGTGTACCGCAAGGCTCCCATCTCGGTCCTGTATTATTTGCGGCCTTTATTAATGATATTACTTCAGAAATACGCAACAGTCAATTTTGTCTTTTTGCTGACGATTTAAAAATATATAGAACAGTAACATTAGCAACAGACTCAGAACTTATACAAAGTGATTTAGATAGAATAAATAAATGGTGTAATTTAAATGGAATGACAATAAACACAAAAAAGTCCTATTACATAAAATTCTCTAAAAAACGAATCCCTATGACATCCGGTTATATATTAAATGGTGACATTCTGCAGCAAGTCTGTGAAATTCGAGATTTGGGTGTGATAATGGATAAGAAACTAACATTCAAAGCACATATTGATGCAATTGTTAGTAAAGCTGCCAAAATGCTGGGTTTATGTCCTCAAACACTAAAATAATACTATACAACTCGCTGGTTCGTAGTCAACTTGAGTTCGCATCAGTAGTTTGGGGTCCCCATTATGCTACTTATTCGCAGCGAATTGAAAGCGTGCAGCGTGCGTTCACTAGGCACTTGGCATTCCATTCTTCTAACATATCTTACCGTACTACATATGATCTACGTCTTAAACATTTTAAAATAATATCGCTCAGCAACCGTCGTAGAATAATTAATATCATGTTCTTAAAAAAACTAATTTCCGGAAGCCTAGATTGTAACCATTTACTTCAGAAAATCAACTTTAGCGTTCCATACCATTGCCCACGGCATCCTATCACTAAAATTTTCCATATTCCCTCCAGTAGAACAAACCTTAAATATTGCCCTTTATCAAAGATTTGTGATGAATATAACCAAACATGTGCATTAATTGACAACATCGACATTTTTTACGACACGTGTCCTGGTCTCAAAAACAAACTAGTATCCAAGTTTCTTTGTTTATAATAGATTTTTTTGGGGTTCTGTTTTTCTCATATCGTACTGTTAACATTCAAATTTGACCGGTTTTTCGGTTGTTTGTAAACTTGCTGTAACATGTCGTAGTGCGATATAAAAGATTGCTGTACATAACTATTATTGGCTTACATACCTGTACTTAATTTTATACTTGTTAATTTTGAGCTTGAATGTTTTGTGTATTGCTGTTGGTGTCTAAATAAATAAATAAAAAAAACAAAAAAAAAATATTTAAAAATTTCCTTCCGACACAAAAAAATAAGCAGGAGGTCATAGTAGCCCATCAGATGCATGAGTACTAAAGGACGGAGCCGCGCGTCTGCGGCTTTGCACATTCGCTTGTAACCAGACATCATCCTGAGATTCGACTGAGGGTCGTTCTTTGCCAAGGGTACAGAGCGTTGCAATCCTGTGCATTAGTAGTCGTCTCTAGAAAATGTTTGTTAGCGCAGGGCTTGCTCCCCTGCCGCTCTGACCTGCCGGCTTGGGCGTGGAGGCTCTCGGAGCTGGCTCGGGGCTAGTGGTGGAGCTGGTGGCAGGGCTGACCGAGGGCGTGGCAGCGCGACGCTGAGCCCACGCGCTGCGCACTGGCGCCAGCGCCAGCAGCGAGTTCTCGCGCGACTGCTTCCGGCTCTTCAGCTCACCTGACGGTCACCAGTGACTGAATCAGTTAATAATTAAACAAACTTGAACGAAACGTTCTCGTGCTCGCGCATCACACGCAGCGCCCGCGTCGCGCGCAACTCGTGTTAAGTTATTTTTATTTGTTAGCCAGGCTGTCTTGTAATGCAAAGTGCAGCATCGCTGGGGTGCAGCAGGTACCGAGTGCCTCCGCAAGCGTGAGGCCTGTCCTGTCCAAGTATTCGCACTCACCGGCGCTGGCGGCGGCGCGCAGTCGCACCGCCTCCTGCGGCGAAGTGAACCGCGGCAGCGTGGGCAGGATGTAGCGCAGGTACCTGTTGCGCAGCGAGTGCCACGAGCGCACTGCAACACAACACGAGCACCATGTATCTATCCGCCGCCGCAGCCGCTACCACAGCCGCCGAGCGAATCGATCAGTTTAGCCATTTGCACGTGTACACTAGCAAACGATTGAGACGCGCCCACCGGATACGGCATAAGTCTTCACAGAACTTTTTCCACTGAAACGCAACCGGCAGGTCCAGTAGAGTTCGCAACACAGCACCGCTAGACGCGCACACGCACGCACCCGCGCACGCGCAGAAGTAGATAATTCGGTGACGCGCCACTCTCTGTCCGCACTTGTCTGACCATCGCTCAGTACAAGTCGCCACTTTCACCACTGACCCCTGGTAATGATCCAAACAAGGTACCGTGTGCCAGCGACAGTGGTCAAATATACGTTTCCTCTCCATAAATGTAACATCTACTAACATAACTTTTTTTTTCCGTGGGGAATTCCTGCATTGGATAACCTTCTGCTGTGGGAGCAATGGAGGAGGGGTCATGTCGGACTCTTACCGACTAAAACCCCACGGTGTACATCTCAACGCCAAAAGCACGGGGACGCTTTCGCACACGACCGTAGTCCCGACAGCGATAGGCCTTAATGAGGTCGCGTTTCGGAATGGAACTGGAACTCTCCACCCCTAACTTAACCTAACCTTTTTTTTTTTTTTTTGATATCGGTGGTGGAAATTCTTTTACCACATACCCAGCGTCCTTTTCAAGGGGGGGGGACGCCGGGTTATGTGGGGCTCGTGACCACTGAGATGTTGTGCGTGACCCCATACCCACTAAAACCACCACCGCTTGTCCCGCCATACGCATACTGGAGAAGCCCGGGTTTCAGTCAAGCAACTCTCCGGGCGCAACTTAACCTAACCTAACTCAACAGGCCGTCGGGGCCGTACAGAACAGTCTGCCGAGCGGTGCGGTGCTGCGCAAGATCAACGTGTCGCCAATATGGCGGTGAAA
Source organism: Troides helena (assembly GCA_029286815.1). Taxonomy (NCBI): domain Eukaryota; kingdom Metazoa; phylum Arthropoda; class Insecta; order Lepidoptera; family Papilionidae; genus Troides; species Troides helena. The sequence continues at coordinate 1,053,203 of JAGSMV010000045.1, read as the reverse complement.
ATTAATCAACGATTTGGTTAAATTTACCGTAAATATATAACTTCATAAAGAGGACTTATTATAGTTCACGATTTGGTTTTCACCAGCGTGAAGCGTGTCTCGTGTGCATCGAGGTGCGCGCGCATGCTCACCGATGCCGGTGCGCGCCGCGTGCTCCTGCTGCAGCTCCCTCCACAGACGGTTGCCGTTAACGAGGCGCGCACGGCCTCCCTGCCGCAACCACGACACGATCGCGCTGTCCTCCTGCACGGAGTACTCGCGGTTCTTCTTGTTGCCGCTTCCGCTGCCACGTGTGCCGCCGCCCCCTCTACCGCCTGCACCACCGCCGACGTCACGAACCACCGGCCGCTTCCCGTCGTCACCCCCGCTCGTACGGTCTCGGTCGTCGGCTCGGCTCTTCGGCTCTCTATCTCCAGCGCGGCGCTGTCGCTGTCCGTCGTCAGGCTGGTTCTGCCGCTCGCCGTCGTCGCTGCAGCCCGTCCGCTTGTCGACGATAATTCTCTCAGAACTGAAAAAAAATATCGAATCAACTTGTTCCTCCGCATTCACACACACAACATTGGTGGAACTGCATTCGTCAAAAAGAAACTCGACAACGCCCTAACGTTACCGTTACCACGTTACAAGTAATTACACAATAACGGAGACGACCGCTGAGGGCAGCCCCTCACCTATACCGACTGAACACTGCTCGTGCGCACTTACCCGCCCCCATTCACTTGTGATATCTGCATTTCATCCTTTTTCTCCATGTTCTTGCTTTTACTACTGCTATCCTCATTGCTACTGTCCTCACTGGTGCTATCGCATATATCTATCACTTCCGCCGGCCGCTGGAGGTTTCGTCGCAGCCTCTTCGAAGGCGGAGGCCTGGCAGCCCTCGCTCTGTTTAACGTCAGATTGTCCTCCCGCAACACCGCGGCGGCGCGAATGTGCGAGGAGCGCGCGGCGTAGCGCTCCGCCTCGTTCTCCTTGTCGTCCCCGGCGGGGCGCAGCGCGACTGTGTTGGTGTGGGTGTGGGCGTGGGCGGTGCGCGCGCGCATGCTGTAGCGGGCGCGCGCGGCGCCGCGCTCGCCAACCGTCTGCAGGCCGAGCATGCTCATGAAGCGCTTGAGCGGGAGCCGGGTCGCGTCGGCGCGCTCCTCGCGCAGCGCGCAGTCGATGCGCTGGCACCGTTCCACCATCACTAACGGATTGATAGAGCACAACACTTGCACCCTGTACTTCCTTTCATTTTCAAAACGCGGTAAATCGACGCCGAAGCTGTTTTTCTTCAAAAACCGGTGCAGGAGCTGGACGTCGTCCTCTTTTACCTTAAGTTCTTTGTAAGCGTCAATTTTCTTGTTCGCGTATACTGAACAGACACAATCCACGATCCTCGTTCTAGAGGATTGGCTACTATCAGACTTCTCACCGGGAGCGGGCGGTTTTGTCACGTCTGTGACCAACTGAACCGCGTTCCTGCTGGTCATGGAAGATTTAGCATCTTTAGAGCAAGTCCGTAAGTGCGGTAACCTTTCCGCAAATTTTGCTTTTTTATGTTTAGGGGGCATAAGTAAACTTTGAGATGAATCCACTTGTACCCCCCCGCCGGAAGTTCTAGCACGCGGCGGCTTGGGCGAGGCGGCTCGCGCCACCTCCGTCGCCTGAAGGCCCTGCGAGACCTGTACTGCTGCCTCCGCAGTGGGCACGCACTGGACGCCCACGGTGCATTGCGGCGCTCTCAGTTGGTCGAATTTCGAATTATTGTCACATCTGGAGAAGATGAAAATAATGTAAGGAAACCGCTGAAGTCATTAGATCATCTGATCTGAACATACAGAGTAATACTGGAGAGAAAAGACGGTGTTAGACGGCTGTTTAATTATTTTATAAGCAAACCGACTTCATATGGGTGGCCAATTTAAGAATAGGTTTACCGTACCTACCACAAGTAATTTGATATGACTCAATTTTTGTTTTATATAGAGAGGATAGACTAACGAGCGAACAGTTCACCAGGTGGAAAGTGATCAATGATGCCCATGGACAGTCGCAACACCAGAGAAGTGGCAGCTGCGTTGCCGATCTTGCATAATTCAATTTGAATATGGCAGAACGAATAGAGCCTCCAACTTACTGTATGCACGCCTGCACGACGTGAGTGTGGTGCGACTGGCACCGCCAATGCGACTTTGGCCTCTTGAGCCAGTATCTTATGCCACGCTCGGGGTACGGCATGTACTTGCTGCAATCATAAGTTATTTGAAGTTGTATAAATAGCGAAAATGTTACAGTTAGGCATTTATATCACAAGCATCGTACGTAGGTAACCATGATTGACAGGTGTCCAAGAGCCGCGTGGAACGGTACTTGCCCCGGCCGAGCTGAAGGTACGAGAAGGGTGAATAGGCTGTCAGTGAGCTTATAATTAAAGAATACATTGCAGCTTTCTATTAGGTGGGATTATAGCAAGCACTAAGATATGTAATATTTAAAAAAAGTGTATATAATCATCTCGGATCACACAGATCTCTTTCACAGTGTCTACTGACTGATGATGATTATGATACACTAGCAGAGCAGGAATTTTTGAGATACAACATCTTACATCTCTACAGGGCAAATGGAGAATGCTGCACACTGGACATATGAATGTGACACACGAGTAGGTGCTATGCATTGTCAGCAGCTCCGTAGCTGTTTTCTGAAGCGACATCATGTGAATATTTTATCATGTACCTACTTAGTTGATATTATTTGTCAATAACACATACAAGTCAAATATCCACATACATAGCAGAATATCAGAGAAAATTTAAAATAATAAATCATTATTTGGCGCACTCTCACAGTATATCACAGTTAAAAGATGAGCTGTAACATTTATTTAACATTTTGCTTCAGGAGACAGGAGTTCAAACTGTGACTTCTCTTTTTGGATAAAGTATTATGCAATATACATTTAGTTCGGGTGAATAATGAAATTTGTTTTAGTTAATTATTTTTTAATTTCAGAAAAACACATTTCCTACATGTCTGCTCGTTGTGTTTCCGACTCTGTGTGTTCGGTTCCTGAAGTCATTCGGTTGATTTATAATGGCCATTATTCTATGTAAGTATCAAAATTATGATTTATTTATTCAGTTAATTATAAAGTACACTACCCTTATGATGACAAAGTTTGGTGCAAATATACAGTTTACAAGGGGTAAATATTAATTATACTTTAACATCTCCCATTTGTTGTTACCTTATTTTTGTATGTAATTAATCTTGTGTTAAGTGTGCAAAGTTTAATACATTCACCTCGCTGTAGAGAACCTGTTTTGGAAAATATTTTAGGTTCCTGTAAAGCTATTTTCAAAATCAATCTTTGAGATCTAACAAATGCAAGTGTTCAATGGATTGACATAGTGATTGTAAAATTTGTAAAATTGATTATAGATATTTTTAAGCGCTACCCAATTATTATCAAATCCAATCAAATATTTGTCTTAAAATTTTTGAATAGGTAAGACAATATTTTTAGTTTTTGAGTAATGTATTTAATATATTCTTTATGGTTATCTTCTCTCTATTTATACTTATTCTATATATTATCTATATGAACACTGAAGTAATTGATTACTTTAGTTTTATCTACATTATATATATATATATATTATGTTCAATGAAATGTTGTTTCTATAAAATATATTCTCCCGGGCAGCCAATTGCAAGCAGAAGTGCAAATGTCATAAGTACATTCATACTACCCACTTCAATCTATTTTTTATAAAAAAATAAATTAGTTGTCTATATTGAAATTCATAACAATACACTAAAAGCGCAAAGATTTTAAAAGAAACTATAATATAATGTCTTATTAAAAACAAGACATAACATTAAATCTTTGATATAACCATGAATAGGTACTATGCGTTATGATATTTTTGAAGTACCTACTTATTTGTCAATAATGCATACAAGTGAAATACCCACAAAATATAACAGAGAATATCAAGAAACTTATAAAACAAATATTGTTTAGTGTTCTTCCACAGTATTTCACAACTAAAGGATGAAGTTACATTCATTTAAGTTCTTGCTGAAACTGGAGTGCAAACTACCCCTTTTGAATAAAGCATTAGCAATATTAGATAGTATATAGAGTGTTAGTGTGTGGGAATAGCAAAATGTTTTTACATTATATTAATATCTTTTTATCTTATATATGAGCACTTGACTAGTACACACTTTGTAAAAGTTTTTGTCATATCTGCATGTCCAGTTCCTGAAGTCATTTGATTGATTTGATTAAATTAAACAACCAAAACATATCAGGAACTTTCATGAATTGATTTGCAAATGGATAATATAATGTATTTAGTTTTATCAAAGTATAGAGGAAAAGAATTGTAAACTTACAGTTCACAGACTATTAAAACTTTCTCAATACCTATGTATTCTTGGACATTCTGTTTATATTTACTAAACATGAAACTGGGCAAGCATAAGCATACAGGAGGATTCTAAAAGAATTTTCAGGGGAAGTCAATCATCATCATGATCAGCCGATCGACGTCCACTGCTGGACATAGGCCTTCCACAAAGATCTCCACAAAATACCTTATTATAATATCATGTGGTTTTTATTTTCTGTATTTTCAAGAGCTATACCAATTATGGTTTATTTATTACAATCACACATCATGACTGCAAAAAAAATTAGAATTTTAGTGTTATTTCATTAAATCGGCAAGGCAAGTATATTCACCAGTAGTATTTTCAAACCTTGCTGACAGCTCAACTATTTAGGTGACTCTCCTTTGTTTGTAATGTACTATAGGTATAGTAAGCCTAAATACGTCTTCCTAATAAGCTAGCAATAAGGTGACGTTGGTGGTGGCAGGCAACGCGTCGACGTACCTAAGCTGCAGGCCGTCGCTCGCGGCGCGCCCGCGCCCGTGGGCCAGCGCTCTCAGCGCGCGCAGCACGCCGCGGCGCCGCGCCACCGCCAGCCGTCCGCCCCTCTGGTACACGAACGTGGCGCGGCCCCAGCCCGTAACAGTGCCGAGCTCCGTGTTCAACTCGCGCCAGCGTCCAGCACCGTATATAAAAAATTTCGACGCCATATCTAAACCCTCCGAAAACGAAATTCACAGTTTACAGCAATGTATATACATAATTTAAAGATCTACATTAATTTCGTAAACGTATAATTTAATATTATACAAAATAGACTCCACACAAACTCATCCCGCCAAATTATAACTCCTTTCATTACGAGCATTCGACCTGTCTAGTTTGACGTAACGGAGACGGACGGCGACGGCAGCGGCAACGACAGCGGCGACATCACGCCTCACACCGGTGTTGGCTCCTTCTCAAATAGATATTTATGAAACAAATTAGATCAAAAGAGATTTACATAAAAAAAATATTTCAAACTTTATTATAGTTCAATGAAATTATATTTTAAAGCATAAACCACATTCACTGTTATTTAAAAACTGCTCTATGTGTTTTACGTCTACCAGGATCTGATAGTCAAAAAAAGTTTAAAATAGCGATTTTCTTATGGCAATAATAAAAATGTCATCTGTCAACTGAAATTTCGAGAAATAGTTTCTGGTTTGGCTTCAAATTTCCTTTAAAAAGTGGTGAAAATGTCGAAGGAACCTCTTCGATCGCAAGCAAGAAATATTGTTTTCAATATTTATCAAAGAATACTTGATGAACAAGGTGCAGAACACACACAATCATCGATATTGAATCATGTGCAAGCGTTGACTGGTTAGTAGGAATGACACGTCTTGATACTTTGGTTTATTACATTTTTCGTGTGCATTATATTATGTATACTAAACATTGGTTAACTTCAGGGGTTTCTAATACTATCATAAGACGAATTGTTGCTGAAGGCAGATCTAACAGAGGCGTGTTTAGTACACCCGGTAAAAAGAGGAAAGGTGACAAAAAAAAATTTGATAGTTTTGATTTAGAATTGATCGGAAACAAAATAAATGAGTTTTACGCTGTACGAAAAGAAATACCCACTATCAAGAAATTGCTACAAATTCTTCGAGAGAAAATCAATTTCAATAGAGGAAGATAATCATTAAAGTAACAAAAATTAATTTCATTTTCTGTCAGTTTGAATATAATCTAAAAACATATCTTTAAAACATAACTTCTAGAACATGTCTAAAAATAACAATTTTATTTTGTCTTCAGACTTATTTTGAAAGACATCGGATTCGAATTCGTGATGTGCCAATCAAAAACGACTATTTTAATAGAGCGACATGACATAAAGATACACAGATTCAAGTATTTGGAGCGTATGCAAAATAATCGAAAAGCCGATGATAAGCTAGATGTGGTGTACTTAGATGAAACCTACATACACGCTTCATGTTCAGTAAACAAATGCTAGCAAAGTAGCGATATTGCAGGCCCATCTAAAAGTATTTCGGACGGGCCTAGATGGATCATTGTACATGCTGGTGGAGAAAAATTTTTTATGCCAAACTGTTGTTTGGTGTATAGGTCGAAGAGTACATCTGCTGACTACCACCATGATATTCATAAAAATAACTTTACAAAATGGGTTATGGAGAAGTTGATTCCCAACCTTACAAAACCTTCTCTAATTGTCATGGAGAACGCCAAGTACCATTCTGTACAATTAATCAAACCGCCGACCTAAACAAGCCGACCGTATTGCTGTTATAAAATAATGGCTTCAATCAAACAATATCCCTTACGACGATAATTGGCGTAAATGTCAATTACTGGAAGCAGTCAAAAATCAGGTCTGAACCTAAATATCAGATAGATGAGATTTTAAAATCATACGGTTACGAAGTCTTGAAGCTCCCAACATATCATTGTACGTTAAACCCCATAGAATTATTCTAGATAATTATAAAAAAAAAGGTGCGGGTAAAAACGTCAAGAGTCCTGCAAGTGATATATAATCCTTAACACACACAGAATCAGCCGCTATAAGGAAAAAAAAGTATCAAAACTGTTTACTCCAATTTCCCCAGTATTGCTAGCGTCAATTTCTTTTTTCCCTTTTTGCCATCAGATCCTGGTACACCTATAGAAACGAGCTATATTTACGCGTCCTAATTTTAAAACCTTCCTTTACATGCTTCGACCAACTCACACCAGGTGCTTGGACGAACTACTGACTATTTAATAATAGGTTGGGGAAAAAGAAATCCATTATTTTTATATGAACTTCAGGACTTTATTTAACATGCTTCGAATTGTCCGATTTGGGTCAAATATGCACCGTTTTGTTCTATGATTTGTTGCCATTTTAAAGATAACTTCATAATACCTCTCTCGTAGAAGTCCTGCTCTCTATTTGCAAAAAACTCTAGTAGCCGATTTTCACAATCTTCCCTAGATGCCAATTTTTTATCACTAAACAAGTTTTGTAATGAAAGAAAAAGATGGTAATCTCTTGGTGCCAAGTTCGGACTGTATGGCGGATGCATTAAAACTTCCCAACCAAGCTCCCGAAGTTTCTGGCGAGTCACTGTAGACGTGTGTGGCCTAGCGTTGTCCTGGTGGAACACGACACCTCTCCTGTTGGCCAATTCTGGCCGTTTCTGGACAATTGCTATCTTCAAACGATCCAGTTGTTGACAGTAGAGATCAGAATTTAGTGCTTGGCCATAGGGAAACAACTCATAATAAATAATCCCCTTCCAGTCCCACCAAATGCACAGCAGAACCTTCCCGGCCGTTAGTCCTGGTTTGGCCACCGTTTGAGGTGCTTCACCGCTCTTTGACCATGATCGTTTTCGCACAGGGTTATCGTATGTGATCCATTTCTCATCTCCAGTAACCATGCGTTTAAGAAATGGGTCTATCTCATTCCGTTTGGCCAAGGCTTCGCAGATGTAAATTCGATCCATCATGTTTTTTTCCGTTAATTGGTGTGGCACCCAAACATCGAGCTTATTTTTGAATCCAGCTTTGTGTAAATGGTTTAAAACTGTTTTGTCGTCCATTTTTAGCTCCTGGGCGATGTTACGACTGCTAACATGCTAACATGCCGGTCAACTTCGATCATTTCTCCGATTTTATCGACATTTCCGGCGACCGGCCTACCTGTGCGAGGTGCATCTTTAACATCATAAATTCCTGAACGGAATCTACGAAACCAAAATTGCACATAATTGGCTGTTACAGTATCGGGTCCATAAACACCATGCACAATTTTAGCCGCCTGGCTTGCATTTTCGCCTTTGTCAAAGAAAAACTGTAACATGTACCGAATTTTCTCTTTGTTCACTTCCATTTATAACACCCTGTAACTCACAATTGAATGCACCAAACAAAAAACAGTAAAAGAATTTTTTTACTGCGAAACGTCACGTTTCCAACGAGCATAAATCTGAAACTGTTTGATCGACACTTTACGAGAAATTTATCACTACAACCATCTACCGAAAAAATAATGGATTTCTTTTTCCCCAACCTAATATTTTACAAAGTTCACTTATTATACCATAATCTTTACCTTTAACAATAAATAGGGTAGTAAATAAAGTGAAACTTATATAAGACTATAAGAGAATCCAAAAGTAGTAAGCCCCAGGGTAGTTTTGTTATTTTTAATAGCTGAATTTTTGACTTTGCTTCAATTTTTTGAATAATACTTATTATTGAAGCATACTTGGCCACTTTTGCAAAAAAAATACTTAACAAGTTTTTTAATGCTTCTTTGCTAACACTGATATTTAAGTGTTTGTATAAGTAGGACCTTACTGGATCATCGACCTTCGAGCAATGTGCCCTGTCCACTGCCACTTAAGTCTAGCAAAGCACCGGTGAACATGGTGATGGGAGGCCTCTCACACAGTTGTCCCCCTCCCTCGTCGAAGTGGGGAGTCTGAGGGAGGAGGCCGCCGCCCACCCCTTCACGGAAGGCGGTGGCCGGGCGTGCGCTCCGTCTTGGGCGCGCGCGGTCGTCTGAGGGGTCGGGGGGCCCCAACGTTCCGGTCCCGCGAGGGGCCGGTACGGGACGGCAGGTGGGTGCCTTTGCTCCCCGCGGGCATCCACCAGGAGGAGGTTTATACGCGGAGGCGCCCGGAGAGTTGCTTGGCTGAAACCCGGGCGTCTCCAGTACGCGTATTGCGGGACAAGCGGTGGTGGTTTTAGTGGGTATGGGGTCACGCACAACATCTCAGTGGCCCCGAGCCCCACATAACCCGGCGTCCCCTGAAAAGGACGCTGGGTATGCGGTAACAGCATTTCCACCACCGATATCAAAAAAAAAAAAAAAAGGCCTCTCACACAGTGGACCGATGATCTGGTGAGAATGGCGGGAACCCACTGGATGCGAGCAACGCGGGACCGGACGATGTGGAGTGGATCTTTGGGTGAGGTCTATGTCTAGCAGTAGATGTCTATCGGCTGATGATGATGATGATACGAAGGAGTCTGAATGTCAAATTTTGCAAGTTCGATTCAAGGCCAATACACATTATTATAAACAAAAATATTTGCAGATAAAGAATATTTTTTTCTTGTTAGCTATAGCACCGACCATTAAGCTTTAGGTTTTATATAAATATTACTCTACTTACAACGTTAGTATTTGTATCCTACTCTTACTGTACATTGTTGCTGAAAACCGTCTACGTGGATCTACTGCGATATTTCTGCTTCTAAACAGTATTGTGTTTCAGTTTGAAGGGTGCTGTGGCTAATGAAATTACCGAGATCACGAGACTCCATATCATATATTTCATGGTGATGAGCATAGTTTGGTGCCGGGTGTAATATCCTACCTAGCCCTACGATGTTATGGACAAGCGTATCACTAACTATCTATTGAATGTCCCGTTAATTTCTTCATTTCATTGAAAAAAAATTCATAACGAAACTATTACATAGTTTCTTTATGAAAATTGGTACAGAATCAAAACGTTTACTTGGGACGTTTGTCAGAATGACATATAATAGGTACGTAACGTCTTTCGTATTTTATCATTGTAGATATCGAAATGAGTTGATTTAAATTAAATAAAATTTAACGACATTGAAAGAAAGAAGAATGAAAATGGAAGATGAATTGGAAAGTATTTAAAAATTTAATTGTTGAAAAGTGTATAGCCGAGATCAACGTCAAAGTCAAATTTAGATTCATCACTGGAGCAGTCCTGTTGATTAATAATTAATGATTTGCAGCGGGCTCAGTAGTCAATTTCTGTGACTGGCGAAACTATCTTTTTTTTTATTAGGAGTCGATAATATTTTATCTCCGCCCATTTTCGGCCGCCATGTCCGTTCACTATTCTCCATAGTTTTCATTGTTAATTCGAGACATTGTACCTTGTCCGATACCAAGAGCGTCAGCAACTCTATTACACACTTGCTCCAATGGTAGTAGCGGTCTGCTATTTTGATTCTCGCGCTCAAAATAATTTCACGAACGGATTACAAAACCGCGACTCTCACTATTCAAAACATTTTTTTTCTGTTCTCTTCGACACTGTCGAGTAAAAAAACAAATAGAAAAAGATAACATCGAAACTTAAAGTAACAGCAATACCGACAAAACAATATTAATCACGTAGCGGTAGCGTATACAAGGCGTCGCGTCGGTACTCGTACTGACTAAAAAAATGACGCTCGCTTGTTCGCTGCATGCGAAAGTCTGTACCCACTGTATTGCCAAACTAAAAAAATACGAATCAGTAGTGAAAACATTATTATATTTAATAAATTATACATTTTAAAAAATTAAATATTCATACATTTATTTTATCGATATTTGCTTATCAGTTGATTACACATCCCTACTAAGTGCGAAAAGCGTTTACGAAGTAAGCTAGCAAAAAATAATAAAATAACATGTATAAGTAAAGTTACCTTTGACTTAACAAGTATTTCTTAATATATATATATATATATATTTATATAATTAACTTGTAAAGTCAAATTAATCAAAATATTTCTTAATATATAATATTAAAAATATGTTCTTTTTTTTAAAAAAAAGTTGTTCTAGATTTATGTACTGATGTGTTATTAATATTTAAAAACGTTCTTTTTCAACAAGAAATTTATTGTAGTTGTATTTAAAATGACAGAATGAACATAAAATGACAGAATATTTAACGTCACCTAATGCACAGACATGTAAAGGGAAGCAACCCTAACATAAATTGAACACTTGTATAGGAATTATTTAATATCTTCATCTCTTTTTCATCGATTGCAGATAAATGCTGTAATCTTTCTATTTTGTACTGTAGCGACATTAACACACGCAAATTTAAATGATGCAGTTTACTATTACGATAAGCTGTAAATAAGAAGCACAAGGCGTCCACAAGTGAGAAGTATTTTCTTTTGCTTTAATTTTTTCAAAATCTTTGTTCTTATATGCCAAAGACTAAAATAGGGTGGAAAAGTAAACTACGCTTTTGTGTGGCAAAGCAACATTTAAGAAAATTTCTAAAATTAGTATCTATATGTGTTTTTTATTTTTCCTGTGATGAACATTATATTTTAGTTAATGTTTTGATATGTTAGCTTAATGACTATATAGTAATTGACAGGCTGTAAACTAGCGTTTATGATTACGAGAAGCAACTAGTTGTGCTAGAGCAGGATCGACCACTATGGAGATTTTTGGGATGCCCGTGTTAAACAGTGGACGTCCATTCGGGTTCTGCCCGCCGTACCGATCGGACGTCCCATGCGTCCGCTGCCAGTGCGCGATACAGTTACGCCCGCTCCGTTCGACTCGCCCGTGCACGTGCGCGCCACATCGCCGCTCAGGCGGCCGCCATTTGCGCTCGCGTGCGCCAGTGCAAGTGCAGATAGTGAAGTTTAGATACCAGCACGCGAAAACTCTGCCGGAGCCTGGTTCCGGCACTGTAAGTAGCTTTCTCTTTAATCGCCTCAGAGGCGAGGTTATAGTATAGAGCCTGTTGCATTAGGCGACGGCTGGATCCCCTGCCGAATAGATACACAACCCCCGCCGCACGGCGAACGGCTGCTCAACAAAATGGCGTCCGTACAAATGGACGCCTTACTCACTGGTTGCGTGCTTTGCGCAGAAACAGATGAGGCCTGGGAAGAATTCACCAAGTCGGCCTCTACCCTTCCACGCGTTCCGTGAGCTTTGACACGGACAGCCCGGCCTCTCGGACCCGACCCCGCGACTCGAGCGCATAACAAGGCGAGGGCCCCATGGCAGGGCCTTCCAAGCCCGAGCTGCCCGCCTCCTCCGAATCCGACTCGGAGGGCACCGCTAGCGGCAGCGACATGGAGGTGGACCGTCCAATCTCCAAGATCACCGACGAAGAGGGCTTCACCCTCTACGTCAAGAAGCGCAAACGCGCTTCTAAGCGGCCCTCCGAGTCAAACTCGGACCGCTCCTCGCCGACCAGCACGCCGGCAAAAGGCTGCGCCTCTTGCGCACCCCAGCACTTCGGCCCCGCCGAAAACGCGGCCCGAAGCCGCCTCCCCGGTGTCCCTCCAGGACAAGACTAAATGGAACGATGTTTCCAGGTGGTTCGCGGACTACAAAATTGCATGCCCCAAAGCGCAGAACACCGCGCAGGATATCCGCATCAACCTAGCAACGGTTGACGACGTCCGGGCTGCCACCAGGCACCTGCGGAACGCCGGACTCGGCTTCCACGTTCGCTCTCCCGAGGAGAAGCACCTCCGCGTTGTCATACGCGGAATCCCAACGGAGATCGACATCTCCGAGGTCGTCGACGACCTCAAAACAAAACTTCCCGTGCTGGAAGCCCGTCGCATGACAAGCATGCGAACAAAGGCCGCACTCCCACTCATTCTGACAAGTCTCGAACTCTCTCCGGAGGGTAAAAGATCTTCGAGATCACCTGCCTGTGCAACCTCACCAGCGTGAGGGTAGAGGTACCGCACAAAAGGCATCATCGGCCAATGCCACCGATGCCAACTTTACGGCCACTCAGCCCGTAACTGCTTCGCCCGCCCGAGGTGCGTCAAATGCACCGGGGACCACGGGACGAAGGAGTGCTCCCGCACCGCGGAAGCGACAAACCCGCCGAGCTGCGTCCTGTGCAAAACCGAGGGACACCCCGCGAATTATCGCGGGTGCGCAAAGCCCGCGTAGGCAACCTGGGGCCGCACAACGGCTCACCACCGCCCCACAAGGCTGCACCGCAGCCATCTGCCTCGTCTAGGCCACCGCCCGCACAGCCGGCCGTTCCGCCGGCGGTGTCGGCGTGGAGCAAACCGCTCCTTAGGCCAAAAGCCGCCCCTTTGTCGGGGCCGCCGAAACCACAGGCTGCTCCCAGCCAAACACCTCCGCCTTCCGGGCTCCAGAACATTCTCGCCTACATCCAAAAGGTGAGCATTAAAGATATTCTTCTCTTAGGAGGAAAATTGCGAGCCGCTCAAAACTCGCATGATAGGTTGAGGGCCTGCATCGAGCACGCAGACACACTCGCTGCGCTCGAAGAACCCTTCATGTAACCACCCCAGGATTCTGCCCGAGACCTTTGGTATTCCATCTCATTCTAACGTTATGCAGATACACAGGGTCTTAGGAAGAATCAAACCCCGCTCGCTGACTGTCGCGTACTTCAACGCGAACGGCATCCGCTCTCAAAAGGAGGAAATAAGCCTGTTTCTTAGGAACCATGACGTCGACGTCATGCTCATTCAGGAAACATTCCTCAAACCGTTTCATCGCGATCCGAAAATCGCGAACTATCATATTATCCGCCACGACAGGCTGACCGCCCCAGGAGGCGGCACACTTATCTACTTCAAGCGGGCCCTGCATTGCATACCGCTTGTTAGTCCAACCCTCGCCAAAATAGAAGTCTCGGCGTGTAAAATCTCCCTCACCGGTCATCAACCGATCGTCCTAGCATCCGTCTATCTGTCCCCGACAAAAGAAATGCGGGAAACAGACATAAGAACCCTTCTCGACCTAGGGCCGGCTGTCATCGTCGCCGGCGATCTAAACAGCAGGCATAGCACCTGGGACCCGATCATGTCAAACCGAAATGGTATAATCCTCTCCAAACTCGCGGATAAGCTCAAGTTTAACATTGTAGCGCCGCAAACCCCGACGAGATACCCTACCGTCGCGTTTCACAACCCATCCACACTAGACATTGCGTTGTTCAATAACGTAACCGTCCCACTGCATTCGATCGAGACCATAGACGATCTCAGATCCGACCACCGCCCGGTTCTTATGAAGCTGGGCCGGCCCGCTGGTGAGGTCCTCTGACCAAAACCATCGTCAACTGGCGCAGCCTCGAGGTCAGACTAAAGGCCGCGAACCCCAGCACCTAGACGGAATCCCTGATACGATCGACTCGCTCGGCGCTGCAAACCGAGCGATCGACTCGTTAACGAATCACATTGCCACAGCCGTCGAGGAATCGTCGAGAACGGTGCCCGAGTCGGACTATCTGCTCGGGTCCTTCCCGGCGGACATTCGTCGGTTGATAAGAGCGAAAACGCCACAATGAGACTCTATACACGATACAGATCCGAGGAGCTCAGGATAAAACTGCGCCGCCTCCAAAGGCTGGTAAAGAGCGCATATCCGAACTCCAGATCCGACAGATGGGACAATCTGCTTTGCGACTTGGAGCCTTCGAGCGCCAACTTTGGCGTCTGGCCCGCAGTCTCAAAGCGGAGAACATGGCCCGCATGCCTCCCCTCGTAATGAGCGATGGTTCCTCCCTTGCGTTGGAGGATGCCGAAAAGCAGATTGTCTCGCCGACAGTCTAGAGAGCCAGTGCACTCCTCTACCGCACCAGTGGACCCCGATCACCTCAAGTTGGTCGAGGACGAGGTGCGCCGCAGGGCAGCCCTCCCACCAGAAGCTCCCCCTCTAAAACCGGTTTCCCCCGGTGAGGTCGTTGACATCATAAAGAGGCTGAAAACCAGATCAGCCCCGGGATCCGACAACATCTCCAACAGAGTTGTGAAAGTCTCCCGCCCCCGATCGTCGGTCTGCTAGTGGCCATATTCAACGCCCTGCTAACCGACTGCTCCTTCCCAGACGCCTGGAAAGAGGCCGTAGTGATAGGTATTCCGAAGCCTGGAAAGCCGAGGAACCTACCCAACAGCTACCGTCCGATCAGCCTACTGAACACCTTGGGCAAACTTTACGAGCGCATAATTCTAGAGCGTCTGCGCCATTTCACCGCAGAGAACAACCTCCTCCCCGACGAACAGTTCGGATTCAGGAGCAACCACTCTTGCGTTCATCAAGTGCACCGACTGACCGAGCACATTCTGGTCGGTCTCGAGCACAAACGACTGATCGACACCTGCGCCGTCCTATTCGACGTCGCCAAGGCGTTCGACAAAGTCTGGCACGAAGGCTTGTTATACAAGCTTTACACTCAAAGTGCCAGACCGTCTAGTCACCGTCATTCGAGACTACCTCTCGAATCGCTCCTTCCGCTTTCGCGTCGAGTACGCTCTCTCCTCGCCCCGGCCGATGAAAGCCGGTGTCCCTCAAGGTTCTTGCCTCTCCCCGCTACTCTTCTCGCTCTACACGAGCGACATACCGAAAGACCCCTTCGTCAAGATGGCCCTTTTCGCGGACGACACCGCTCTTTATCATTCCGGCAGAGCTCCGGGTATTATAACGAAGCGCCTACAGAACGCGACCACCCGCCTAGGCGAGTGGTTCCGGACGTGGCGAATCGATATAAACCCGGAGAAAGTGAAGCCATTCACTTCACCCACCGTAGATCATCAACCCTTCTCAAGAAGGCGAAAAACGCGGCCATGAACTCGGCCAGCTCTCGCTCTTCGGCCAGCCGATCCCATGGAGAAGCTCGGTCAAATACCTCGGCGTCACACTCGACACCAGACTCAATTTCGTCGCCCACATCCGCGAAGCGAGAAAGAAAGCGGCCCAAGTACTGGGCAAGCTATACCCTTGCTGTGTAAGAAGAGCAAGCTCTCTCAGACACAAGCTTCACCTTTACAAGGTATGCGTAAGACCTATAATGTCTTACGCAAGCGTTATCTTCGCCCATTCGTCCGAAGACCGTCTCAAACCTCTGCAGACTCTCCAGAACCGTTTTACCCGCACCGCGACTGGTGCCGAATGGTACCAGCGCAATGTGGACATCCACAGCGACCTTAAACTCCCAACGATCAAGGAGCACTTCAGAGAGTGCTCCGTGACCTACTTCGCCAAGGCGGCAACTCATCCCAACCCTCTGGTGGCCAGCGCGGCCAACTACGTGCTACCTCCGAATCCCAGGACGAAAAGCGCAGACCGCGGCACGCTATTCCGACATCCCAAGGAGTTCCGCAAACCACACACATACCCTCAGTCACCGACAGCACCGACGTCACCACACACACTTCGGACACTACCAACACGCTCCGAATATCAGCATCACGCCGCCCTCGCTTTAGAACGCGGCGCCGCAGCTACTCACACACCGCGTACACTAAGTACACCTGCGACCGTGGGCGGTCCTCGCCGCCCAGAGATTCCGATACAGGCGAAGGTAGTCAGGGAACGGGCCCGCACCCGGCCTCGACGACCGAGTAGAATCGCCAGATAAAGAACTACAAGAACCAGACACACACAATCATCCGCCAGACAGCTACATCCCGCGTAGCGCATTTTAGTTTATAGAAACTCAGGCCGTGGATCCGGGTCCACGAGCCTAGTGTCAGATGAGCTGTAAGAGCCGCTGTGGCTTGCAGCCCTGTCTACAACAAGAATATAGTGGACGTCCATAGGCAGATGATGATGATAAAACTACGGATTTAGAGTTATTCTATTGATTAACATAATTTAATCGACATATTCAACGCCCGGGACGATCAATTTCTCATTTTATCTACTTGCATAGTTTGAGGAACCGCATTCGGTTATTTATCCCTTTTCTTAAATGCTGTTTTTTTATTACCTTTTCGGATCTATATTTACCATGACTAGTATACAAGTTGCCATAAAAAGAAAATATGAAATTGGCATGATTGACCAATATGGTGAGACTGAACTTGCATAGGTCCACGCAATCTAGTGTGCTATGCTCTAAACATTCTGATGCTTAATAGATAAGAGTAACTTGAGAAAAGTTATTTTGTTGAGAAAAATATTGTTCTGACAGGTAAAAAGTAAGGTAGGAATTTATTTCATTGTAATTGGTTTGAAAAAATAACACGCACGCGCAAAACGTGCAATATGTTGATTATCATTTAATTCACAGACGTATAACGACAAGCAGACCTAACATGTCAATAAAAACGCATTCAAAAAACCAACACACTTTTACTATCCCTAAGCCTCTGAATTCGGACCATTACGGTCCGCATTCAAGGGCTTTAATTAATAACAAAATGTTATAAAATAACAAAATTAATAACAAATGTACGGTATTGTTCTACAGTAATTATAATTAAATAAATTCCTACAGCGAATTTTGCTTGTATTATTGTTACTTCTATATATTACTTACCGTCGTGATTGGATTTACAAATTGTCTTTAGGCCGTGCCGAATATTTGACAAGGAATGATTGCAATACCAGTTAGAGCGGATGAACCCAGTTTTGAAATGGTCGTTATATCTTTGATACTCGTATTGAAACATAATCACAATACTACTTGACTTAAAATTTAGCCTTTTACATTACTCGACTGTTTGACTTGATATAATAATTAAATTAAGACTTACCTTACCTTTAATTTAGTGAATAACGTCCACTAATTAATGTTAATTATGAAGACATCGGGCACGAAAGGAGAATAGAACAAAGAGAAATAAAGACAAGTTGCAATAAATGAACCTCGTATTTAATACACGTAATATATATTTAAAACGGACCAACATTCTGCGGCAAGTAAATGAAACGCATACCAATTTTATGGTCGTTAGACTGTCGTACATAGTGTACGACAGTCTAACCACATCGTGTTCACCAATATTGATTTCAATTTTACATCAAGAACGCCGTGCTTGCATACTAAAATAAGCAAATCCCAATAAATTTCAAGAAATTGAGATGAAACCTATAAATTTTCGATTTAGTAAATATATACTATGTAAGTAAATATAAGAAATCTTTAAGTTTCAAGGATGTATTGGCGTCTGATTAAATCGAAACCTGTGCTAATCTTTACAGCACCGATACGGTGTATGTTCGCGTCAGGTCGCCTGGCCGCCGCCTGATAAAGCGCGCTCGCATGATTGCTTATTTGAAAATAAGTTATAAATAGATTTGTTGTTAGTTGTTTAGTGGTGGTGCGCTGGCGGTGAGGAACCGTAGTACCGTCCCGTCAGTACAAACAGATGGACGGTTGACGTTATTGGACATCTTCAAATTGTACCGGTAGCGGCCGATAGTCACGGAGCCTGCCGCGCTGACATCACTGTCTGTAAGTATTCATTACGTTTGACATTTGCAATTTAAAAAAAAAACTGCAATCAGAGGACTTCCGTTTAGAAATTTAACCTGAAGCTTGTTCCGCCGTAGCATCAAAAACGGTAAATTTTATTTTACTTAATTTTTATTTATTAAAGTGAAAATAAAAATTATTAATTTATTTATGATGTTGATAATTAACTTTTATATAATTATGATGTTGTCTCGTCAAATTGTGTAGATAATGCAAACAAAGCGTTCATATCTTTCTAAAGCTAAAGTAATACGTACGTTTACAAACAATGTCGAGGATAACTTTCAATAAGCATATTTATTGCAAAGTATCCTCAAGGCAGGCACACGAGTCAGTGAATAAAAGCAACATAGTTGAATGTTAACACATTCACTATTTTAGCTACTAACATGAAAGTGGTAAAGAATTTATGCTCTATGTTGTAACAAAAATAAAATTGCTACAAAAATAGTACAAATTTTATAATACTTATAAATATACAGGAATAAAGGGTTCTTCTATGTGTTTACTCAGCCTTTAACCATTGAATGTAAAGCTGGAGGTATTATGGTTGCTTTATTTATTTGTATCTTCTGTAGTTATATATAGTATGCAATCTGTATAAAAGGCTTGCTATAAATGCTTTTATTATAATACTTCACTTTACATTTTGCTGAATGTAAATATTGATACGCAAGAAAATTGAAATGTAATGGCCTGAAGGCATGTGCTGCATAAGTTGCACTGCGTTTCTCTGGATTACTGAATGATAATATAAAACCATACAAGGAGTAACTTCAGACACTTGTCTACAATTTAAGTGTTCACAGAACTCGCTTTGTAAACATTAATAAGTAATCTTATCTTGGTCCAATGTCCCTATCAATATATCATTACATTCAAGAGCTTTATATGATGGTATATTGCAGTGTGTATTTCATTTAATATATTTAATTTTTTTAAAATATGAATGTGGAAAGCTACTTCAATACCAATGAGAATTTATTTAATGTATCTAATGAAGACCAGCATCGGCACTCCACTGTGCAAGTTAAAGTTGTCTCCATCAAATTCTGTAATTTCAATTTAAATTACTTAACTAATAATATAAACAAAAATAATTGTTTATTTGATGCCTTTTTATAAAATGTTATTTTTATTGACAAAGTTGATGTGAGAAATTGAAATAGAAACTGGATGCCCCGCACTACAAATCCTTGAGTTGCTTCTTGAATAGGACATCAGTTTGAAAATAGTATTGTTTATAAGTGTAAATGTTTTTGTATGAATTTCTGTTTTTGTCTGTGTTTTAAATTGATTTTCTTTTATAACCTTGTTCAATATCTTATATAGCAGAAGCTATTTAATGTAAAAAAGTTTTAAAATTTTTAGTTCATTGTGTAGTAATGAAGCAATAGCAATCATCGCCACCTGGGGTAGATGCTTCTTTACTTCATGGCAGTAATTTGGTTGTACTGCTTATGTCTAAATAGTTTGATATTTATCAGTACACAAACGCCAGCACACAAAGAATTCTTTTTTAGATTTTATTTATGCAGGTTTGTATACACACACGCACACACACCCACACACACAGAGCGGGCACGGCCGCACAGCAGCACGTACAGACACAACATAGACGACCTGTGCAATAACACACAGAGGTCACGTCTCCCCGTGAGTCTGCTAATTGTGTATTGTATAGTTGCCCAGCGGCGTGCGGAAACGGTAATGCCGCCATTTGCATTCGGGCGGGCGGCTCTGCGGCGAGCGTGTTAACTGTCAGTGATGTCTGGAGGAAGGATCACAAAAACTTTTCATCCTTAAAACAAACTGAGGGGCGGCACGAGTTGCACTCGGGTAGCGGCTGCGTGACCAGTCGTGAGCCGAGCTCGAATGGTTTTTAATTAGTTTTTTGTTCGCGTAACGACCAGAGCAGCGAGACGTTCACCTGATGTTAAGTGTTACGCTCACCCATAACTTAGGATATCAAACACTGCAAAATATTGCGCTCTTCGCCTTGACATATAAGATGTTGAATCTCTTTATTGCTCCAGTAATTTCACTAGCTACGCTACCCTTTAAACCGGAACACAGCAACGTTTCCACACTGCTGTCTGTCGGCTGGAATCGGAGCTGCGATGGTACCAATGTAGACGGCCTCCGACATACCTACCACGAGTCGGGGCTTACACTACCAGTTGCGAGCTCGAACGAGTTAGCAGTTACATTTTGTAAACATCGGTTCAGCCGTTTGTAAGTTGCAGGCTCTTCTCCTGCTATACCTGAAAAGGATTTTTGTGACGAAAAATGACAGCGATGAAAATAATATCCTTCCTTGTATTATGTCGGGGAAAAAGTTTTTTCGCATTATAGTATGTATGAACTTGTGATAATGTCTCTTTGCTGCTGTACTCTACACTGTTTGCGGCTGGTTTTGGTGTCGTTGAGAGTTTAACGTTATAAAGTACACAATTACAAATTGGAATTAGGAGAACGTGTGATTCCCATTTGTTTTTCGTACCGAGTCAAGTTGCATGTCAAGTGTGCATTGCGCAGTGTGCAGTATATGTGGGAGTAGGACAAATTTGGTTTAAGCGTTTTCAATCCGGAAATTTGGTCGCCCTATTACGACTAAAATGGATGCCATTTTTAATAAAATTGGGAAAGATCGGCATATCAGCATCAGTAGTTACGGCGTAGCTGTGGAACTGGGAATTAACCACAAAACAGTTTAGGCGCATTTGAAAAAAACTGGGTCCACAAAAAAGCTCAATACTTGGGTACCATCTCATACCTCACGAGCTCACTGAAAGAAACCTAATAATGAACCGTGTAATCGTTTGTGGTTCTTTATTAGGACGCAATGGTACGTGACGTTACGGTTTTTTAAGAAGCTGATAACTGGTGATGAAAAGTGGATCACGTACGACAAGAACGTGCGTAAAAGGTCGTGGTAACACGACCGGGCCGATCAGGCATCTGCCGGTCAGACTGTGGCGATACCCGGGTTAACTCGCGACAAGGTGATGCTGTGTGGTGGGATTGGAGGGGCATTATTACTGTGAGCTGTTGCCACCAGGCAGCAGCCCGCGCTTCTCATACATAAAACTGGCCATTTGGATGTAGAATCACCTGGCGTTGGGTTCAGTGTTCCAAATTCAAATGTAATTCAAATTTACGCGGCTGCGGTGTTTGAGTCTCGAATTTAATGATTCATTTGTTTCCGAGCCATTTCTACAGGCGGTAGGTCTGTGTGAAAACATTACTGTCTTCCGGCTCGAAGGGTGCTGTAGCGGTAGCGAGACTGACATCTTATGCCTGTAGCCACGAGCACAATGCCGTGCTGTGTACATCATTTTACCTAGCGCTACGTGCGTTATGGACGGCCGTGTCACTTACCATCAAGTGAACATCCCGCTAGTGTCGTCGCTTCGTAGGATAAAATCATGTTTATCCTTTGACATCCTTCTGATCATCAGCTCACCTACGCATGAACAGCGACAGTGCACAAATAACATTCGTGCATATCTTCTTTAATAAAGATGTAATTTCATAAAACAAAGTTTTTCTCCACACGCTAATTTCATAAGTGAAGATATCGTTCCACCGTCCACCGTTCACCGTCCGCCCTCGCTGTCTTGACGGCCCCGCCACGTTTGTTTATTGTTCCGGCGCGCGGAGTGTTCTGCGAAAACTTTGTTTACATTGGTTTTGCATAAACAAGACGCGCGGGCGGGCCGGGCCGGGGCAGGGGCCGGGGTGAAGGTGTGGTTGGCGAGGAGAGGAGGTGGAGCAGCTGCCCGCCTGCACAATATAGAACGCGCCCGTGTTAACTTTGTTTATCCAGAATGAGCTAAGAATAGCCCTCAGTTTGGCATATTTCATCATTGTTAGATGGTGAGGCCATTGATGGTGAAGCGGCCGACCTGAACACGCCGGCAGCCGAAAGACATCGATACTGTTGCGAGGGTGATTGCATAACAAACAGCTCCGGTATCGAACAAAGTATCTCCGTGTTACGAGGCAACCGCTTAACGACTGCAACACGGGACAGTTAAAGCAGAGGCGTGTTGCAGGGTTCACCCGCGCATACCACTTGTTGTTGTATAAGACTGTCGCTACTTGTGTCATCGCATGCCACCATACTGATGGTAAAACGCCGCGCTGCCCTCCCCTACTCGCGGTAGAGATACCTGCGCCTATCATATTACAAAAGAAGGACCCTCATGTGCCAACTAAAGAGATACAAAACACCGACGTCAGCAGGCTGCCTCACCAGCTTGCCTCGTAGAACGGGGTCTTCGTCTCGATGCCAGGGCCACGTGCCGTGCCTCGGAAGTTGGTTGATGGAATTGCTGCCGCTGTATGAGAGCCGCAGTGTCATCGGCGGGTGCGTTCACCACGCTACGAGGACACTGCACGTTTGTCAAGCCTGAACAGGATGTTCACATTCAAGCGAATGTGAGCCTGGAGGCGAGGAAGCAACCTGTTCTCAACTTGGTTTGGCATCACTAATTTGTATAACTTTTGCTTCAGGTGATGGGATCTGACATGTATAGACAGAATTTGAAGAACGTTTTGCAGCACCTCGTGACGTTTGAGAAAGCGCCCAAGGAAATCAAAGGACGCCTGGATCACCGAGTGGTTTCGGAGCGGCGAGCGAGTATTCGAAGGGCTTCCGGTTATCACCGACGGCGATTGCTTCACTTAGATAGTATCGCGGCAGGGGGCGCGTGGTGGGGCGACTGACGTAATCAGTATATATATGTATATAAACTAGCTGTTCCCCGCGCTATCGTTGACCGTGAAACTCCACCTCGCACCTCTGTTTGAAGAAGGAATTTTTTAAAATACGTTCTCTGCTGATCTAAATAAATAGCAGAAGCAATATCTCTACCACATGTCAATAGGTCCAGGTCCAGGTCTTATGATATTTTGATGAGTCTCAACATAGGCCGTAATCTCTCATGTATATATATATATATAAATGTAGGCCTTGGCGGTCACGAAAGTATTTTTTTTTTGTTACCGAAGTGATGAGAAGCGGGACAGTCACCTGATGGTAAACGATACGTCTGCCCATAGCTACATGGCGCTAGTTAGAATGATACACACTGCACCACATTACGCTCGTCGCCTTGAGACAAAGATGTTAAGTGTAGCTATTCCAGTAATTTCACTAGCTACAACACCTTTCAAACCGGAACACAGTAATGTTTTCACTCTACTGTTTGTCGGCTACTATAGATGCTGCGGTGGTACCTATTAGGACGATCTCCGGCAACAGAGAGCTACCAGCGCTAAACCGCACGTTTATCGCTTATCACGGAAACCACTATCAGCCGACAATCGCGCGCGCCTTCCGATTTGCAAATAAAGACCGCACGCCGAATGATAACATCCTGCGTAGTTGGTAGTATACGCGGATGAGTAATTTTGAGTTTGATATATAGAAATATTAATCTGCACCAAGACGAGTCACGCAACACCTGAAGAGACGCGGCGTTGATCCCCATTAAACTTGATCGTCGCGTGGCGGTAAACATAAAATTGACAGGTTCCGAGGACATCAGCTCTTGTAGACGTGCCGACTAGCGCTTGGATGTCTCGATCTGTGAAAGCGGCGGAAACTTGCCTCTCCACTGTTACATGAACACTTATTACTCTTACTCCTTTCAACACAAAGCCGTCTACATTTCCTGCGGTCCACATTGCGGAACTTGGTGAAACAGCGGCCGCCCGCCCACCAGTGGGATTGTGCCGATGCACGCAGCCCGCGCTTCTCATACATAAAACTGGCCATTTGGATGTGGAATCACCTGGCGTTGGGTTCAGTGTTCCAAATTCAAATGTAATTCAAATTTACGCGGCTGCGGTGTTTGAGTCTCGAATTTAATGATTCATTTGTTTCCGAGCCATTTCTACGGGAGGTAGGTCTGTGTGAAAACATTACTGTCTTCCGGCTCGAAGGGTGCTATAACAGTACCGAGACTCGACGTCTTATGCCTGTAGCCACGAGCACAATGCCGTGCTGTGTACATCATTTTACCTAGCGCTACGTGCGTTATGGACGGCCGTGTCACTTACCATCAAGTGAACATCCCGCTAGTGTCGTCGCTTCGTAGGATAAAAAATCATGTTTATCCTTTGACATCCTTCTGATCATCAGCTCACCTACGCATGAAACAGCGACAGTGCACAAATAACATTCGTGCATATCTTCCTTTAATAAAGATGTAATTTCATAAAAACAAAGTTTTTTCTCCACACGCTAATTTCATAAGTGAAGATATCGTTCCACCGTCCACCGTTCACCGTCCGCCCTCGCTGTCTTGACGGCCCCGCCACGTTTGTTTATTGTTCCGGCGCGCGGAGTGTTCTGCGAAAACTTTGTTTACATTGGTTTTGCATAAACAAGACGCGCGGGCGGGCCGGGGCCGGGGCAGGGCCGGGGTGAAGGTGTGGTTGGCGAGGAGAGGAGGTGGAGCAGCTGCTCCGCCTGCACAATATAGAACGCGCCCGTGTTAACTTTGTTTATCCAGAATGAGCTAAGAATAGCCCTCAGTTTGGCATATTTCATCATTGTTAGATGGTGAGGCCATTGATGGTGAAGCGGCCGACCTGAACACGCCGGCAGCCGAAAGACATCGATACTGTTGCGAGGGTGATTGCATAACAAACAGCTCCGGTATCGAACAAAGTATCTCCGTGTTACGAGGCAACCGCTTAACGACTGCAACACGGGACAGTTAAAGCAGAGGCGTGTTGCAGGGTTCAATTCGCGCATACCACTTGTTGTTGTATAAGACTGTCGCTACTTGTGTCATCGCATGCCACCATACTGATGGTAAACGCCGCGCTGCCCTCCCCTACTCGCGGTAGAGATACCTTTGCGCCTATCATATTACAAAAGAAGGACCCTCATGTGCCAACTAAAGAGATACAAAAACACCGACGTCAGCAGGCTGCCTCACCAGCTTGCCTCGTAGAACGGGGTCTTCGTCTCGATGCCAGGGCCACGTGCCGTGCCTCGGAAGTTGGTTGATGGAATTGCTGCCGCTGTATGAGAGCCGCAGTGTCATCGGCGGGTGCGTTCACCACGCTACGAGGACACTGCACGTTTGTCAAGCCCGGAACAGGATGTTCACATTCAAGCGAATGTGAGCCTGGAGGCGAGGAAGCAACCTGTTCCTCAACTTGGTTTGGCATCACTAATTTGTATAACTTTTGCTTCAGGTGATGGGATCTGACATGTATAGACAGAATTTGAAGAACGTTTTGCAGCACCTCGTGACGTTTGAGAAAGCGCCCAAGGAAATCAAAGGACGCCTGATCACCGAGTGGTTTCGGAGCGGCGAGCGAGTATTCGAAGAGCTTCATAACCTCGGCACCAACACGTCCTGGAAGTACTCTACTGTCAAAAACGAGCCCGAGATCCAGGAGATAATTTCGAGGGTCACTAGAAATCAAAATTGGTTGCAGAGCTTCGTAACCTGCTACCCAAACTTGAGACTCGACCTGGAGGGAGGGTCCCCGGCAGCGGGCGCGTGCCGCGTGCGCTCCGGCCTCGAGTTTCTGCTTCGCGGCTTCGCCAACATAAACACGAAGTTTGATAAAGTATTGTCGGATCTAGAGGAGCTCGGCGAGGTAGACGAGTTCGACAGCCAACTCCGAGTGTGGGTAGAGACCGGACACCGGCCCGAGTTTTTCCCGGGTGACCGGCACTCCAGCGTACCCGCCTCACATTGGTGGTGGTTCTGATCGACTGCGTCAACAGGTCGATCTTGAGCAAAATTTTGTTCTCGTTAAGGTTAGGCAACAAAAGGCAGTTGATATTCCTCCGCTCTTACTAACATCGCTATAATGGAAGTATCTCAATCGGAGTGGGTTAGTAAGGCCATCGACAACGTGGACCGGTACTTACACAGGGGGGGAAAGTGCCAGGGCGATGTACCGCAGCTACTCGGTGGGACGGACTTGCTGAATACGATCGGAATGGCGATGGGCCTGCCGATACGCGACCCCAGCAAGTGGTCCGATAACGAACTCGAAAAGGCTTTGAAAAACGAGCTGGTCTATTACGAGGGTAAAGCGCTCGAAGCTATCGAAATCATAGCCGATCAGATCAGGAGCTGCTGCGGCGGGGACAACAAAAACTTTATTACGGTGTTACCGATAGAGCTGTACTACGAGGGCAAGCTCTACGAGCTGCCGCTGTTCAGGGTGCAGCGTTACAAAGATAGCAAGAAGTATTACGTGGACAACATCGGCCGGAGTTACGACTCCGTCAGCGACTGGTTCGAAAACAGCAAGCTACCGCCGTGTAAGATGGCATATCCGCATAACTTGGAGCTGAAGCTGCGCCCCGGGTACGAGTACTCGCATGTACTGGTATACGTGACTCCGCCCGCGCGCGCCGGCGCGAAGACCGTGCGCGCAGTGGACACGGTGGCCGCCGTGGCCGGCATCGGTTCCGGCATCGGGTTGATATTCGCCAGCGGCGGACTGGCCACCCCTTTGGTGGTCACAGGCGTCGCGACCGCCCTGTGGGGCACTGGCAGATCGACCGTGCAGCTGGCGGACCGGGCGCTGCACGGGGAAAGCGTCAACCCATTCACGAACGCCGAGTCGCGCATGATGTGGCTCGGCGTCGCGGCCAACTTGGTCAGCTTCGGAGCGATGGGCGCCTCCATGCGGCTCGCGTCCCTCGCCGCTAGGGGACAACATATATCCAACGCCTTTAGGATTTTCGTGAACGTCGCCAACGGTACCACCGTAGCGGTGAGTGGAGTTGCAATTCTTGACACGACCATATTCCTGTTTAACCACAAGGACGAGTTGTCCGGTGTGGACGTGCTGATGCACGTTGCGTCCATCGCATTCTGGACTAAAGGGCTATTCACTTACAAAACTGCTGGAATGATTATCAGAGAAGCAGAGAATTTCGCGTTCCTTCACATCAACAAGGAACTGACCAACGAGCAGGCATCCGAGCTCACGGCGCTGCGCAACCAGTTCAGGGACGACGCTCAGCTCCTGCGCGAGTTCCACCGGGCCACGCATGAGAAAAATATTCCGATTAAAACCTTTTCCCAAATATTGTTAGACGCGAACGCGCATGGCCAGGTGCAGTTCGACGGCAAGGGCAACTTGATACTGCCCGGGGGACAGAGTTATTCTTTCGACTTCCTAGGCAACCTCCCGAGGAACGTGAGACAGCATTACTTCGACATCGTCACCAACCTGAGACCGGAACAGGCGGAAGTGTTCGAAAATTTCCGTCAGTTCTTGAACGATGACATGAACTTGATAACCGGCCTCAACAAGGTGGCCGTGCGCTACAACGTGAACGCGCGTGAAGCAACTGAGGGCGTCATCAACTTTTGGCGGAAGTTCTCCCAGATGAATCTGCAGGGGGGAATGGACGTCAAGATCACTGACGGACAATTAGTTTTAGGGACGGCTCCGCCCATCAGCATCCCCCAGCTCCCGCAGCTCTCGCCGCCGATGATGCGCTTCATCGGTGAACATCTGAGCCGTATGGACATAACGACCAGTCACCAGTGGAAGAGTTCGATGCCGGTGCTGCTGACCCTGGAGCACAGCGGCCTGTTCTCTGTATGCCGCGTTACGAAGATCATTAGCAGCGGGCGCGCGGTCGTCTCGCTAAATAATCATCTTCAAATCAGCATCTACACCTTAAACGCGATCTCGGCTGACGAATGTAGGAAGATCTTCGATATGTTGAGCAAGCTGCCGGCGACAGTTACCATCTCCCAACTACCCCCTGATCTCGTGAAACTGTGCGTGCAGAGACACAGGCTGCGGCTGGAAGTGCACCGGGCGGAGAGCTTGCTTTGGGCTAAGAAGTGCGTGGAGCAGTCTGACTCGCTGTCCGCGCTGCTCAGCCGGCAGCTGCTGTCCCACGAGAAGGATCGACTGTACACGTTCAGGAGCACCGTGGACACGTACAAGGCGACGCCTTACATAAAGAAAATGATTAATTTCGTCGCCGAAAAGAATCCGAAGAACGTCAGCGAAATGGTGGCATACTGCGAGTTTGTTGTGAAATACGTCGAAACCGAGAAGCTGATGGTGGAGCAAGCGCTGCGCGACGGGACCCTTAGCCTGCCGCGCAACGTCAAGAAGGCTGAATGGATGAGTAAGTTTATTTGCATAATACTATGTACATAATGACTTGATGAAGTTGAATGCTCGATTTTATTTCTTTTTACCACATGGCTGAGTGAGGAGTGTAGGGGGGAAAACTCAGCCCCCACTCCCACCATTGACTACCAGTACCATTCGGGCCCACTACCCCACAGGTTAGTTCATTCAATGAGCCCCCTCACTCTCCCGGAAGACTGTCCAGCACCGACAGATTTTAAAATACCTTGTTATCATTTCAGGAAAGCAAGCAAGTGAACGAGTGTTCAAAAATCCAAGAGCCATGCACCAGAAGTTTTCCGAGTTGATGGAGTTGGTGACGAGGAACGACATGGTGGGTATAGAGCAGGTGCCGGCGGGGCTGAGCGACTCAGAGTTGATCGCGGCGGTGAGAGGGAAGACGATAAAGTTCGGCAGCGAGGTGTCCGCCGCGTACCACATCTACAAACACCCGACGGAGCCCCTGGGCGCGTACGTGGCGCGCGCCAACGAGACCATCCGCTCGTCCGGCGACAGGTGCGGCGCGCGGCTGACGCAGGACGGCGACGCGCGCTCGCTGCAGTTCGAGAGCGCGGGCGGGCGCTGCACGCTGCTGGAGCGCGGCGGGCGCGTGCTGCTCTGCACCTTCTCGCCGGCCCACACGTAACGCAACCCAGCCCAGCCCAACCCGCGTCGCACCAACACCGCGAGGCCACAACACTTGTGTATTCATTTTACTGCTTTAACCCAACATTGTAATTGTTTGGGTGGTGCTGCGCTTATCACGTTTTTTACTGCTGTTGTAATTTTTATATAAAGTGTATTTTGGAATAACATTTGTTTGCTATTTAATATTTAAATAGCCTTCCTTGTGATGCAACCACCTGGAATCGGGGCATTAGCAAACTAGGAAATACAACCATTTATACATCGTGCGCAGGCAAGGTGTGAGTTAGTAGATATTTCATGAGCAAGATATCTATTTTCAGAGAACGTCATTTTCCTCACTGGGTACCTGAACTCAACTGGAGCAGAACCCGCATCTACTCAAGAAGTATTGAATTAACGACCATAATGTAACATTAAAAAAAAAATGCTTATGGGAAATGAAACTCACTTTGCTAGGGGAGTGGTTTACTTTCACAGACAAGAGGGAGGGAGAGTTGCACGATTTTGGCACTTTACACTCGTCACTCACTACAGTTGTAATTAACACTTAATATTATGTACAAGTCCATAGCACAACAACGTAAAACAACCTCATGCCAGCTCCATTAGAGGGAGACAGAGAGGAGAAAATAGATGCGGGTGTTTCAGTGGATGGTGGTAATTGTTCAAAAGGCCATAGCAAGTCTATCGGCACCAGGTGGCAGTCGCGTCAGGACAAGGCGGCTCTAGATCAGCTCGAGCACCTTGATGGTGCCTTGGCTGTTGGCGGCGAGTAGAACAGGACGGTCGCGTGCGCCGCGCCAGCATACCGCCGAGACAAACTCGGAGGGCTCCTCGTCGCGGCGCTCGCGCTCCAGGAAGCCACGTACTGCCTCGAAGCGGTAGGTTAGCAGCGGCCGCGAGACGCCCGCGTAGTATACATACAGCGCGTTATTCTCGGAGCCGCACGCCACGTAGCGACCGTCTGTCGCGAGTCCCACGAAATTTTTCTCGTTCGCGTGGCCTGTGAAAGAGCGCACGCAGCGCGGCGAGCCCACGCGCCATAGTTTCAGCTGCGAGTCCGTCGAAGCGGAGAGCAACGTGCGAGAGTCGAGGAACTTAACGTAGGATACCGCCTTGCGGTGGTCGCGGAAGACGGCGAGAGGCGTGCGCGGCGCACGCAGGTCGTAGTAGTGCACGCAGTGATCCGCCGAGCCGAACGCGAGGTGGCACGAGGAGGCCGGGTTGAAGCGCACGCAGCACACGTTGAATTTGGCTTCGAGCGTCGCGACAGAGCGCTCCGCGTTGAGCGCCCACAGCTTGACGCGCGCGTCGTCCGAGCCGCTCGCGAGCAGCCGCACGTCCGCGCGGTTGAAGTGCACCGACCAGCACCGCTTGTCGTGCTCCTGCAGCGCCCGCGTGCGCGCGCCCACGGCCGCGTCCCACACGGACACCGTACCCTCGTAGTCAGCGGACGCGAGCACGTTCTTATGGTACGCATTCCACGTGACGCACGAGATCTTATGCGCGCACTGCATCTCCGCGCATGGGTAGTGCACGTCCACCGCGTCGCGAACAACCGACTCAAACTCGAAAACCTTGATGCGCTTCGTCACGCCCGCGATCGCGAAGAACTCGTCATCCTTGTCGAACTCGATCGTCGACACGATCGTAGAGTAGTTGATAGCGTCGCTGCAGTATGAGAGCGTCGCCAGCGGGCGTAGTGCGCGGTACCGAGTGAACGCGGCGAGGTCGGCGCGGAAAGCATCCAGGCCGCCGCAGCCCTCGCTCGTCGCGCCGCCACTCGCCGCTCCGCCAACAGCGCTCGCTCCGACCGCTGCGCCTGCGGCCGGAGGCGCGCTCAACTCACCCTCGGGAGCGCGCTGGTCCCCACCTGCGTGACAAAGAGAGAGGTATCAGTTGCCTCTTCGGACACAGAGGCAACGATTGAGCAGTATTAAGAAGTAAAGGCAGGTGCTCACCGGCGCCGCTCGCGGCGCGCGTCTCCAACGACGTCTGCTGCGGCACCACGTCCGCTTCGCTGGCGCCCGACTGCGAGGCAGGGCACGAGGTGGAGGGTGCAGCAGCGGAGCCGGCGACGGCGACGGTGGCAGCGGCGGACGGCGGATGCGCGGGTGTAGTCGCGGTTGCGGGCGGGGTATGGGCAGGAGCGGGAGTGCCGCCGCCCGAGCCCGGGAAATACAGCTCGTCGGCGCGGTGCGCGAAGTAACACTGTTCAATAAAAACGTAAAATAACACAATCTATAAAATTGAAACTTGTTTGAGCACTAAGCAATTTAATTTTAGAGATATCAAGCATCTGCAGATCCCAGTGTACTGGAGTGGCGGAAGGAAGCGCGACATCGCACCTGCACGAAATCATCGAAGTGCGCGGTGAGGCGGTGCCAGCGGGCCGCGAGCGCGTCCCCCGCCGCCGCGCCGCCGCCCGCCGCCGCGCCGCCGCCGCCGCCGCCGCGCCGCCGCCGCCGCCGCCGCGCCACCAGTTCGTTCAACAGGAAGTTCGGAAGATGTGGTCACGCGAGGCGAGCGCCGCCCCGCATTTGGGACAGCGACGGTGCAACTCGACGGACTTGGCGATACAGGCGTAGCAGAAGGAGTGTCCGCAGCGAGTAACATACGCCTCATCGATGAGCTCAAAACAGACCGGGCAGAGCAGGTCGCAGTCCTTGTCCTCCAAGGAGCCGCCGAGGCCGCCGAGCGCAGCCGCGCCGCCGCCGCGCCACCAGTTCGTTCAACAGGAAGTTCGGAAAGATGTGGTCACGCGAGGCGAGCGCCGCCCCGCATTTGGGACAGCGACGGTGCAACTCGACGGACTTGGCGATACAGGCGTAGCAGAAGGAGTGTCCGCAGCGAGTAACATACGCCTCATCGATGAGCTCAAAACAGACCGGGCAGAGCAGGTCGCAGTCCTTGTCCTCCAAGGAGCCGCCGAGGCCGCCGAGCGCAGCCGCGCCGCCGCCGCGCCACCAGTTCGTTCAACAGGAAGTTCGGAAGATGTGGTCACGCGAGGCGAGCGCCGCCCCGCATTTGGGACAGCGACGGTGCAACTCGACGGACTTGGCGATACAGGCGTAGCAGAAGGAGTGTCCGCAGCGAGTAACATACGCCTCATCGATGAGCTCAAAACAGACCGGGCAGAGCAGGTCGCAGTCCTTGTCCTCCAAGGAGCCGCCGAGGCCGCCGAGCGCAGCCGCGCCGCCGCCGCCGCGCCGCCGCCGCCGCCGCGCCGCCGCCGCCGCCGCCGCGCCGCCGCCGCCGCCGCCGCGCCGCCGCCGCCGCCGCGCCGCCGCCGCCGCCGCCGCGCCGCCGCCGCCGCCGCCGCGCCGCCGCCGCCGCCGCCGCGCCGCCGCCGCCGCCGCCGCGCCACCAGTTCGTTCAACAGGAAGTTCGGAAAGATGTGGTCACGCGAGGCGAGCGCCGCCCCGCATTTGGGACAGCGACGGTGCAACTCGACGGACTTGGCGATACAGGCGTAGCAGAAGGAGTGTCCGCAGCGAGTAACATACGCCTCATCGATGAGCTCAAAACAGACCGGGCAGAGCAGGTCGCAGTCCTTGTCCTCCAAGGAGCCGCCGAGGCCGCCGAGCGCAGCCGCGCCGCTCGCCGCAGCCGCGCCCGCCGCCGCCGCGCCCGACATCGTTACGCTGCTGGTGAAAAGAAGCTACTTCACTGACAAATTAAAACAATGTACCTGGTGTCATCCCCTCCTACTTTGGAAAGAATAAACTTTATCATAGACTCTTGAACAGCTCTTGGAACTGAAATGTTAGAAAATATTTTTTTTTTTTAAGAAAATATAACTATTTTATATCGTTAATTTAGTCTCACAGAAAAACTGTCCGTAAAACATAATGTGCAAGTTTATACTAAGTGTAATGTTTCACTGTGATACCCTCTGATGATTGTAGTGATATAGGTATTGGTAGTAAAGTACTCTAGTCTATACACAGTTGAAGATTTCTACATCACAACTAAACAGAGGTACCAATGCTGACAAACTACTCCAGTACTATGCTGTTCATATTAAGAACGATGAAGGAAAATACTTTGTTGTAATGTGTGGAATAATGACAACTAATGAATGAATGTGTTCCATATATCTCTTTGTCCAGTGGTAAAGTTGCATATTAATTATAAAACACTGGAGTGTTTTATAATTAATATGTTTATAGGTACACATGTTTATAGGTACTTCTATTTATCCTATATTGAATGAAAAAAATATTATTATAGAATATCAATATTCTGACCCTTAATTTTAAACAAGAGATTTTGAAATAAATAAAACTTGATACTGAACAAATATTAAAACAGATCATTCAGGCTGCCTCACCTCCTCGTATCACATAACAAAAGATATTATAAAATTATGTCGTGTCAGCCTAATGCGTAAGTCCGATTTCTGAACAGTTCACCTGGTTAACAGGCCTGTACTGATCCATTTGATCAATAAACAATGTATTGATTAATCCATCTAAGCAATAAACATCTCACTACTATTATTTATGTATATATCATCAAAGGAACTCGGCGCGATAACAGAGCGTCGCCTACTATATAACAAATGATGCGTCGTGAAATTGTTTTCTGTTTATATTAGTCTAGTAATTATTGTAATACTCATACTCACGGTTTACTAGTTGACTGAACGTGCGAGATCTTCGAGACTGCATTCTAAAATTTGTTCGCGGCCGTTTGACCACGTCAAGGAAAGGTCTTTGCACCAAAGCACCATCAGGACAGATCGACTCCACCCTCTAAAAAAATCTACTCTGTTTGAATTCGACCACAGTGATATGTGGACAAATTGCACAGTTTTGTTGAACAACACTTAAATAAAATTACACATTATTTTGTCGTTAAACTCAGATTAGTTTTATTTTTCGGTTACATTATCAATGGAAAGAAACATTGTATACTCGTTCGTGAACCAGTTTGACAATAAATGGTAGTGTTACTAGATAGAAAAAACGTAATGTAAATTGGTTGCTATATTTTCAAATTCAAGAAAGGAGATGAAAAAGTATAAAGATTCATATGAATAAAATGAAAAATAAATTATTACCATAATATCGGCCTATAATTGTAAAGTGGTGAATGTAGTTCTTACGAAATAAATTAAAAGGTTTATGCCAAAGTGCCTAAGATTTTAAAGTCCTGGATATGTGGGTGATATAATAGTTGGTATTTCAGATATTATTTTTTGCAAATGGTATTTAATAGTTTTGGAGACATATGTTTTGGTATATTTGACAACAACGCCACCGGGGGCGCGCGCGCGCCACCTGCGAGCGGTGGGCGCGAGCGCCGCGCGGCGCCGCACCACACGCGCCACACCCCCGCTGCTGCTTTATCAACGGAGCTAACGCCATTTTGCTATTATTACAGTAGGTGTATTATCTTTCGTCAACAATGTAATGTTTCAAGCGAAATGTTTGCAAGGTTTTTTCAGTGTATGTGATATGAAATGTCATAATTGACCCCAGATATAAAATCTAGCGTTATGGAGGAGT
Organism: Troides helena; assembly: GCA_029286815.1. NCBI lineage: Eukaryota > Metazoa > Arthropoda > Insecta > Lepidoptera > Papilionidae > Troides > Troides helena. Next base: position 1,018,498 of record JAGSMV010000045.1, on the reverse strand, counting down.
GTAATGAGGAGGTCGACGTCCTTCCCGGTGAGTCCAGTGTTACAAAAATAAGCTAGAAATTGCGAGTGTGTGGTGTGCGAGTTCGAGTAAAGTTAGCCTTCCCGGTTTCAGAGCTCTACTTTCTGATAGCGAAATTTCTCTCCGGCGGCCCTCTGAAGGAGACTGCGAAGGTAAATTGGATTCTAATACGTCTGGTATTTATAATTTGAGTTCAAAATGTGCTAAATAAGACTTTTCTTCCGCAGACTTTGCTAAAAGAGCTCGAGAGCGTCGAGGTGAGTGCGAGCTTTGCCTGGCGGCGGGTTTGAAGCTTAACGTTGTTTTGGTCGCGGGGCACGTGGGCGCGGCTGTCAAACGCGCTGAAAGCTCACTGAAAAGTTGCACTTCCGCGCTGTTGCAGGTGCTGCCGAGACGCACCGACTGGGAGGGCCGCGAGCACGCGCAGTCCTACGATGAGCTGGTGAGTTCCTCGTCGCCTTATTGCCCTCTGAATCGCCTGATTCTTGTCCTTTTCAACTTATTCCTTCAGCGGCAATAATGCAAAACGGAAATTTACTTAAAAAAAATTATATCGTATTTTATATGGTAACGAACGTAAAAATGTGGTGGAAATTCGTAAAAAATACTTTTGTATGGTTTCATTGATAATAATTAAGTTTTTCGGATATTTTCCGAAAATTGATATATCATTCATTTTGATGGTTCGTGCCTGTTACACTGTCGCAGGCGTCTCTTTCCCCCGCGAGCCGCCGTAGCGCTCCGGCCCGCTCGCACGCGCGCGCCGCCCCGCGCCCTCGCGTCACACCGCGAATGTCCGACTCGCGGATGGCGCCGGTTACAAAATTTAACAAATAATTAATTTTGTTCGCACGCCGTGTCTCTTTATACCAATTAACGGAAATATAACGATTGATGACTTAATAGCACTAAACATATTAAAATCACGCCGCGTTCTTGCGCGCGCGACACAGAGTGACACATTAGAGAAAATGTACAACGAAAATGTACACACTAAAGGAATAATGAGTTCAAGAGTTCGGTTAAGCTCAACATAAAATATTAGTTCATTGTTAAGATAGTACACTTAATGGCGATGTGTCTCTGCATGTGCACTCCGGTATCATAATTACACATACATAAATAAATGACCATGTCTCTCATAGTGACGTGAGGCCCAGGTCTGTGAAGGCAATTCTAAGATGTTCTTTCGGATGTTACTAATGTAGTGGTGATGTTCATTCCTGCCATTGTCTATATTGGTGGCTAATAAAAGCATCGCGGATTAGTGCATGTAGTTTCTAACTTGCTGCTACAGCGGCTAACTTAACAGTAACGAATAGGCATGACACGTTCATAAAACAGTACAAATCTCTAAGTGCATACATTTTTCATTTTTTTTTTTATGAACAATTAAGTGACGAGTCGAGCGGAACGTTCACCTGATCGTAAGTGATACGCTTGCCCATAACAATGTGGGGCTAGTTAGGATAATATACACTGGCACCACATTGCACACGTCGCCTGAGACAAAGTATTGAGTCTCGTTACCTCAGTACAACGACACTAGCTACAACGCTCTTCAAACCGGACTACAGCAATTTTTGTCGGCTGCAATAGGCGCTGCGCTGGTAACTACCTAGACGGTCTGTAGCAACAGAGATTACCAGCAATGATTGATTGAGTGAGGAGGAGAGTTCATGAAGACATCTTTATTACATTCACAATGACATATTTTTCTGTTTCACTTTGGTTCTGCTAAAAAACGCAACCGTATTTCTATAAAAAAAATTCCAGGCAGCACAGCACAAGGATGTATCGTGGCGGCGGCTCGCGGCGGTGTGTGAAAGGGCGCTGCAGCTGGCCAGCAACGGGACCCTCGGGAACGTCGCAGGCTTGACTGCTGGCACCAACGCCGCGAACACGACCAGCGCGGCGAGTACGACGGGCACGAACAACACAACGAGCACCGGCAACGTCACCAACAACGGCATCATCAGCGCCGTTACCAGCAGCGTTATCAGCACCGTCGGCACCGCGGTAAATGACCACCAGCGGCTGATGCTGCGCGCGAGGCTCTCACTGCTAAGCGAATCTCTGGTCAGACCCAAACCAAAGTATTCCGCGTACAAGCAGGATCACACACTCGGTGAGGAGTACTGTCTACTATTGAAAGTCAGTGACTGCCACTGGCCATCACATTCAGTTAATTTGTTTCCTTTGCGTTGGTGCAGTGCGGCGGCTGGCGCACCGCGAGCTGGGCGGGGCGGTGCGCGCTCGCGGCCCTGGTCAACCGTTCCCCGCGCGACTGCTGTGCGGGCTACAGCTGCAGCGGCGCACCTTGGGTCACCTCTCAGCAGTCTACTGCCTCGTGTTTGACTGCACCGGTCGCTATGTCATTACTGTGAGCCTCTTGTTCCATTCCGTCACACTGACATTTGCTTACAACCTTCAATGGAAGTATGTCCCCCACCTTTATAATTTTCCTTCTCTTTTACTCATAACATCACACGTATTGGTGAGAGAGGGATAAAGTAAAACTGTCTAATTTATTTGCGCGTTAAACTTAACACCATGTAAGGGACACAGTATCCATAATAATTTGTGATATTCACGCGTATACATGGATTTAATCGCTTTAATTTAATTATGCTATTTATTTTACGTTTCGACCTCTCTGCAGTGGTGAAACATGGGGGTAATAAAGTAATTAAATAAACGCGCTAAAATCATAAAATCTTAGTTCTATTACACACAGTATTTGATCTAATTGGAACTGTGGCGCAGACAGTTACTTGATGGCCACAGTCAGAGTGCAGATATTGAAGGTTATAGTTTCAGCATAGCTCATACAGATAAGTGAAGTTCACAGCAACATGTTCTTCTAGACATGTAATTAGCGCAATGCCGTCGATTGATGTACTTTTTTGTACAGCGTTAGTACACGTGTGCAGGGCGCTGACGACCTGCTGGTGAAGGTGTGGTGCGCGTTGGACGGGCGGCTGCTGAGCACGCTGCGCGGTGCTGGTGCAGAGATCACAGACGTGTGCGTGTCGGCGGATGGCGCGCTGCTCGCCTGCGGCTCCGTGGAGCGGCTGGTGCGCGTGTGGTGCCTGGCCAGCGGCGCCCCGCGCGCCGTGCTGCACGCTCACGCGGGCACCATCACGTCGGTGAGTGGCGGCAGCCACACGACCGGGCCACGAGTCCGGACTGATGGCGGCCCGCGAGCTTCATTTAACGCGGTGGCGGTGTGCAGGTACACTGGGCGCCGCCTGCACACGGCGATGTGCGCTGGCTTGCGTCCACGTCCACGGACGGCTCAGTCGCGTTCTGGACGTGCGCGGCGGACGGGCAGTTCCTGTCGCAGCCTGTGCAATTTGTGGAACGCATGCGGCCGGGTGCGTGCCACATGATCTGTGCCGCATGGTCCGCCGGCGGCGCATTCCTAGCGGCTGGCAGCGCGGACCACCACGTGCGCATTTACAACGTCGAGCCGGCGGGCCCGCGGCGGGTAAGCACGGCACACGCACCCACACACCCCCACACGCACCCACACACCCTCACACACCACACCACACCACAGTATATGCATCGATCTAAATCATGTCTTTGCCATTTCTGTATTTAAAAATTCTCAAAACACGACATTTCTGCTCTACTCTAAACAACAAGGATGTGGCACATCAGGAGAAATGTTTCTTTTATATAAAGAAGGTAGTGGTGGTGATAGGTGGTGATGTCCAAACAAATGTTATAGTTAGGATTCAATATCGACATGTGTGAGCGACACGTGGAGCTCTTCGGTTTGTGTCACAATATGCTGTCTCAAACTACCACAATTATTTTAATTAGCTTTTGCTAAACCAGAGTACTCTAGTTAGACGCGCTCTGCTCCGCTGGTTGTGTGCAGGTGTTTGCCCTGGGGCTGCACGTTTGACTCGTGTACGCGTGTGCTCTCGTAGGTTCTCGAGATGGCTGTGCACGGCGACGCGGTGGACTCTATCGCGTGGGCGCACCGCGGGCTGCGGCTCGTCTCTGGCAGCAAAGACGGCAGCGCAGCGCTGTGGACACTGCACGCGACCCAGTGGCGGCACGTGCTCCTGCAGGACCACACCAAGCGGCTCAAGGTGTGACTAAGAGAAGTATGGGTGTGAATGCGCTGGTGTTGCTCGGCCCAACGAAGACGTTAAGTTTTTTTTATCAGGAAAGGCCATCGGTTGTCCTCGCTATCACATTTTATTATGAGACCATAAATAAGAAGATGATAAAGCGCACTCGTGCGAGGCCTGGAATATAAGCTATACATAGTCATAGAATATAACAATTGACATAAAACTCACGTACCGTATTATAAATTATTGTCCTCGACGTTTGAGATGTACGACATGGCTTCGCCGCATTGTTAACCGTAAGGCGTTAAGCATTAAAAGCTCGCGAATCTCTTTTTGTTTGTTCTGTACTTCTTGACCAGCGCGGGCTCGTACCTCGGCAGGTGACGATGGTGTGCTGGGACCGGAGCGACGCGTACGTGATGACGGCGCTCTCGGACAACACCGTGCGGGTGAGTAGCGAAACGCATTGATGTTTGTATGCTACTGCACAGTGCTCGTATAAATAAATGCGGAGGTAAAACGTGCAGAAAACAGATGTTGCAGTACACGCTATGTGATATACACATGCACATCTGCAGAGGAAGTCCCTCGAAATTACTAGCTTTATTTAGGAAGTATCATTACTGCAGTGATTGCGTTAGTTACATTCTGAGCAACTGGACGCGTGTAACCGTTGGTTGCGTCATATAGCGCTTCCAAATGTAAATACGAAGCGATAGATCACTTTGATTGAAGCATGCTGTGATGATGATGACTTTATTCAGAGTAGAGATGTAACGTTTTAAACGGGAATTTGCATAAATGAGTGTACGTGTGTATGTACGTGTATTGCTCGTAATTGTACGCGACGTGTGTGCGCGCAGGTGTGGTGTTCGCGCACGTGCGCGCAGGTGCGAGTGCTGAGCGGACACCGCGACGAGGCGTATGTCCTGGAGGCGCACCCGTTCCTGCCTGCGGTGTTGCTCTCCGCCGGGCACGACGGCCAGCTCTTCGTGTGGGATGCGGAGTCGGGCGAGGTGCTCTTGTTATATTTAACACTCGTCTTTATACAACAAAAACTATGACACTTTAATGTGTACTTGATCTGCGCCAGCATCCTGTTTGCAGAATAATAATGTTCGCGCGCGACACTCGTTTCCACCACGGGCGGTTTCATATGTGTAGTAAATATTGAAGCCTGGCTGTACCACGAATTGACTCGCGCATTGTACTGCAGGTGCTCGCGCACTTCCACAATCGGATTGAAGGGCAGGGTGACGGAGCGATTTTCGACGCGAAATGGGGCACCGGCTGCAACGTGGCCGCATCCGACTCGCATGGACACCTACTGTTACTCGGCCTCGGGCTCGGGCATCGACTGCTGCGCCAGCTGCCGCCGGAGCTGTTCTTCCATACGGACTACCGACCGCTAGGTAAACGTTTGCCCACCCGCTTGTACAACGCACACACCCTCTTCTTACCAAGTATCACTATTTAATTAGTATTTAATAAAAACAAAATCGTTTTGATTTTTTCTACAGTGCTAATATCATATTATTCATCATCATCAACATTAGCCGATAGACGTCGACAGTTGAACAGGCCTATCCCAAATATTCACATATCGATCGGGTTGATATGCATATAAGGAGATTTGGGCTATTTTCCATCACGCTTGCTCAATGCAGGTCGGTGGTAGCGAGAGCCTCGTTTGTTGATTGAGAGGGTGCAGCAAGGCTAGATAAGGTTTGCTTGGATCCCATGAGTTGATGTGCGGGAGCAGCGCTTACACCCATTGTGTTTCTCCATACTATGTCTTGCATATATTCGATTAAACCTATATGAATGACTTACGCATAAGAAAAGTTAAAATCAAAACGAACACACATGAATGATGTCCGCAGTGCGCGACGCACTCGGCGGAGCACTGGACGAGCAGACTGAGACACCGCCACACTTGATGCCGCCGCCCTTCTTGGTGGACGTGGAGGGCGCACCGCACGCACCCGCGCTGCAGCGACTGGTGCCGGGACGTGAGCGGCTAGCGCTGCGGCCGCTGCTGCCGCGTGGGCGCGTCGCTCCCGCCGGTGCTGTGCCACAGGGCGCCGCGCCAGCTGGTCCATGGCGCGGCGAAGGCGTGCGCCACACGGCCGGCTCGTGGCAGCGTGAAGAAGAGCCGCTCGCGCCGTGCACTCGACCCATCGTGGTGCCGCTGCCCGAGTCCACCAGGCAGCGGATCGAACAGGCCAGGTGTGTGATGTCACATTTGTCACCCTGCTTTGGACTCCCATAAAGGAGTGTGCGATGTGCATTAAGCATTAATTTACTGACCGCAGCTGGTTTTTGCCACCAATAATTCCTCAACATGTCTCTTACATATCGCACTTCACTAAGGCATAAAGGCATACGTTTAATAGTACTAAAATATTAGGTCCTTACATATGAAATTGGCGTTTTGTACGGGAGGCATCAATGAATTACCTGAGATGGCAAAAGTGCATACATAACAACGGTGCATACTTTGGTTAATTAAATATATTTTACAAAAAAAAAATTGACTTTATAATTTTTTTTTGTAAAATATATTTAATTAACCAAAGTATGCACCGTTGTTATGTATGCACTTTTGCCATCTCATAGGTAATTCATTGATACCGTTACTAATAAAACCACGAAGGCGAGAATCAATAAACTCTTAGAAGGTGGTTTGGACTACCGCATCGGAGTTGAATATTTTTCCTTGTAATAAGTTGTCCAAATTCCGGAAAGAATGGTAATCTGTTGGCGCAAAGTCCGGGGAGTACGGTGAATGTTGCAGACATTCCAATTCTAGTTCACCTAATTTAGTGGTTGTTTTTTGTGCAGTGTGTGACCTTACGTTGTCGTGAAGCAGCGGTGGCCTAGAGCGATTGATGAATCTCTGTTGTTTAGCAACTAGTTCTTCGTTCATGGTCTGCAGTTGCTGACAATAGACATCTGCCGTAATCGTTTGGCCAGATTTTAGAAGGCTGCAGTGAACGACACCGGCGCTAGTCCACCTAACACTCACAAGTAACTTTTTCTGAATCAATTTTCATTTACGGCAGGATTTGGCTGGGTCTCCAATGGTTCAGCCATTGCGACGAACGATTCCAATTATCGTACAGTATCCACTTTTCATCACAAGTAATAATACGATTTAAAATCACTTAATTATTGTGTCGGTTGAGCAAAGCGACACGGCAGTGGACGCGTGTTTGCAAGTTCGATTTACTCAATTCATGAGGTACCCATCGTTCAAGGTTTTTTATTTTCCCAATTTGCCTCAAGAGGATTAATTCAGTTTTGTCACCCCGAAGCCTGCAGCTATCTCTGAATTGCTTTGTGATGGATCCGCTTCTACAATAGCTTTTAATTCTTCATTTTCCACTTTGGTCCCTAGCCGTCCACGGGGTCGTGTCTGAAGGTCTAAATTTCCAGAATGAAACCATTGCAACTATAAACGTACCGTGCTTTCTTTTGCGACACCAGCGCCGTACACATTAATCCTTCCAGCTGTTTCTGCAGCACTGGTGCCGCGGTAGAACTCGTAAAAATATAAGGTTGTCAAATATCTCCCTTCCGCTTTTTTGCTCTTTATTCAATGCTTTATAAAAAGTGTTACAGTGATCGGATTTAGTTCAAATATGCGCCGTTTTGTTCGATAATCTGTTTCCATCTAAACGGCAACTTCATAATACCTCCCTCGTAGAAGCCCCCTCCTCCTTATTTGCTTTACACCACCAAGGGCGTTCACCATGGACAGGAACAGGTGGTAATCACTTGGCGCTATATCCGGGCTATATGGTGGATGCGATAAAACCTCCCATCCGAGCTCCCGTAGCTTCTGACGAGTCATCAACGAAGTGTGTGGTCTGGCGTTGTCCTGGTGGAACACTACACCCTTCCTGTTGGCCAATTCTGGACGCTTCTGGTCGATCGCCTGCTTCAAGCGGTCCAGTTGTTCGCAGAAGATGGTAGAATTAAGCGTCTGGCCATATGGGAGCAGCTCATAGTGGATGGATTCCCTTCCAATCCCACCAAACACACAGCAAAACCTTCCTGGCCGTCAATCCCGGCTTGGCCACTGTTTGGGACGATTCACCGGCCTTCGACCACGACCGTTTTCGCTTGATATTGTCGTATGTGATCCATTTTTCGTCGCCAGTCACCATCCGCTTCAAGAATGGGTCGTGTTCGTGCCGTTTCAGCAGCATATCGCAGGCGTTGATTCGGTCCAGAAGATTTTTGCGTCAAATCATGCGGCACCCAAACATCAAGCTTTTTTGTATCCCGCCTTCTGCAGATAGTTTAAAATGGTTTGGTGACTAACTCCCATCTCCTGGGCGATGTCACGAGATGCCACATGCCGGTCTAACTCGATGTAGTCCATGATTTGATCGGTATTTGTCGTCACAGGTCTTCCGCCGGCTGGCTTATCCATGGTGTCGTTTTCACCGGCTCTGAATCGTCGAAACCATTCCTCCGCGGTTCGAAGTGATAGAGTACCATCCCCCAAAACACCATTAATCTCACGGAACGTTTCTCTAGCGGATTTGCCTTTAACGAAGGAAAACTTTAAAATAGCGCGAATTTCGGCGTTAGTGAACTCCATGTTTACACGTCTATAACTGTTGAACGCAATATCCAAACTAATTATGCATAGCGTCGTTTTGTAGGTTATGTCAAGACCTTTCAAATTATGTATAGTATTGCCAGATACGAGCTCTGTAGCGCTTTGTACATAGCCGCGAAATTCAAAAGACAAAAAGGCGGAAGGGAGATATTTGACAACCCTATATATGGATGTTTCATGTTTTTCATTGTGCAGTAATAATCGAGGCCAAAAATAAACACAATGTGGAAAAAAACATGAATGACTGTTTTCAAAACTCAAATGTAGCAGCAAACTGAATTTATAAATTTTAATTCGGAATTCTTAACTAAAGAGGAGATATGTCAGATCAAAGTGGTTAGTACGACAACAGGCTACTTTCATATGTAAGGACCTAATGTAATTAAGGTATGCCCAAGTTCCGCAGAGGACTTTCATCCGTGTACCAATATGAATGTATCGCACATGCGCGTGCTGCAGCGTGGAGATGAACGAGTGGGAGTGCGCGTGGTACGGACGCGAGATGCGGCGCCGGCCCCTCATGATCAGCACGGCGCCGGAGGGGCCCGCGCGCCGCCCCGGCCGCCGGCCGCGTCCCACCGCCGCGCCCGCGCTGCCCGCCGGCGTGGTGCGCCGCCTGCACGCGCAGCGCGCGTCACACGCGCAGCCAGTGCGCAGGCAGGTGCGCGCTATCATCCGTCACCTGTCTTGGTTCCATTAAAATGCTTGTGTCTGTTTATTAGGAAATGTTAAATTGCTTAGTGTCACTACAGGCCAAGCATGCTGCGGACAATGAGTCGGCTTACATTTTATCCGGGTTATCAATCATGTACAGTTTGTGGCGGCACGCCTCATTTGCTTACCGACTGTTTGTAGGTGCTGTGCGTGGAGGAGGAGAGTTCGGATTCGAGCTCGAGCGACACTTCTGACTCTAGCGTGCGCCTGGAGCAGTCCTCTTGCACCTCGCGCTCCACATCGCGCAGCCGCCGCTCCGATAGGTGAGCACCGCGCGGCTGACGGAGAGTTCATTTGTAAACGTCAATTGCAATTCTCACAGTAATTTCTTTGGTAATTTCGAGCTGGTTACTCTGCATTCTTGCCACCTGGTGACCTTGACGCATCATGCTGCGAGGCGTACTGATCATTCGTAATAAAAATCCAAAAATTTAAAAAATCTTTATTCATAAAACTCTAAATTGAAAAAAACGTTTCTAATTTTGGACTGTAGTTCTGAATTTATCTTATCTCCTTTATCTTACCTGTACACATGAATGTATACAAGTTTTCAAAATGCTTTTTAATTCAGAAGCGTACGTCCGGGCGCCGAGAGTGACAAGTAAGTGCTATTTACGGATAGCTTTACATACCTCTTCTTGAGCGGAGCGTGTACACAGCGATATTGATTGTTGTATACACCGTCTCTTAGCTTCACTTCCCGGATACGACATATGACACCTTTGTCGTAGTAAAAGTATTGATTTTGTTGCACCAATTCTTCAATACTCTTTAGTTAGCGTCGCACCTTAGTGACAGTGTGCGCGTGCGCATGTGTTACAGTTCGGGCTCGTCCCAATACTCGGACTGGGAAGCGGGCCCTGCGTTGGCACCGCCCGCGCGCGCCCGTCGCCGCCCGCAGCCCACCGCCAGGTAACTGAGCAGTGTTTGGAAATTTTAGGAAGTACTTTGTTTCGAAATTTTTCTACACTTAAGATAAATAATGTCAACGAATCCGTTGGAGCTAAATGTGTTTCCAGTTCATTTAGAAAAGGTTTATTATTTAGATAAATATTTCAATGAATGGGAACAAAAATGTTCGTTAGTTTTCTTCGCAATGGCGACGAGCACGGACTTTGCAAAAGCATTTATAATTAACTTTATAATAATAATTGGTCATTATTGTGCCAAGCAGGCGATTTGATGTTGCAGTTGTGCTGTCAGGGAGGACATGCTTTTTGCCTTTACGGTGGTTGCGCGTTTATGGAGATCACGTTCGATCGTAGGTACAGTCCGAGCACGACAACGACGATGAAACGAAGCTCTGCGACCATTGTGCCGAGCGGGCTCGCCAGCGAGGGAACGAGTGCGGGGCGGTAGCAGAGGCAGCGGCGGAAGAGGGAGGCGCGGGGGTCGCGGCCGGCGGCGCAGCAGGGGCGGCGGCGGCGGCGGCTGCCAGTGCGGAGGAAGAGTTGCCCGAGGCGTACCGGGTGGGCGAGTGGCTGACGGCTGTCACGCCCCGGAAGGCACCGTACCAGCCGCAGATGGGTGACCAGCTGTTGTACTTCCGACTGGTAAGTCCGGGCACTGCCACCACAATCACACTCGGAGGAACATTAGAAATGAAATGTATATTTATTTATTAATTAATATAGTGTAGATGACATGTGTAAGAAGAGTGTGAATTCAGATATGACGGCTGATGAAGAGACATGGATGAGAAGTACGTACTGTGCCAATCCCACATAGCTGGGAAAAGGGCAGGAGGAAGAAGAATGGAGTGTATCTGAATCTTTAGAACGGATAATCCAAATATTAATAACTAGGTTTAACATCAATGGGTGGTGTCTTTATTTTGTAATGTGTCTGGATGTGGGTACCATAGAAACAGTTAACGATGACTAAGTGAAAACTGAAGGAATGATCTCTCCATTATAGCCTCTTTTATCCACTACTGAGCATAAAACTTCCAGCCCACAGCACAAGTCACCCAGATTACTCTTAGGTACTAGACCGGTCCATCGGTGCGCCTGGTGCTGTAATCATTAAATGAAAAAAGACTGTAACGTAATTGTGGTATGCGTGCGCGCAGGGTCACCAGCGATATTTCGAAGCGGTATCGGAGAAGGACGTGTACAAAGTTAGCGCGCGCGACAAGCCCTGGGAGCGGATGCACATCTACGTAAGCATGCAAACAAGAATACATTTTTACCTTTAATTATCAAAAAGCTAAAAAAATTTGCAAATTGATTTTAAAAAAGCAATTAATGATCCACGTGTTTTATCGTCATCTCCAGCCCACATCAGTCTACTGTTGGACTTGGCTTTTCCAAGTGAACGTCTTTGCGATTTTTAGTCGCTCTTGTCACGTTAACCGCAGTTGCTCCTCGTAATTGCTCACTCCGTCTGATCGTAATGACCGTTCTCGTTAGTGTGTTATAAATGGAGCGCCGGTATACTCGTAGCGAGTAAAGTAGATGAAAAATTGTGGCCGTGACGATGCTGCAAGCTTCTGCTCAGCCAAACGCTGGTTCCTTAACACGTCATTCGTTCATTATTATTACATGTACACAATTGATACTCTAATGTGGCAGGAGTGCGAACCGGTGAAAGTAATCGGCATGAAGTACGTGATCAAGCCGCCGCGCGTGGTGTGCCTGCGACTGGCGAGCTCGCTGCGCGGCGGAGCGGGGGCGGCCTCGGGGGCAGCGACATCCGCTACCCGCGCGCGCACTTTCACCGTACGTTACCACGACATGGCGGACGTCATCGACTTCCTCGTGCTGAAGCAGCAGTACGACGCGGCAGTGGAGAGGAGATGGGGACCCGGCGACAGGTCTCGCTCTTTCTATAACCAACCGTGATTTTTATTACTTGCCGAGGATTGCACATATATCACAGACGTATTGTTTGTGGTTAGATACCACATGATTTTCGCCAGATGTCATACATTAGCAGCAAGTGCAACCAATATCCTTTCAGTCCAATGAGAACTTCTGAAGGCAGACACACAAAAATCTCTAAATAAATTGTGACGAAAATGTGACTTCGCCAAATACAATGTTATACTGGCAAATCTGCCTACCGGTGTATTATAGGTTTTTTTTCTTTAGGTTTCGATGCATGATCGACGATTCGTGGTGGACGGGAATTGTAATCGAACGTAGCGGGCATTCGGACCCTGAAGCCGAGGACGAGGACGAGGCGGTGGGTGAGGGAGAAGTTGAAGCGCGACGCTGGGCGCGTGAGGCCGCAGCACACTTTCTGTCGTTGCGCGTGCGCTGGGACAATGGCGAAGTGGAGCGTTTATCACCTTGGGACCTCGAGCCGCTCGACCCGCAGAGGTAAGTTGTATCGTGTAGTATGTTGCCAATAATGTCTACTACTGAATATGGGCTTAATCAATGGATCACTAGCGTTACGGCTCCGTGGTCTCCAACTATCAATTCACCGTCCCGGCTTGCAGGCTGCCGGAGACGCCCGGCGGGGCGGTGAGCGTGCTCGCGTGCGAGCTGGCGGGCGCGCTGCGCCGTGCGGAGACACACGAGTGGACGACGGGCGCTTGCCGGCAGATCGCGCGACACGTGGCGCACGTGATGTCGCTCTCGGCCGCGGAGCCGTTCGCCGCGCCGGTGGACCTGCAACGCTACCCGAGCTACGCGCGCCTAGTGCCTTACCCCGTAGATTTATCCACTATCCGTGCGCGCTTTGAGAACCTGGTCAGTGAGCAGACAAATTTTACTACACTATTAGCAGCTTGCCAAACATCTCGACAAAACGACTCTGCTCGACAAAAAAAAGCATACTTCCCGGTACGCCAGTAACAACACTAGCTAAATTACACTACAAACAAACACAAACAGTAATGTATGTACCTACCTGTTTGATCTATTCCACTATAGCAATTCTCTAGTCTGTAGTTGGGTTTCATTAGCGTATTACACATGCGTTGGAATTTATGAGCAATGTTGTTAGAGCTGGTTAGTGAGCGGCGAGGCTAGCTAAGGTGTGTATCGCACGCGCAGTTCTACCGGCGCGCGGCGGCGGCGCAGTTCGACGTGCGTTGCCTGGCCAGCAATGCGGAGCGCTTCAACGAGCCACACTCGCCCATCGTGCGCCACGCGCGCCTCGTTACCGACCTGCTGCTCTACATCATCAGGTAAGCTGTCCGTGCATACAGTGTACCGACTGCAGGATGTGTTGGTAAGCGGCGTAACAAGCGCAACAGTGCGCTGCACTTGTTGCGAGGCTCGAAGATGGTTTGTCGCACCCCTTACTTGCAAACACCTTCCGTACGGCTGCTAAACGTATTGGAAAGCAAGTATACACTGATCAGCATTTTTTACCTTATCTCCATGGTTACATCCAGCCACCAGATAGCAGTATACGTTATATTTATAAACAAATAATGATTCCGTGTTGCAGCAACTGGCGCAATGTGGATGTGGTCGCCAAGTATCACGAGCTAGCAGCAGCATACCAGTCCTCTGACGACGAGCCGCTCGCGACCGCCGTACATAAGGTCGGCATGCATGCACTAGACTAATACGTACACACGAATACACTCGATACAGATTACCGTGTCGTGTAGGTGCGGTGCTACCTGTAATTGTAGCCAATGTAGTTGTTCTCTGATCCAAACATCAAACCATCGTCAAATTATTTCATTATGAGAATAAAAATGAAATAATTTGGTTTAGAGAAGGCGCTGAGTAAGCGGAAATTTGTTTTCTGTACTTGCACATTTTTAGGTTTGTTTCAATACGTCTTTAGTTCAGAAGCGAATTAACAGTACAGCATCAAACGAAAACTTACGCGTTAGACTCCGTTGCCTCGTGAGGGCGGGCATGTTGATTTGTAGCTCAGTGATGCATCGACGCTGACCTGCACCCGTGTGCGCCTGTGATGTTGCAGAAGCATGGGAGCGGCAGCGGCGCGCGCTGGCTGGCCGCCTGCACTGCTCTACTCAACGAGCTGACCGCCTCCGCGGACGCGGAGCCCTTCCGGCAGCCGGTCTCGCAGCTACTTGCGCCCGGTATCATCTTCATAATTATATATTTTTTACACTTAATTTTTAGTATTTAATATTAGGTTGTGTAATCTTTACCTATGAAATTTCCGTTCCGCAGTGCTAGCCTTTTCATATCAAAATAGTTTTTGTTTGGCTAAGAATTATAATATGAAATTATTTTATTTTAAAAACATGGGATTCTTCTTCCAAAAGCAGTCATTTGCTTATTGATTAGTGTTACATTTTCATCGAATTTTAATCTTTTTCGTCATCATAGATACGTTAGAAATTCAAGTAATTATGGAATATGAGTACCGTCGTGGCAGCAACGCGGCACAAGCGGCACGAGCGGCACGCAACAACAACGACCTTTACGGAGCTAACACTACAAATCAACGCACCACCTGTTATTGGTTTGCCCGCTTCCGTCCTGGAAATTTCGACCTGAAAAATGAACCTCGCGGTCGTCCGAAGACTTTTGGACAATGACGAATTAAAGGCGCTTATGGAAGCTAATCATACATAATCTACGGCTGCATTAGTAGCAGCTTTCGACGTTAGCGTCAAAACAATATTGGTCCATTTGCGTTAAATTGGCAAGGTAAACAAGCTTGACAAATGTGTGCCCCACGAACTCAATGATCGCCAGCGCGAAGTACGTGTCGAGACGCGCCTTGCACTGCTCAACAGACACACAAATGAAGGAATTTTAAACCGCATTGTTACTTGCGTTGAAAAATGGATTCTGTTTGATAACCGCAAGCGCTCAGCAAGCTGGTTGGATCCTGGTACAACACCTAAACTAAAACCTAACCCCTAGAAAAGTGACGGTCACTGTTTGGTGGTCTAGCGCCGGTGTGATGCATCACAGCTTCTTATCAAACGGGGTGAGCATTATTGCAGATGTGTACTGTGAAGAACTGAACACAATGATGGAGAAGCTGGCACATTTCCAACCAACATTGGTCAATCGCTCGTCTCCGCTGCTCCTGCACGACAATCCGCGATCTCATACAGCATAACAGACGGTCTCCAAGTTGCAAGAACGGGGGTTGGAAGTTCTCCATCCTCCGTCCTACTCACCAGACCTTGCGCCAACAGACTACTACTTTTTCCAGAATTTGGATAACTTCTTGGCGGAAAAAAATTAAATACCCGAGAGGCAGTACAAAATGCCTTTGAAGAATTTGTTGCCTACCGTCCAGCTGATTTCTTTAAAAAGGGCATCAATAAACTACCACTGCATTGCCAAAGACGCATTAATTGCATGGGTGATTACTACGATTAATACAAATAAAAAATACATGAAAAAAAATCGTTTAAATTTTTTCATACAAAACGGCAATTTCATAGGTAAAGACCTAATATATGCAGTAATGTTAACTAAACAGTTAATTACTTCACATCGACTAATCAGATTACGAGCGTGTGGTGCCGCAGCCGATGGACCTGGGCACGGTGCGCGCACGGCTCGCCGGCGGCGGGTACTCGCGGCCCGAGCAGTTCGCCGCCGAGGTGCGCCTCGTGTTCTCCAACAGCCGCCTCTACAACACCAACAAGCGCAGTCGGGTGAGACTCGCCACTTGCAACTTGCAACTTAAATTTACTTCCTTCCTTGTAACTGATATGTAGTTTCTCATGGGTATTATATTCTTTTAGAATTTTCTGTTTTCTCTTGTTCCTTTCTATAATTATAAATATATTATATAATTATTCTATATTACATTTTATTGTCTGTTACATTCACAAATAAACATTAAAATCTTTATACTACAGTAAAAATCCTTCTCCGAGATCCCATTTATACCGATAATTAAATACAAACGCATTAAGGGTGCATTGAGTATACGTATGAATCACGTAATGTTTTTGCGCTGCGCCGGCGACAGATCTATTCGATGACGGTGCGGCTGTCGTCGTTGTTCGAGGCGCTGTGGTCGCGCGTGGGCGGCGGGCTGGCGCGGCGCGGTGCCCGCCGCGGCCCGCCGCACGCCGCGCGCCGCCGCACCGCCCGGCGCGACAGGAAAGGTGATCTCTTATTGTTTATGTGACTGTTTGGTTATATCAACGACGTTTAAGTGTCTCAGTTATTGGTAACGTGAGCAGTCCAGCCATAGGGAGCACAATAACTAGCGTTGCGGCGCCACGTAGAGCATGCCTTGTTGTAGTATTTTTTTATCCCTGTCATGAGTGAAAGCGACGAGCCGACGCGGAGTTGTTCATACTTTCATATATACACTGACTGTGTTGTTACGTTAGTAACTAATTTTATGCATTTGTTGGTTTGGAGCACAGAGTGCCGAACGGCGCCGGGTTCGCGCGGTGCGGGCGGCGCGCGTAGCAGCAGCTCGGAGTCGGAGCCCCTGGCAGCGACGTCACGGCGCGTGCACGCCGCGCTGGCGCGCACGCGCACCCACTCGCGCGCGCGCTCCAGTTCGCACAGCGACAGCGACGCGCCACTGCACGTAAACGGCAAAGGTGCGTTCTGCCTGCGGGAGACTGCACAGGGCCGGGGGTGGCGACTCGTGAGACGCGGGAAGGGGATAACACGCACGATGCTGACTGGGATGATGATGAATGAAGAACTGTTTTTGTTTTAAATGTTGTGGGAGAGCGGTTGATGTGAAGCATATAATGTGTTGCGCAATGTATTTTGTGACCCTTGTAAATATAAAGGTATCTGTGTGCACAGGCAAGGGTGTGGGCAAAAAGAGCAGGACGAGTGGCGCAGAGACGAGCGGCGCGGCGGGCTGCGCGCCCGCGCACGGTGAGTGCGTTGGTTTCCAAGTCGTTCAATAATTCGAGCAAGAATTCCTACGAAGGCAAATGGGACGAGAAAGTTTTTGTTTAGCTTTTTCAGAATTACGGTTTGTAGTTAATGGTAAAAAAAACTTCTTAAACATCGGGCAAGTATTTTGGTTATCTGTCAGATGGTCCAGGTATTCCCTATTTGTGCAGTGCGCACTGCAAATAGTTTTTTGTTAGGATATATAAGTTTGCTATGCGTGCGCATTACCAATTATACGTTTGTCTCTGATCGGTGCAGACGGGCCCATCGCTAACGGCGCAGTGTCAGAAGGCGGCTCGGCTGCGGGCTCGGCGGCGGGCTCAGCGGCGGGCTCTGAGCGTACACATATCGAGGTGCTGGAGGAGGAGCTTGTAGATGATGAGGTGGAGCTTACTTACGAACCAGCCCTGTCACATGCGCACACGCACGCACACGTACGTATATGAAACACAGCCTTTATAGGGTTAGAAAAAAAAATGGTTACACAAATTCAGAGGCCGTTACGCTGATGCACATGAAAAGGGTCTGAATATATAAGGCGATAGACACGGGTTGTGATGTTGGAAGACAAATAGTGATAATCGTGATCATGATGGGGTCAGTGAGTATTCACAATTTTTTCCGGTAAAGTGAAGGTCTCAATTATTAAAGTAATGTGTGTAATGCACATGGTGTGCACAGCCCAAGTTAGGTAATATTCATTTCTTAATGGAAATTATGAATTAATTAGGATAGTAGCTAGTTGAAAAGAGTTGACAGAGAAGTACACGAGCTCAGTGGTGGTATGTAACAGTCGTTGCAGCACACCCAGTTAATCACAGTCACATCTCCAGTTGACCTGTTGAAATCAGCAGTTCCACAGATCTGAACAACTCTTTTTTCTCTTGTTATATCTAGATCACTGTATTTAGCATGCAATGTGTATATCTGTTTGTGTGTGGGTGTGTGTGTACGGCACGCTGGGTTCTATAACAATAATTAACTAAGTTAATACCACTAATCTCGTGTGCGTTGTGCTCGTGCAGACGACGCGGCGCAAACGACGGCGCGCGCGCACCTCGGTCAGCAGCGTCGCGTCCGCAGCCTCGGCGGGGCTGCGCCGGCGCCGCCCGCACAAGCGGTCAGTACTACTTGCGCACTAGGTCATCGCCGTAATGACGTTTTATTTGTGTAACTACGGCACAGTCGAACAGAAAAACATTCTGAGCACTACATTATAATATATTGTTTTAAACTTATATCTGGAATCGAACACTTCGCGTCAATTACAATGTGTCGGAGTCAGTAGCCGTCAGCCTAACACCGCCGGTGCCGTCAGCAGCGGCGCCGGGTTTGAACTAACGCAACTCACATTTGGTCCGTCTCTTACGGTTCCCACGGCGTATGTCGACATGTCTATTCAAGGTATACGTTGGTATACGTAATGTCAAATTTCATTATATATTGGTGGTGTGTGTGCAGCGTGCGCGAACGGTTCACGTCCGTGTCGGGCTCGTCGTCTTCTGGCTCGACGTCAGGCAGCTCGTGCGCGTCGGGCTCCCACCGCCGCTACGAGTCGGACCGCTCGTACCGTCCGCGGTACTCGACTGACGACGATGCGCCACTGCTACTCTACAGGTAGTCATTAACAGACATTACCAAAATTTTTTTATTCAACTAAACTAGCAAAACATTCACCTGATGGTAAGTAATAATAGGTTGGGGAAAAAGAAATCCATTATTTTTATATGAACTTCAGGACTTTATTTAACATGCTTCGGATTGTCCGATTTGGGTCAAATATGCACCGTTTTGTTCTATGATTTGTTGCCATTTTAAAGGTAACTTCATAATGCCTCTCTCGTAGAAGTCCTGGTCTCTATTTGCCAAAAACTCTTCTTCTTCTTCTTAAGGTGCCTCTCCGGCTAGCGAAGGTTGGCGGTCAGTTCTCCAAATTTAACTTTGTCTCGCGAGGCGAAATAGTTGGGCGGCACTCGAAGTTCCCGTCCACTCTCGGATGTTGCGTAACCATGATTTCTACTCTGGCACCGATGACACCTCAAAAAACTCTAGTAGGCGATTTTCACAATCTTCCCTAGATGCCAATTTTTTATCACTAAAGAAGTTTTGTAATGAAAGAAAAAGATGGTAAGTCAAGTCCGGACTGTATGGCGGATGCATTAAAACTTCCCAACCAAGCTCCCGAAGTTTCTGGCGAGTCACTGTAGACGTGTGTGGCCTAGCGTTGTCCTTTTTTTTTTTTTTTTGATATCGGTGGTGGAAATGCTGTTACCGCATACCCAGCGTCCTTTGCAGGGGACGCCGGCTTATGTGGGGCTCGGGGCCACTGAGATGTTGTGCGTGACCCCGCAATACGCATACTGGAGACGCCCGGGTTTCAGCCAAGCAACTCTCCGGGCGCCTCCGCGTATAAAACTCCTCCTGGTGGGTGCCCGCGGGGAGCAAAGGCACCCACCTGCCGTCGATACCGGCCCCTCGCGGGACCGGCACGTTGGGGACCCCCGACCCCACAGACGACCGCGCGCGCCCACGACGGAGCGCATGCCCGGCCGCCGCCTTCCCGTGAAGGAATTGGGCGGCGGCCTCCTCCCTCCAGACTCCCCCCCCCTCGTCGAAGTGGGAGGGGGGGACAAAAACCAAGACTCCCCGGGGGGACACCCCCAGGGGAAACACGACAAAAGGCCCAAAGGGCCACACCTAACGGCCCGAACGCCCCCTCACACCGTGCCCGGCTAGGGGCCCATCGCTCACGGCGGGAAGAAGCGGACTGCGTGGTTCTGCCGCCGCGCTCTCCCGCCGGCCCGCCGCCGCCTGCAAGATGCGGCAGCGGCGTCGGCCTCCCTCGTGCGCTGGCCTAGCGTTGTCCTGGTGGAACACGACACCTCTCCTGTTGGCCAATTCCGGCCGTTTCTGGTCAATTGCTATCTTCAAACGGTCCAGTTGTTGACAGTAGAGATCAGAATTTAGTGCTTGGCCATATGGAAACAACTCATAATAAATAATCCCCTTCCAGTCCCACCAAATGCACAGCAGAACCTTCCTGGCCGTTAGTCCTGGTTTGGCCACCGTTTGAGGTGCTTCACCGCTCTTTGACCATGATCGTTTTCGCACAGGGTTATCGTATGTGATCCATTTCTCATCTCCAGTCACCATCCGTTTAAGAAATGGGTCTATCTCATTCCGTTTGGCCAAGGTTTCGCAGATGGAAATTCGATCCATCATGTTTTTCTGTTAATTGGTGTGGCAACCAAACATCGAGCTTCTTTTGAATCCAGCTTTGTGTAAATGGTTTAAAACTGTTTTGTCGTCCATTTTAGCTCCTGGGCGATGTTACGACTGCTAACATGCCGGTCAACTTCGATCATTTCTCCGCTTTTATCGACATTTTCGGCGACCGGCCTACCTGTGCGAGGTGCATCTTTAACATCAAAAATTCCTGAACGGAATCTACGAAACCAAAATTGCACATAATTGGCTGTTACAGTATCGGCTCCATAAAACACCATTCACAATTTTAGCCGCCTGGCTTGCATTTTCGCCTTTGTCAAAGAAAAACTGTAAAATGTACCGAATGTTCTCTTTGTTCACTTCCATTTTTAACACCCTGTAACTCACAATTGAATGCACCAAACAAAAAACAGCAAAAGAATTTTTTTACTGCGAAATGTCACCTTTCCAAAGAGCATCAATCTGAAACTGTTTGATCGATACTTTACGAGAAATTTATCACTACAGCCATCTACCGAAAAAATTATGGATTTCTTTTTCCCCAACCTAATACGTACACCCATAACAACGTGGCGTTAGTTAGAATGTTATACATTGCGCCACATAGCGCTCGTTGCCTTAATACTTGAAATATTGTCCCGTTATCCCAGTAATATCACTAGCTATAATGCCCTTCAAACCTAATAATGTGTAACATTTTTTGAAACTTGGCAGCAGAAATAGGCACTGCGGTGGTACCCATCTGTCTAGATCTCTGACCAGACGCTCTCCGGCAATAGATTTCTACTATCAGTAAGATCATTTCGATCGATCGTCTTACCACCACGAGATCTATCCATCGCTACGGTGGCCTTGGATACATCTCGTTACACGAATGATGTTACAAGAGTGATTGCCGTCATGTATAAACAAATATTTGATGTGCTAACGGTACGCAGGCGCTTACGTGAAACTAATTGTATCGATGTATTGTGTGATCGCAGACAGAGGCAGGAGGGGGACGAAGCGGCAGGCTCATCCGGCAGGAGCCATGCGAGGGTGAGTAGCTAGCAGCATGTAAACTTATGCTGCGATCTTCGCGTCGTGGTCCGAAAAAAGTAACATGACATGATCCACTGGTTAGTAGGAAATCCTCTTTGACGGGAACCATCTGTAGGTCTCGGCCCATCGCCTGGTTTTACAGTCAAACTACAATGCGCTTATTTAAATGGCGCTGCAGCAAAAATATGTGGTGGTATGTGAACATCCTTATTAGCATTTGCGGCACTTGTACCTGGCGAGTGTTTTCATTACGAAGTGATTCATGATTTGTACGTATATGCATGCGCAGAGCGTGTCACTGCGCACACGTCGCAGCCCGCGCCGCTACAACGAGGACAGCGAAGAGGACTCGATAGCAGCTATCAGCAAACGCCTGCCCCACCACCACCAGCACCAGCACCAGCAGCACCAGCTGGCGCGGCGACGGCAACACCACGCACGGCAGGTGACGTACGCCTATACACTCGATGCATGTCACCACATGTGCAACACAAAACAATGTGCCAACACAGATAGACATCAGCACCGCGCGCCACGCGATGCACTGCTACTCACTGTAAGTGGACACTGCGTCCTTGGATTGTTCACGAACAGCAACGCGTCACTAAGAAATGGCTCGTGTGTGTGTGTGTGTGTGTGTGTGACCTATTGTTTAACGCCCCATTCAGCTCCAAAAGTCAGCTCACTCACAGCAGTTGACAATGACACCGACTGGCAAAAAGTGCACTGAAAATATGTATAAATATCAAAAACGTTTGCGCAGGGCGCCGGCACTACCGCGCCGCACACCAGCGACCACAACTACTTCAACGGGCACGCGCATGCGCATGCGCACAACACGCACACGCACAATGGACATGGTGAGTTATATAGTTTTGGAGCGCTCAGTAAAGGTTTATGCTTCTTGTCTGCCGGATAATGTCCACTGCGGGGCCATAGGCCACCCTTGAGAATTCTTATTTATAGGGAATTGGGCCTTAAAACCACCATGCTGGCCCAATGCGGGTTGGTGGGTGGTCAGAGAGTCGTCTGTTGTTTAGCAGGGTGCACCTCATGCTGGTGACGTTGTGAATCCATAAGACGTTGGGCGGATCCTGGGGACAGTTACAGGTTTATGCTTGCATACCCGCATTTTCACTGGATGCTAAATTTCTCCTTGCTTTTGGCGTCACATTATTTTCAAAGGTTGCGCAGAACTGGACGCTCTCATCCAACGTTGTCTCATCATACCCTAGTAGTATTCTAGTGTTTGTCTGTACAGTGCTTCTAGGTTAGATAGGCCTGACGTGTCGTCGTGTATTAATACCGAGCCTGTGTGCCGCGCAGCGAGCACGGCGGAGGGCGTCGCAGGCAGTGCGGGCAGCGCGGGGAGCGCCGGAAGCGGCGGCTCCGGCGGGCCCGTGTCGATATCGTCGCGCGGGCGTGTGCGCAAGCTGACCGCGAAGGCGCGCGGCCTGCTGCGCAACTGAAGTGCGTCGCGCCAGCTGTTCAGCTGGAGCCCGCTGCGCTGACCCGGCGGCACGTGCGCGGGCCGCTCTGCCGGTCCATACATATCTATGTATATATATATATCTGGAAGTGGGGGTGCGGTGCAGCACAGCGAGCGGGACGATCCACGCCATAAGGAATAATAGAGGTCTACAATGGTTCTATTGCCGTTGTCTGCTGGCACAGCGGATGGCGCAAAAATGTCCGCACACTAATGGATATCCGTTTGACCAATCGTTACGGTGATAAAACGATCGATATGGAAATTGGAAGCTCGCGGTCGCTGTGGAAGAAAATAGGAATTCGTAAATATTGTGTTGTGATACAATACGTATAACGAACCAAGTTTCAGTGGCGACAAGCGACGCGGTGTCGAGTTCAGCGATCTCACATACAAATGTCCATTTTTATTTATTAGAACTTCTAGAATTATGTTTGTCAAATGTCAAATGTCGAGTGGCAGTTGGAGTAAATATTCGGCGCACGCGCAGTGGTCGCGCGCGACTAGGGGCGCGGCCGCACTTTACTAAGGGCCAACGGTTCGATGCACACAGTGTTTGGAAATTGAACATTTTCTACACATTGAATTGTAAATAATTTATTTATAAGTGTACAGGCGGGCGGCTAGCGGTCATATAAATATTTATGAACTGGACTTATATAACATAAACATAAATGTTCCCACTGCTGGGAACCGGAGGGGAGGATATCCCACAAAAAGTGACCGACCCAGGTCCCAATGTTGTTGATTAAGGATGTCATTTTTTTAAACTTACCGAAGATCTATGTTATAATTAACACTAAGGTATGAGACAGGTTTAAGTGAGCCGTGAAAAATCACCATTAGCCTATCACGGGGATGGGGAGGGGAGTGAGTGTTGTCTGGATAGAAGTGTCGGCTGCGGGGCGTCGCCTGACCTATACTTAATGTGTCTATATGTGTAGACGTAAGGAAAAACATGTTGTGAATACTTTAGTAAAATTGTTCCTTCCAACTGCGCGTGCATGCGTGTATATGCGTGCGTACGTACGTGCGTGCGTGCGTGCGTACGTACGTGCGTGCGCCCCGTGTTTATATCTAAACAATGTAATGTCCACGTATACAATGTTGTGTGTGTGTGTGTGTGTGTTTGTTGTGTAAAATGAATGTAAAGCGGACCGGAGGAGCGTTTGCAATGATTTGGTTTTAGGAATTAATATGTATATGTATTTAACAATGTGACATAGTTTGTGGGCGTGGTATAGTTGCAGCGGCAAACTGCACACCGTTCATTTGAAGAATGGTCACCAGCGCTATACGTCATGGTAACTTAAAGCTTGGTGGCGATGGTACGGATGAGGTCAAAAGTGACTGGGTGGTGGCATGAACAATCAAATTTCTTCACCAGTTGCGTACGTCACTTCAAGAGGAGTGTTGAGCTATCATCATCGCACGTTCATTTGTACGTTTGTTAAGTTTATGAGTGGCGGGTTTGTCGCTCAATGCACTGCTACTTACATAAAATATCTGTATCGGTGCAGGACCTCGCTCCTTCCGGTGAGCACCTTGTCGAAGACTTTCAGCTAAATTAAAAAAGCAATGTTATGTATTAGACGGCCGCTCGCCCACGGGGCCCGCACGACCGTCGTACGTCGTCGGACAGGCGCGCGCCTGAGGGCGACGGAACTGCTCCGATGTCTGAACTGATCATGTAGCCTGTAATCTGTTGACTGTTGATTTATTAAATATTATTTAATTTGTGACGACTTTAGGATAATAGTTTAATGTTTTTAGGGGAAATGTTTGATATATTTTGTAAGGGTGCGCGTGCGCACTCGCACCCGCACCCGCCCTGTCGCGAGGTGTTTATTGAACGAAATTGTTATTGCCACACTTATTTATATAACTAAATATTGTTTAATGCAAATGACCGAGTGAACACGCGAATTGAAGTAAGTGCCAGTGCATTGACAGTGATGGCGGTTGGGAAATGTTAAAATTATCTGGCTCGTAGGACCACAAAGTGGTATACGCAAGTTATTTTTTTCTTTTTATTGTTCCTTAAGATTTGGGCATGTGCGCCTGATAAGATAACTCCTCCAAGATCGTCACCTGCTCACTATTATTTGGAACCATATTTTAAACTAAAACCAAAGATATTTTTTATTTATTTAAAAGAGGTTAGCCACTGATATTGCAATAAGACATAAAGCAGATACACAAATGACACGGTGACTAGTTATTCGGAGCAGACGAGCTGATTTACTTTTAACATTACCGGGCCGCGTCCATTTTCGATCCGATGAGCACGTTAGTGATGCCTGGATTACCTCGACTTGTAATTAATTAAAATCATTTTAGCTAAATGTATGTGCAGCAGCAGCGAGGACCTAGAGTTTCAGTCTAGACGGCTCATTGATGAAAACTTGTGATAAATTATATTAGTAACGAACACGCAACAGATTTATATTACCTGTATTTGTAAAACCTGTTCTGCGCAGCGTGTCGCGGCGCGCACTGCGTACCGCTATTTAGTGTGAGTTTACTCTCTGCCAGTTTAGCACTTATCAAGGGAATTTATTTTACTATCTGTGTGTTAATCGATAGGGTATGTGAATGTAAAGTGGTAATAGTTTTAAGTTATTGCGCTCGCGGCAGGCTGGCCATTACCGACCGGTCGGTGTATATTGTGTATATATTGAAGCGGTGGCGGCGCCGAGTTCAAACCAAAAGTAATAAATCGAATATTTTGTAGCCTTCCTTGTGTTTCCTTCACAACAAACCCGTTTTAAGCAAATGGGGAATTCCAACAACATCGGCTATAAATTGTTTAAAGGATTAAAGCTTATTTTATATAGAATGGTTATTTGTTTTACATTAATTTAGACTTTTTAGGATTCATATTATTTTTGGCTTTTAATATACTTTTGCCTTACAAATTTATAGAAACACTTTTATGCTATTATTTTGATGTACGGCCAAATTCATGTTTATTGTCAGAGCATTAATAGATAAAGAATTACTAAATTAACCCATATGTCACAATATAACAGTCGTCGATATTAGATCATTCTAATATTTTTTTTATTCTAGGGTTAAAAAACCATATTTTATTTGTGATTGTTTCCGTAACAGAAATGACGATTAACTATCAGTTGTTGATTCACACCAATTGAATAAATGGAATAAGATAATTAATAATGAAGTAAAGGCCATACGGAGAAATTTGAAACCGTTATAATTAATAAATAAAAAAAAATAGTTATTTTTGTAGTAAAGACTAGGCTGAATGGAAATATTGGAAGCGGTTAAACTCATTAAAAAAAAAAAGTTGTCAGTTGTGACGCGCGCGGGCCGGTGGGCACGTAGCCGGGCAGGGAGCGGGGGGCGCCGTTGCCCGGACAAATAATAAGTAACGTCATTTTCCTGTTCAACACACCATGTTGTATTTGTTGTGAAATATTCGCAATCGCAACATTGCAAATTATTATACCGCTAGGTATTTAAAAATTTCTTATATTTACATTTGTAGTATTTTGTAAGTATTGTTACTCAAGGAAATCTTTGTTTTGAGTTTAAATGCTTTTATAGCTTTTGTATAAATTGTATTAAATTTACACCAAGTGAAATACATCGATATTTTTCTATAAATTTCAAGGATTAAATGAACCCAGAGGTTAACAAAGGAGGGAGAAAGCTGAGGATGCTTAACCCCAATACTTTCGGTAAGTTGAACTAAATTTGTAAACTTACAAACAACGATGTGTAGTTTTGTTATTTCCATTACTTGCAATACTTAATCTATTATTCTTAAAGCGCCTCTCCAACTAGTGAAGGTTGGCGATCAGCGTGGTACAGTCCTTTCTGTCCCTGGTTTGGTAGAACAATTGGGACCACATATGCTAGTCCTTTCCCTGATAATCATCAACCATGACTTGATGACTTTTTCCTTCCTCCCTAAAAGAGACTCTAAATAAGTTATATATCTTCTATTTGCCCAAGCACAACACTACACTGATACATATAATATTGGATAGGATATTATCTATTGAGATTAATCTGCAAGTTATTTTGAACAAATTTAACACAATTTAGTTTCATTGTTAATTTATTGTACTCTTAATGTAAGAAGTTATCGTTGCCATTAGATCAAATGAATGAACATTTTAACACTAAGTTAAATAAATGAGTTAGGTTTTCAATAACATTTCCTTATGCGCAATGCATTAATTGACCGTTCCATCTCATGGGTGATACTTCTAAAAACATTTTAATATTATAGGAACATTGGTTTAAACAAGATGTCTTGAGATACTGAACTAATCCTGACCTGCAGTCATTTTGTGAAACTACAAAAACTTGCTTAATAAGTGAATCACAGGATGTGTGCATCGGCACAATGCCAGATAACTAAATACATGTACTTGATTTATTTGTCTTGTTCATAAATGTTAAGCTATTACACTACTATTGTAATGTTTGGGAGTTTAAAATGATATAAAATGGAATATGATGTTAGCCCCATATTGTGTGATAGCATAGTATGCGCTGCATGGGAACGGTGCCCGTAATGCTTGCCATCCACATTGCCAGAAAGTTACTTCTAATCTGTTTGCATGTTTCAGTTATGCATTTTCTGGCACTGTACGGCTGGTACCTGTTGGGTGTGGCTGCGCTGGGGTTGTATGTGGCACACAAGCTCCGGCCGCGCCTAGACCGTTGGCGCCAGGCACGAGAGGATGCCGCATACCACAAGGGTGGGTTCAAAATCTCAGCATTTAGATTGCTTGCCAGTCTAAATCATGAAGTAAGTCGAAGTCGGAGTCTGATCTCTACTTATGATTAATATTGATGTCTATCTGATCAATTTTAGCTGCAGACACAGCTTTCCATTGCAGAGCTTGATTCATGTGCTCATTTGCTCATGTGCTCTATGCGTATGGGACACACCTGAGTAAGTTTGGATTCTCCATCATTCATGTATATTTTTATATTATAACATAAATATATGTGACTGCAGACCCTGACGTGGCTCTCACACGCATGCAGGCGATCCAGGCGGCGCGTGAAAGACAACAGAAACTTCTAGAAGAGGCTTCTGCTAAAGCTCTGGAGGAGCACACGAAGGTGAGGGTTAATGCAAGTTCACTACAAGTACTGCAATAGAGAGCAAAGTCACTAGCGGTAGAGATCAAAGTTCCCCCAAGTTGCTATTGCATAGTGCGGACCTGCTGCCCACACAGTTGCACAGTTGCATTGTGATGTTGTTGTTCACAAGCAGCTTCGAGATAATGGCCCCTGCGCCACGTGCCCGCAGGACCGGCCGCGCGCAGGCGCCCAGGCCACCTTACCAATGGGGATATGTAATAGTGTATAATGATAAAGCTGTGTTAATGTTTTGCACTGCCCCATTGCTGCCATGCGCATCAGTTAACCGGCTCTCGGCGGACCACTGGTGTCTGTCGCGAGAATTAATGTGAGGCACGACGTGTTGGAGACATGTGTAATATATTTGTTTGTGTGCGTGTGCGTGTGCGCAGCGCGAGGAGCGGCGGCGCGCCGAGGCCGCGGAGAAGCTGCTCCGGCTGCAGGACGGCGGCGGGCGGCGGCGGGGCGCCGACGACGGTGAGTTCGCCGCCGGTCCGCGGCCGCGTTCGTTCCGGCGGGCGCGCGGGCTGGTACACGGTGCCACCGCCGCGCGACACCGCGCGCCGCACTCATATCTTAAGCACGCGAAGCAAGTGAACACCGAAATAAATGCATGTGTATGTAAAGGCGGTGATGGCGCTCCGCTCGGTCGGGCGCCGCGGCGCTGGCTCCGTGCCGGCGCTCGTCGTGAGTACAATGAATAATGACGCGCTCTGGTCGCAGGGTACATGCCGCTCTGCGGCGGCGCCTCCGCCTCCACGTACCGCGCGCCCAAGCGCAGCGCGTGCTCGCGCGGCGGCTGCGGCAGGTAGGTGTGCGCCGCCCGCCACCACCGCCACCGCCACCGCCACCACCCCCACCACCACCACCACCACCACCGGCAAGCGCTCCAGCTCTAATTGATCACTATTTAACCTGAAACCTATCCTGTTAATAAAATAATTTAATCGAATTTTAATTTTCTCTGTGTAATAAAGAAGGGTGCGTCGGGGGTATAAAGGGAGCAGCGGACGCGCACCGGGGGGAGCTGCTCTAGTCGAGCTGCACCCGCGCAGGTGCTGAGGTAAAGGGTGGGAGGGGGAAGGGATGGAGGGAGCGTTAAGAGTTTGTAACATAATTAATATATTTGAAATGTAACAAATTGTGTGAAAATAAACTGTAACAATGTTTGTTTGTTTGTTTGTTGCTCCTATACAAAGTGCGGCGCGACGGGGCCGGGGCCGGGGGCGGGGGCGGCGTCGCGCGAACATCCCCCCCTAATTAACTCGACAACAATACGAGAACGTCCCGATTATTGTCACAGCTTACCAGCTCGCGGCTGACGGCGGCACGTGCGTGTGCAACAACTGATCAGCAGCTATGTCGCCAGCGTTTCACGTCAGCGGGACGGGACGCGCCGCGCGCTGTCACGCTGAAGCGTGTCGCGTGAGGCGCTCGTCCGCCAGCAGGAGATGCGTCCCTGCTGCTGGTGGTGGGGGGCGCGTACGTACATACATACGTACGTACGTACATACATACGTACGTACGTACATACATGCATACATACGTACGTACATACATACGTACGTACGTACATACATACGTACGTACATACATACGTACACATACATACATACATACATACGTACGTACATACATACATACGTACACATACATACATGCATACATACATACATACGTACGTACGTACATACGTACGTACATACATGCATACATACGTACGTACATACATGCATACATACGTACGTACGTACATACATGCATACGTACATACGTACGTACGTACATACATACGTACGTACATACATGCATACATACGTACGTACATACATGCATACATACGTACGTACATACATACGTACGTACGTACATACATGCATACATACGTACGTACGTACATACATACATACGTACACATACATACGTACGTACGTACATACATGCATACATACGTACGTACGTACATACATACGTACGTACATACATGCATACATACGTACGTACGTACATACATACGTACGTACATACATACGTACACATACATACGTACACATACATACGTACACATACATACGTACACATACATACGTACACATACATACGTACACATACATAGGTAAGTACATACATACATAGGTACATACATACATACATACGTACATACATACATACATACGTACATACATACATACGTACATACATACATACATACATACGTACATACATACATACATACGTACGTACATACATACATACGTACATACATACATACGTACGTACATACATACATACATACGTACGTACATACATACGTACGTACATACATACATACGTACATACATACATACGTACGTACGTACATACATACATACGTACATACATACGTACGTACATACATACGTACGTACATACATACGTACGTACATACATACATACGTACACATACATACATGCATACATACGTACACATACATACGTACGTACGTACATACATACGTACGTACGTACATACATGCATACATACGTACGTACGTACATACATACATACATACATACATACGTACGTACATACATGCATACATACATACGTACGTACATACATACATACGTACATACATACATACATACGTACATACATACATACATACGTACGTACATACATACATACGTACATACATACATACGTACATACATACATACGTACGTACATACATACGTACATACATACATACATACATACATACATACATACGTACTTACGTACATACATACATACATACGTACGTACATACATACATACGTACATACATGCATACATACGTACGTACATACATACGTACATACATACGTACGTACATACATGCATACATACGTACGTACGTACATACATACGTACGTACGTACATACATGCATACATACGTACGTACGTACATACATGCATACATACGTACGTACATACATGCATACATACGTACATACATACATACATACGTACGTACATACATACATACGTACGTACATACATACATACGTACGTACGTACATACATACGTACGTACATACATACATACATACGTACGTACATACATACGTACGTACATACATGCATACATACATACGTACGTACGTACATACATACATGCATACATACGTACATACATACATGCATACATACGTACACATACATACATACGTACGTACGTACATACATGCATACATACGTACGTACGTACATACATGCATACATACGTACATACATGCATACATACATACGTACGTACGTACATACATACGTACGTACATACATACGTACGTACATACATACGTACGTACATACATACGTACACATACATACATGCATACATACATACATACGTACGTACGTACATACATACGTACGTACATACATACGTACATACATGCATACATACATACATACATACATACATACATACATACGTACGTACGTACATACATACGTACATACATGCATACATACATACGTACATACATGCATACATACGTACATACATGCATACATACGTACGTACGTACATACATGCATACATACGTACGTACATACATGCATACATACATACATACGTACATACATGCATACATACATACGTACATACATGCATACATACGTACGTACGTACATACATACATACGTACGTACATACATGCATACATACGTACGTACATACATGCATACATACATACGTACATACATACGTACATACATGCATACATACGTACATACATGCATACATACATACATACATACATACGTACGTACATACATGCATACATACGTACGTACATACATGCATACATACATACGTACATACATACGTACATACATGCATACATACGTACATACATGCATACATACATACATGCATACATACGTACGTACATACATGCATACATACGTACGTACATACATGCATACATACGTACGTACATACATACGTACGTACATACATACATACGTACGTACGTACATACGTACGTACGTACATACATACATACGTACATACATACATACATACGTACACATACGTACATACATACATACGTACACATAGTAGGGGAGTAGGGCGCGGTCGGCCGAGTAGTAACAAGCGTATTTTTTCGCTCCGTTAAATAATTGTTAAAAAAGTGTCCCTTGCCCCCAATTCTGTAATGGATCTTCACAATTAGTTATTTTATATATTACAATTATTATATACGTAAAAGTTTGTAAATTTGTGCCATTATTGTGAAGTTTTGACCGAAACTGCATAACGTTTATTCATATACCCGCACAGTGCCCGCGTGCGTCGGCGCAGCCAAACGAAGCCAAGCGGTAGTTGTCGCTTGCGGTAAACTTATAATTTGTGCCGTGTTCATAGTGCGATTGCAAGTAACATATTTATTAAAATAAATAAATATGTCAACAAAAAGCTTTTTTTGTGCCGGATGTTTAAAAATTATTGAGAACAAGCCCTTATTGAGCTGTTCTACGTGCAAACAAAATTATGACCTCACGTGTGCCAATGTACCTGAGCAAAGGTTTAAGAATTTAAAATCAGCTGAGAAGAAAAAGACATGGAAATGTGCGACCTGCGTCAACAGGCAGCCAAAAAACGATAACGTGAACACACTGGTCCACCCCGCCGCGGGGGTGACAATCCGACGTGGAGCAGCACTGGTAAGCCCGCCGGTACACAGTGAAGACACATCTCCACCTCACAAACCGGATGCCAGTGTGAGGTCGTCGGAATCATTTCAACTCTCTGATATCCATCTTCTTGTTACGGAAATGCGAGAATTTAGAAATGAAATGTCAGCTACACGACGGCAATTAAGTCTGTTGAACGAAACTATTAACAGTCTGAAATTGAGGATGGATAATTGCGAAGGTTCTATTACAGAAATATCAGTGCGCGTGGATTCTCTAGAGACTAAATTTACTGAATTCTCCTTATCGAGATCCACTGACGCCGCCGTAGTAGATTCTATTCAACAATTAAAAAATGAGATGAATGATAGGGACCAAGACCTGTTATCGAATGATATTGAGTTATCTTGCATTCCGGAAGAAAAAGTTGAAAACCCTATACACATTACTCTCACGTTGGGTAACAAACTTGGTGTAACACTAAGAGAGGAAGACCTAGTGAGCTGTAGACGAGTAGGACCTTTGCTCGACTCATTACAGTCAGCCTCTAGCACTAAAGCCAATCCTCGTCCGTTGGTGATCCGCTTCGCACGTCGCTCCATTCGAGACCAGTTGTTGCGTGCCGCTCGTGTCCGCCGCGGTACAACTACCGAAGGTACCGGGCTGCCAGGACCTCCACGACGATTCTACGTCAATGAAAGACTCACACGTGTTAACAGACACTTGTTCAGGAAGGCACGTGAGCTGGCAAAGCAGTTCAACTGGCGTTTTACCTGGACCGCTGATGGCAAAATATATGTTCGTGAACACGCAACTCCTGACGCTCAACGTCATCGTATCAGATGTGAAAATGATTTTTTGCGTGTTTTTGGCACAAATAACGTTGGTGCTTGTCCACTCTGAAGCCCTGGCAGTAGCTACAAGTTTTTTATTTTTATTTCTTATTTTCAGCTTTGTAGCCAAATTAAATATATAAAAGCGTTCGTAACATTTTTCACAATTTTAATGCAAAAGTTAAACTTTTGTATGTGCGTACGTGCAATAAAAGTGCGCGTGCTGTAAATGCGCAACTTGCAGTATGTGCGCACGTGCAATAAAAGTGCGCGTGCTGTAAATGTGCACTTGCAGTATGTGCGCACGTGCAATAAAAGTGCGCGTGCTGTAAATGTGCACTTGCGGTATGTGCGCACGATGCAATAAAAGTGCGCGATGCTGTAAATGTGCACTTGCGGTATGTGCGCACGATGCAATAAAAGTGCGCGTGCTGTAAATGTGCACTTGCAGTATGTGCGCACGTGCAATAAAAGTGCGCGTGCTGTAAATGTGCACTTGCAGTATGTGCGCACGTGCAATAAAAGTGCGCGTGCTGTAAATGTGCACTTGCAGTATGTGCGTACGTGCAATAAAAGTGCGCGTGCTGTAAATGTGCACTTGCAGTATGTGCGCACGTGCAATAAAAGTGCGCGTGCTGTAAATGTGCACTTGCAGTATGTGCGTACGTGCAATAAAAGTGCGCGTGCTGTAAATGTGCACTTGCAGTATGTGCGCACGTGCAATAAAGAGATGCGCGATGCTGTAAATGTGCACTTGCAGTATGTGCGTACGATGCAATAAAGGATGCGCGTGCAGTAAATGCATGCGTGCAGTGTGAGCGCGCGTGCAGTAAATGCATGCGTGCAGTGTGAGCGCGCGTACAGTAAATGCATGCGTGCAGTGTGAGCGCGCGTGCAGTAAATGCATGCGTGCAGTGTGAGCGCGCGTGCAGTAAATGCATGCGTGCAGTGTGAGCGCGCGTGCAGTAAATGCATGCGTGCAGTGTGAGCGCGCGTGCAGTAAATGCATGCGTGCAGTGTGAGCGCGCGTGCAGTAAATGCATGCGTGCAGTGTGAGCGCGCGTGCAGTAAATGCATGCGTGCAGTGTGAGCGCGCGTGCAGTAAATGCATGCGTGCAGTGTGAGCGCGCGTGCAGTAAATGCATGCGTGCAGTGTGAGCGCGCGTGCAGTAAATGCATGCGTGCAGTGTGAGCGCGCGTGCAGTAAATGCATGCGTGCAGTGTGAGCGCGCGTGCAGTAAATGCATGCGTGCAGTGTGAGCGCGCGTGCAGTAAATGCATGCGTGCAGTGTGAGCGCGCGTGCAGTAAATGCATGCGTGCAGTGTGAGCGCGCGTGCAGTAAATGCATGCGTGCAGTGTGAGCGCGCGTGCAGTAAATGCATGCGTGCAGTGTGAGTGCGCGTGCAGTAAATGCATGCGTGCAGTGTGAGCGCGCGTGCAGTAAATGCATGCGTGCAGTGTGAGCGCGCGTACAGTAAATGCATGCGTGCAGTGTGAGCGCGCGTGCAGTAAATGTATGCGTGTAGTACTCCGAGATTTCGCAGAGTCCGGGGGCCGGGGCGGGGTGCTGTTGGTTATGTTCCAGCGATTCCCGTACAGCAGCTCACCAGGACACCATTTCTGTTACTGTTTTCTCTCAGGTCCTTGTGGTTGTCTCCGCTTGCGCTGCGGCGCCCCATGCGGCGAAGCGATGTGGCTGCATCATTCGATGGGTGCTCCTCACTGCCGGCCGGCGACATCTAGGATTCGCTCAAACGAGCTGGAGCGACGTGAATATAAACACAATCGATTGTTGCCGGTGCAACGCGCGCCTGGCGCTGCCCGCGCCGCCTGCACCGCCTGCACCGCCGCGGTGTGCGCGCCGCGAATACACTGAGTGCCTGTCCTGTGGGCCTGCGCCCGTGCGCTTGCCGGTGCAGGCCGACGCGCCGGGGGAGACGGCCGGGCGAAGCCCTACGCGCTACGACACGAGGGGGGCTCAGCTATACGGCTCGCGTCCCGCGGCAGCCCCGCCGCCGCGCGCTCGCCGTCCCGCTCATGCGCTGCGCGCGGGAGCGGGACGGCGCATTGCCTGCCGCGCGGTGACGTCACGAGCGCGCGGCGCGGCGCGCGGAGCGGCGGTGCGCCGGCAGTGCTCGGCCGGCCGCCACACCGAGTGGACGTTTGCACGATGCGCGCGCGGTGAAATAACAATCGCGATGCTGTTTGAGAGTCCCAACGCGAAGTTGTACCCGGCGTTCAACATCCCGCCGCCCGTCAGGCTCAGGTGAGCGATCAGCGTGCTGTGCGAGTGTTGTGCGATGCTGTGCCGAGCTGTGCGGCGCCGTGCCGAGCTGTGCGGTGCCGGCGACAAAAAAACGCTAACAAAGTGATTTTACATCGGTGCGGCGGCGGAGAGCGCTGCACGCCGCGAGCCCCGAGCCGCCTGTCAGTGACGCCCGCAGGCCCGGCGCCGGACACCGGACACCGCGCGCCGGACACGCGAGATGTCCGCTCCGGGCGGCGGGTGCGCGCGCGACGCTCGCACGCAAAAAACTTAACCCGAGCGCTCGTAACGTCGCAACGTTTCTTCGAATCGATGTTTTGTATCGATTGCGAGTAGAAACCGCAGCACCCGGCCCCGGCCCGGCCCGGCCCGCGCCCACCGGTAAACAAAGCGCGCGCGGTGCGGCCGGTGCCGGGCGGCGCGCTTGTTGGGCGCGCTGTTCCCGGGGGAGCAGCGGGTCCACGCTTTACTTACGCGCGTAACCACACAGACACACTTAACCGGTAACTTACGCGTCGTCATGTCCAACTGCACGTACACTCACTATTGAGCGGCGCGCGGGCACCGGTCCCGCTGGTGTCCGTAACTGTTGCGCAACGCAGCACTGCTTGACGCACAACACCAGCCAGCTGCACCGCTCTGCTGCACCGCGCTGCTGCACCGCGCTGCCCGGCGCAGGTACAGTACTTGTATATGTTAGCGTGACGCCTGTGAAAGGT
Source organism: Troides helena (assembly GCA_029286815.1). Classification (NCBI taxonomy): domain Eukaryota; kingdom Metazoa; phylum Arthropoda; class Insecta; order Lepidoptera; family Papilionidae; genus Troides; species Troides helena. Next base: position 981,893 of record JAGSMV010000045.1, on the reverse strand, counting down.
TAGGAAAGTTGATCACCTCGTCAATCACTTCAAATCGTGTGTCAACGATGGATAGGCGTGTTGAATTGTTGTTGTTGTTATCTGGAGGTGTTCCCACACGTCGCGAGGTCCAGGTTCCATTACAACTTAATATACACACACACGTTTAGTGTGTTCAGGATGCTCCGGGTCGCTACTCCCGCGGCACTGCGCTGGGTTCCCTACAGCTGTGCACCGGCACGAGGTCGCGCGCCACGGCTCCCGCGCCCCGAGCTGCCGGATGCTTCACCCGGCAGACTCCCACTCTCCTACAACATACATTGCGCAGAGTGTGCTGACGCTGACCAATACATTTCCCCTGGCCTCGTTTCACCAACCGATTGGCGCCATTCTTACACTGTAAGCATCTCCTGATTGTTAACTGAACAGAGAGGTCCAGCTCCTCGGTCTGCACACGAACGGCAAAGAAACGGAACAACTTGCAGGCGGAGATGCTCCCGTCCAAACGCAAGGGTTTCTTGTCGAGTGAACAGGCTGTAACTAGTTTAGTGCTCTTTACAGCTGCAGACCATGTCACTCAACAGCAGGTGTCACTAGTGACGGCTAAGCACCTCAGCCCCCATTGCAGCTGCGCCAAGCTGTTGTCTGCATAAATCGCTGTGCACCAAAGGGTGGGCCCAGGGCGACGACGCAGCGTATGGGTTATATATCACTTACTATCAGGTGATCGGCTCGCCTTTATGTCCTGTCACTTCATAAATTAATAAAAACGTGCGCAGAATGAAAACTGCAGTCCTGGGCTGGAAGGAACAGGACCAAGGTGAGAACCGCCTGTGATGTAAAACAAACTTGTTGCCGAACCGACCTGAACACTGATCGAGTCCTCGCGGACCGGACCGGGGGCTGCTCGGAGGCGAGCCCCCGACCGAGCCACAGTTTATTCAGAGAATATCCAGCAAACAACCCGGTCTGGGTTGTAGTTTGGTTCCACCAGCTGCAGGTCTCCGCCAGTGTGTGGTGGTACCACAAACATCAGTGCTCAAATGGTACTGTGGTTCACTTTACTACTTACATCTACGCGCCGCGTGTATGATGCAGTGTACGTCATCCTAACACTGCGTCCTTATGTCGTGAATTGGTATCCCTTTATGGTGACGCGCCACCGTCACGTGAACTCACGTGCTATATATGTGTCGTAGTCATCGAACTCATGAGAATCTCGTTCAGGTAAACAGCTGTGCCCACTGCTGGGACTGGGGGAGCCTTGCCCCACAAGGAGTCAACTATCCACCTACTGCGCTGGACTAGTGCGGGTAGGTGATAAATGTCCTCAAAAACGCCTTCCTGAACGAGTGGATGTCCTGACCGCGTGCTCTATCGCCGGACGTCCAGCGAGCTTCCTCGGCCGCATGGCGCGTCGGGCGGGACGTGCACTCGATAGTGAGTGACGCGCGCAAAGCGTTGCCAAACAGCGCGCTCCTGCTAACAGAGCGCACCGCGTTGCGCGCGTGTTGTTACTTCAACAATTTGCATGGCTGTTGGTCCTTCGAGCCGGAACACGGTCGCGTTCCGACAGTACCGCTTGTCTGTAGCCGTGCTGCCTGACCCGCAGCAACGCAGACCTGCTGTCGGTGTATGTAGTGAGCGGTGTCCCGCCGGTGCGGTGCGGTGCGGTGCGCGTGCGCGTGCGCAGCGTGTGCAGCGTGCGCGCGCACACTCATGCGGGAAGAATGTTCCTTTCGCGAAACAATTGCAAACTTACGAAACGTCCATCACTCTATTCATCATTCCATTTTATAAATTAATCACCACCACCAGCCCCCGTCTCCGTCTCCGTCTCCACCTGCGGCTGCGCCTGCGCCTGCGCCGGCTACGTAACGCCCATTATCTTGTTCCATAATAACCTAACAATGGCCCGTGCACACAACGGACGTGACATAAACATTGGTAAAGCCGAACACGCGGAGTGCAGTGACGGCACCGCGCGGCGGCGGCGGCGGTGGCGCGGCGGCGCGGCGACAGCGCAATGAAGCAGATAAAGAAATCGTCAAAATTGGTGGATCGATGTCCACTGCTGGGCGCGGGCCCGTCCCAAATAACAAGCGTGGGAAACTATACACAAAGAGCGCAGAGTGGGCAGGGAAGGGAGCCGGTGGAAACTATCTAGCGTCCTTAGGTTGAGCTTGAGACGTCCAGCTCAGCGTACCTACCGTAACCTAACCAGTTCGGATGACGCACACTGCGTCACCTCGTGCTCGTGCTCGTGCTCGTGCTCTTACTCGCTTTAAGACTTCACCCCAGTAATTTCACTGGGTGTCAGATGTCCCTTTAAACCGGAACGTAGTAATATAATATGATGTTTGTTAGGATGAGACATACATACATACATATATATGTACATATATATGTATGTATGTATGTATGTATGTATGTGTACAGCACCGCATTGACACATGAGATGTTACGGTTCATTAGCAACTGATCCTTGCAACCGGATCACAGTAACGTTTGCATACTGCGATTTGGAAGTGCAGTGGTACCTATCAGGTACGTAGCAACGCGGGCCTACGAGCAGCACCAGATCCAGCGGACTGCAAATGATGTCCTGGCGATGTGATGTTATACAGGATTGTGACGTGGGCTGGTGATGGATGGAGTCGTTCTGGACAAGAGGACGACGATTTTTTATGAAGAAAAATGTATTGTGATGGGGATGAATGCGTTGTGAGAAACAGAATGAGTAAATAAGAATATTAAAGAAGTACTGTTTCTGAAGCAGAAGATATGTATTAAATATCAAGGTGTTCATGGAACAAGTGAAAAAGTTCCTCGTGATGAGGGAGAGGAACCCCTCGGCAGCCGCACTAGTGACCGTGACCGTGGCCGTGGCCGTGGCCGTGGCCATCGCAACAAATTGATCTGAAGAGAAAAATGTAACCTTCAAAACGTGTTCGCTGTCGGTTCGGCGCAGGAACAGGTTCAGGTGCTCGCGGGCACCGAAGCAGTTTCCAATTTAGAAGCGACGACACCAGCACCACGCACTCAGCACACGAACACGGCACGCACACGGCACACACTCAGCACACGCACCTCCGCCCGATCATGGATTTGACGCAGCAGCAGTTTCTTGTGAGTTGGAGCGAGGCGGCACTCTCGACGGCCTCGTTTCGTTTCGCTGGAAGTCGAGCGGCTGCGCGCGGTGCACGCGGTGCGCGCGGTGCACGCGGTGCGCGCGGTGCACGCGGTGCGCGCGGTGCACGCGGTGCGCGCGGTGTCTGAGCGAGGGTCCTGCTCAGTGCAGCATGAGCTAACAGAAAACTACTGCTTCCGTCTCTCCCGAGGAAGGGATCAGGATAAATCTCAGGACTTACAATAAACCACCCCCAGGGAAGATATTAAGTAAACATACGCACTGAAGTATTTGCCATAAGGGAGGAGAGCCGGCGCGACCTGCCGCCCGGTACACGCTGCTGCTGCTGCTGCTGCTGCTGAGCTGGACGTTGATTCTGATTAATCATTTAAAATTCCATTTGTTAATACAGGTGAATGTTGTTAATATAAATATAGCCCCCAGCCCGTTGGCCCGACGCGCTGCGCACGCGCACGCGCACGCGCACGCACACGCGCACGTCAAACCTATCCGATCTGTAAATTCCAACGATAGAATTTAGTAAAGTTTCGCTTCCCATCAGCTGATTGGAAGCAGAGGATATTTTCTAATTTCACAAACACGCAAAATTAAGTGAACTCATGTAATTTATTTCTTGTTTATGTGAAACTGATTATCTGTAGAGTGCTACGGCGATGTTCATGTTTACTGAAACCGCTGCTTGGGACTGGTAACCACCATCAGCGTGGGTTTCTCTAAAAGATGTCCAGCTTTCTGGGGGGGAGGTCAGAGTTATGTGGAGATTTTTGCCAACTAAAACCCCCTCGGTGGTTACGTTCGGCGGTTGGCGAGGTCGCGGCGCCTCCCGCCGGGGCACGTGTCCGCGACGCGACGCGACGCAACAGCTGGGGGCGGGTGCAGCTCCCCGTTTCGTAACTGGACAGCAGGTGTTGCCGAGGGGTGCTGCTCCCCGTGTGACGTCACCGCGTCGCAACACGGCCGCAGCACCGCACCACCGTACGCCCCTACCCGCCGTGGCCCGCGGCGACCCTACCGCGGGAGCTCGTACGAATCCAGCTTTAGACTAACAACTCAATCAACTTTCACTAAGTGCGGGACAGCTGTCTACGCGGCAAGCAGCAGTAACGCGTTTATGATCGCTGCACGCACCATTACTCGGGCGCAGTTAGCACAACTTACCGCGCACTCGGAGCTTAACGATGAAGCTGCGCGCGGCAACGTGACGTGCCGAATGTGCTCGAGCCTGCGCCACTGCGGCTCGCTGCGTGCGGTGCCGGCGTGACGGCGTGACCGCATGCTCCAGGTGTTTACTGCGAAACAGTAAGGTGCCCACACCCCACCCCGGCGAAGCGATCACGACAACACCGGTAGTGAAACTGAACTCTGATGAACAAGTAAACGTACATTAACTACGGAATGGTTTTCATCAGTTCTAATTCTACGCATTTATTGTTAAGAGCTCAACGTTAAATGGCGGCCGGTGTGTGTAACGGCGGGGTGCGCGCGCGCCGGTGGGCAAGTGATCAATACATCGACTCGGCGAGCGGCCGACGATCGCCGGAGACGAACGAGCCGGCGCGGCGATTATTTACAATTAATTATAATTGTGCACGCAATTATCGGCTTCGCTCGCACAACTGCATCGACAACAACAACAACAACAACTACAAACAGTTCAATTAAGTCATAATTAATGCGTGAATTAGAAACTTCTTAATTGTACCGTCGAGGTATTCCTCCTCTTCATCACCATCATCACTTAACTAATAGCGGTGTGCTGAAGAGCTGAGCTCCTGCCGACCGACGCGGGGGCGCTCTGTTACCTCTTTTTAAATATTCCAACGACGCGAAGCAAAGGGAATGTTTACACGCGGCCCAGCCCAACCCCGCCCGGCCCAGCCCGGCCCAGCCCGCGCGGCCCTCCCCACCAAACTGAGCTGCAGCCGGTCCAGCGGCAGGCGTTGAATTGTTTGAGGGAGAGTGTTGCCCAGCTGTGGACGTGCAATTTGTGAAATTGCAACGTCAAAGCCAGCAGTAGACAGTCTCTGGACGCGGCGATACAATTTTAGTGTGGTCAGAATTTTTAATTGTGCATAGCAGCGCGCCGCCGGGCCCGCCGCTGGGCCCGCCGCCGGCACGAGCTGCTGCGCGGCGCGGCGGCACCGACAGCTCGCTCAACCAAACAATGCAGTTTAACTTTACGCGGTGTAACCGGATGTCGGACATGCAACCCGATCGCGTGCGGTTTTTTCTTATCACACACACACACCCCCGCGCCGGCCGCGCAGTGCTCGTCGCACCTCGGGCTGGCCGCGACCAGCGCGACCCGTCTATCCGTCTGCCGCAGTCCCCGCTGCGCCGCGTCGCCGGAGTACCGTCGTGTCGGTGCACCGAGCTCGCTCTGCCGGACGCACGCGCACGCGCACGCGCACTGCTGCTCACGTCACAATGTCAATGTGACAGGTAGCCTAGAAGAGAATACCCGATGATATTGCTGTTTAACACGAGCCTCGCCGGCGAACTTTCCGTTCGAGACATTTGATATTAACATTGAAAATGAAGAATTTTTTAAAATTTCAATGTGCAGTCGATCACGGACATGCTGGTACCGCGCTGGCGCCGCCGGTAGATCGCGACGCGTGTGCGTTTGCTGCATTCTGCATTCAGATGGCGGTGTAAAGTTTGTTACTAAAGTAATGTTAAAAAATTTGTTCCGCAATCGGCAAGGAGCTGCACTGTAACATCTGTGACATTGTGCGCGTTAGACTGTACGCGTTACATTGTGCGCGTTAGACTGTACGCGTTACATTGTGCGCGTTAGACTGTACGCGTTACATTGTGCGCGTTAGACTGTACGCGTTACATTGTGCGCGTTAGACTGTACGCGTTACATTGTGCGCGTTAGACTGTACGCGTTACATTGTGCGCGTTAGACTGTACGCGTTACATTGTGCGCGTTAGACTGTACGCGTTACATTGTGCGCGTTAGACTGTACGCGTTACATTGTGCGCGTTAGACTGTACGCGTTACATTGTGCGCGTTAGACTGTACGCGTTACATTGTGCGCGTTAGACTGTACGCGTTACATTGTGCGCGTTAGACTGTACGCGTTACATTGTGCGCGTTAGACTGTACGCGTTACATTGTGCGCGTTAGACTGTACGCGTTACATTGTGCGCGTTAGACTGTACGCGTTACATTGTGCGCGTTAGACTGTACGCGTTACATTGTGCGCGTTAGACTGTACGCGTTACATTGTGCGCGTTAGACTGTACGCGTTACATTGTGCGCGTTAGACTGTACGCGTTACATTGTGCGCGTTAGACTGTACGCGTTACATTGTGCGCGTTAGACTGTACGCGTTACATTGTGCGCGTTAGACTGTACGCGTTACATTGTGCGCGTTAGACTGTACGCGTTACATTGTGCGCGTTAGACTGTACGCGTTACATTGTGCGCGTTAGACTGTACGCGTTACATTGTGCGCGTTAGACTGTACGCGTTACATTGTGCGCGTTAGACTGTACGCGTTACATTGTGCGCGTTAGACTGTACGCGTTACATTGTGCGCGTTAGACTGTACGCGTTACATTGTGCGCGTTAGACTGTACGCGTTACATTGTGCGCGTTAGACTGTACGCGTTACATTGTGCGCGTTAGACTGTACGCGTTACATTGTGCGCGTTAGACTGTACGCGTTACATTGTGCGCGTTAGACTGTACGCGTTACATTGTGCGCGTTAGACTGTACGCGTTACATTGTGCGCGTTAGACTGTACGCGTTACATTGTGCGCGTTAGACTGTACGCGTTACATTGTGCGCGTTAGACTGTACGCGTTACATTGTGCGCGTTAGACTGTACGCGTTACATTGTGCGCGTTAGACTGTACGCGTTACATTGTGCGCGTTAGACTGTACGCGTTACATTGTGCGCGTTAGACTGTACGCGTTACATTGTGCGCGTTAGACTGTACGCGTTACATTGTGCGCGTTAGACTGTACGCGTTACATTGTGCGCGTTAGACTGTACGCGTTACATTGTGCGCGTTAGACTGTACGCGTTACATTGTGCGCGTTAGACTGTACGCGTTACATTGTGCGCGTTAGACTGTACGCGTTACATTGTGCGCGTTAGACTGTACGCGTTACATTGTGCGCGTTAGACTGTACGCGTTACATTGTGCGCGTTAGACTGTACGCGTTACATTGTGCGCGTTAGACTGTACGCGTTACATTGTGCGCGTTAGACTGTACGCGTTACATTGTGCGCGTTAGACTGTACGCGTTACATTGTGCGCGTTAGACTGTACGCGTTACATTGTGCGCGTTAGACTGTACGCGTTACATTGTGCGCGTTAGACTGTACGCGTTACATTGTGCGCGTTAGACTGTACGCGTTACATTGTGCGCGTTAGACTGTACGCGTTACATTGTGCGCGTTAGACTGTACGCGTTACATTGTGCGCGTTAGACTGTACGCGTTACATTGTGCGCGTTAGACTGTACGCGTTACATTGTGCGCGTTAGACTGTACGCGTTACATTGTGCGCGTTAGACTGTACGCGTTACATTGTGCGCGTTAGACTGTACGCGTTACATTGTGCGCGTTAGACTGTACGCGTTACATTGTGCGCGTTAGACTGTACGCGTTACATTGTGCGCGTTAGACTGTACGCGTTACATTGTGCGCGTTAGACTGTACGCGTTACATTGTGCGCTTTAGACTGTACGCGTTACATTGTGCGCGTTAGACTGTACGCGCTTGCGCTTGCGCTCGATCACTATGATTTTTGCGGCATTCTCTTTATTGTAACGCATTCACCAAAAACAAAACAATACAAGTGTAAAGTAAAGCGTGCGCCTGAACGGAAAGTGTTCAGCAACGCTCCGGCACGGGCCGCGTTAATGCTTTATCTGATTGTACACCAGCAGCTCCGGGCTGATGCGCACGCGCATGCATACTCAGAGCCAGATTTTAACTTAATCATCAGGTCGGTGTTGGAATGACACTACACCGCTCCGATCACGTGCGCCGGCGCCGCTCCACGGCACCGCCACCCCGCGGACTCGGACTCGGACTCGACCAGTTCACTTTCTGGTGTAAACGTCATTCAGGGGCATGTCACAATCCCGTTGCATTCTTATAGATTTCTCTGACATCTCCGCGTTGCTTGTGCACAAGAGATCAATAGTACAACTCTTCAGTCGTGGATCAAAACCTATGTATGCGCGCGTGCGTGCGTGCGCGCGTGCAGCTTAGTGATGGTATTCGTTTTGTAGCCTTCCTTTAAATACTTACAAAAGTGACATCTTAATTTAAACACGGACTGCAAATGTGAAAACCACAACTGTACCGCCGGCAGGCCCGTGCTACCGGCGACTGTCCGGCTTTGGATACGTCTGGTGAGAAAATAATTATGTATTGGATTGAAGCGCTGTCGTTACCCTCAGGTGAACATCTCGCTCGGCTTGTCATATCGTTGAATAAATAAAAAAAAAGCTGATGTAATTACTGCGGTAACAAGATATCTTGTCTCAACGCGACGCAGGTTGTTACGTGCGAGCGCGTCTATCACTATCAGCTGATCGCGGCGCCGCGACACCGCGGCATCGCGACACTGCACAACGCGGCACCGCGACACTGCGACACTGCACAACGCGGCACTGCGACACCGTTACGCTGCGACACCGCGGTATCGCGACACTGCGACACCGTTACACCGCGACACCATTACGCCGCGACACAGTGACACCGTTACGCCGCGACACCGCGACACTGCGACACCGTTACACCGCGACACCGTTACGCCGCGACACCGCGGCATCGCGACACTGCGACACCGTTACGCCGCGACACCGCGGCATCGCGACACTGCACAACGCGGCACCGCGACACCGTTACGCCGCGACACCGCGGCATCGCGACACTGCATAACGCGGCACCGCGACACCGTTACACCGCGACACTGCGACACCGCGGCACCGTTACACCGCGACACCATTACGCCGCGACACCGCGGTATCGCGACACTGCGACACCGCGGCATCGCGACACTGCGACACCGTTACGCCGCGACACAGTGACACCGTTACGCTGCGACACCGCGGCACCGTTACACTGCGACACCGTTACACCGCGACACCGCTACCCCGCGGCACTGCGGCACTGTTACACTGCGACACTGCACAACGCGGCACCGCGACACCGCGGTATCGCGACACTGCACAACGCGGCACTGCGACACCGTTACACCGCGACACTGCGACACCGTTACACCGCGACACAGTGACACCGTTACGCTGCGACACCGCGGCACCGTTACACCGCGACACTGCGACACCGTTACACCGCGACACCGTTACACCGCGACACTGCGACACCGTTACACCGCGACACCGCGACACTGCGACACCGTTACACCGCGACACCGCGGTATCGCGACACTGCACAACGCGGCACTGCGACACCGTTATACCGCGACACCGCGACACCGCGGCATCGCGACACTGCGACACCGCGGCACCGCGACACCGCGACACCGTTACGCCGCGACACCGCGGCATCGCGACACTGCGACACTGCACAACGCGGCACCGCGACACCGCAACACCATTACACCGCGGCATCGCGACACTGCGACACCGTTACGCCGCGACACCGCGGCATCGCGACACTGCGACACCGTTACGCCGCGACACCGCGGCATCGCGACACTGCACAACGCGGCACTGCGACACCGTTACACCGCGACACCGCGGTATCGCGACACTGCACAACGCGGCACCGCGGCACCGTTACACCGCGGCACCGCTACCCCGCGGCACCGCGGCACCGTTACACCGCGGCACCGCTACCCCGCGGCACTGCGACACCGTTACACCGCGACACCGCGGCATCGCGACACTGCGACACCGTTACGCCGCGACACCGCGGCATCGCGACACTGCGACACCGTTACGCCGCGACACCGCGGCACCGTTACACCGCGGCACCGCTACCCCGCGGCACCGCGGCACCGTTACACCGCGGCACCGCGACACCGCGGCATCGCGACACTGCACAACGCGGCACCGCGACACCGCGGTATCGCGACACTGCGACACCGTTACGCCGCGACACAGTGACACCGTTACGCCGCGACACCGCGGTATCGCGACACTGCGACACCGCGGCACCGTTACACCGCGACACCGCGACACCATTACGCCGCGACACAGTGACACCGTTACGCCGCGACACCGCGACACCGCGGCATCGCGACACTGCATAACGCGGCACCGCGACACCGCGGTATCGCGACACTGGTGACACCGTTGGCACCGCGACACAGTGACACCGTTACACTGCGACACCGCGGCATCGCGGACACTGCACAACGCGGCACCGCGACACCGCGACACCATTACGCCGCGACACAGTGACACCGTTACGCCGCGACACCGCGGTGGCATCGCGACACCGTAATAACGCGGCACCGCGACACCGCGACACCATTACGCCGCGACACAGTGACACTGTTACGCTGCGACACCGCGGTATCGCGACACTGGGTGACACTGCACAACGCGGCACTGCGACACCGCGGTATCGCGACACTGCGGCATCGCGACACTGGGTGACACTGCGACACCGTTACACCGCGACACTGCGACACCGTTACGCCGCGACACAGTGACACCGTTACACTGCGACACTGCAATAACGCGGCACCGCGACACCGCGACACCATTACGCCGCGACACAGTGACACTGTTACGCCGCGACACCGCGGTATCGCGACACTGCGACACTGCGACACTGCACAACGCGGCACCGCGACACCGCGGCTTCGCGACACTGCGACACCGTTACACCGCGACACTGCGACACCGTTACGCCGCGACACAGTGACACCGTTACGCCGCGACACCGCGGTATCGCGACACTGCGACACTGCACAACGCGGCACTGCGACACTGCGACACCGTTACGCCGCGACACAGTGACACCGTTACACCGCGACACCGCGGTATCGCGACACTGCATAACGCGGCACCGCGACACCGCGACACCGCGGCATCGCGACACCGCGACACCGCGGCACCGCGACACCGCGACACCGTTACGCCGCGACACCGCGGCATCGCGACACTGCGACACCGTTACGCCGCGACACCGCGGCATCGCGACACTGCACAACGCGGCACCGCGACACCGCGACACCGTTACACTGCGACACCGTTACACCGCGACACAGTGACACTGTTACGCTGCGACACCGCGGCATCGCGACACTGCACAACGCGGCACCGTTACACCGCGACACCGCGACACCGCGACACCGTTACGCCGCGACACCGCGACACTGCGACACCGTTACGCCGCGACACCGCGGCATCGCGACACTGCACAACGCGGCACCGCGACACCGCGACACCGTTACGCCGCGACACCGCGGCATCGCGACACTGCGACACCGTTACGCCGCGACACCGCGGCATCGCGACACTGCGACACTGCGACACTGCGACACTGCACAACGCGGCACCGCGACACTGCGACACCGTTACACCGCGACACAGTGACACCGTTACGCTGCGACACCGCGGCATCGCGACACTGCACAACGCGGCACTGCGACACCATTACGCCGCGACACAGTGACACCGTTACACCGCGACACCGCGGTATCGCGACACTGCAATAACGCGGCACCGCGACACCGCGACACCATTACGCCGCGACACAGTGACACTGTTACGCTGCGACACCGCGGTATCGCGACACTGCGACACTGCGACACCGCGGTATCGCGACACTGCGGCTTCGCGACACTGCGACACCGTTACACCGCGACACAGTGACACCGTTACGCCGCGACACTGCACAACGCGGCACCGCGACACCGCGACACCGTTACGCCGCGACACAGTGACACTGTTACGCTGCGACACCGCGGCATCGCGACACCGCGGCACCGCGGCACCGTGACACCGCGGCACCGCTACCCCGCGGCACCGCGGCACCGTTACACCGCGGCACCGTTACACCGCGACACAGTGACACCGTTACGCCGCGACACAGTGACACCGTTACGCCGCGACACCGCGGCATCGCGACACTGCGACACTGCGACACTGCGACACTGCACAACGCGGCACCGCGACACCGCGACACCGTTACGCCGCGACACAGTGACACCGTTACACCGCGACACCGCGGTATCGCGACACTGCATAACGCGGCACCGCGACACTGCGGCATCGCGACACTGCGACACTGCACAACGCGGCACCGTTACACCGCGGCATCGCGACACTGCATAACGCGGCACCGCGACACCGCGACACCGCGGTATCGCGACACTGCGACACTGCACAACGCGGCACCGCGACACCGCGGTATCGCGACACTGCGACACCGTTACACCGCGACACCGCGACACCGTTACGCCGCGACACAGTGACACCGTTACGCCGCGACACCGCGGCATCGCGACACTGCGACACCGCTACGCCGCGACACCGCGGCATCGCGACACCGCGACACCGTTACGCCGCGACACAGTGACACCGTTACACCGCGACACCGCGGCATCGCGACACCGCATAACGCGGCACCGCGACACCGCGGCATCGCGACACTGCGACACTGCGACACTGCAATAACGCGGCACCGTTACACCGCGGCATCGCGACACTGCACAACGCGGCACCGCGACACCGCGACACCGTTACGCCGCGACACCGCGGCACCGCTACACCGCGGCACCGCTACACCGCGGCACCGCGACACACACGCGCGCACGCACACTCGCACGCTGCGCTGCGGGTACAACTGAGATGGGGTGTGTCACTGTGTCACGGTGCGAGGTCGCGAGGTCGCGAGGTCGCCGCACCGACACCAGCTCAACTCCATACCGAGGAGTCCGCTTCACGAGGGTAAACACTGCTGGTAGGTCGGTGCTGCCGCTGCGGACCGCCCGGGCACGGCTGCAGCGCGCAAGCGTTACTGTGTTCAGATTTGAAGGGTGTTGTAGGTAGTGAAATTACCAGGGTAACGAGATATAGCATCCTGTGTCTTGATCCGACTTAAATGATATGGTGCAGAGCATCCAATTTGTCCTAGCGGCGATGCGACCCGGAAGTCCGCCTGCCGGTAAATGCTACCCGCGCCCATGACAACGCGGCGCTAGTTAGAGTGGTATCTCTGCTAAACTGTCATGCTGACCAGCTCGGTGCTCTCCATCTATAATCTGGTGGTGTATCCTGTCTCATGTACTGCTTTACATTTTCGTTACCATAGTAATTAAATTAATACAGGGTCTTTCAAAACGGATCACAGAACTGTCTGCCGGCAGCAACAGACGGCACCTGGACGGTCTGTAGCGCCTGGGCCCTACCACCAGCATAACCTGACGGAGTTGTATCAGCGTCTACTACCGGCCTCTTGCAAACTGCTGTACCCAGGGCGCTGTGGCCGGGCGGGGGCGGGGGCGCAGCGCTGCTGACGACCAGCTCGTCGCGTCACCACGTCGCGTGACGTCGCGTCGCGTCGCGTCGCGTGAATATTGTTATGTGAAAACAAAACAAATATATTGAACAATCAAAATGTTTTGAATTTTAACGCATTGTTTATTAAATATTGCGTAACGACACCCGCCGGCGCGTGCGCGTGCGTGTGCGCGTGCGCGTGCGTGTGCGCGTGCGCGCGTACACTGAGGAGGAGACGACGGCCGGGGTGGGGGATAACTACATAGTTGAAGGGCAGCTGGAGCCGGACTCGCCTCACTGTCGGCACGGCCCACTGTCCGCGAGAGACTCAGGCCCTGGAGATGAGAGACGGGTCTCACCGTGCACCAGCCGGGCTGGAGCGGTGCACACGTGTATCACCTCACAGTGAGGTTATTAGTAAAGGTTGGGCCCACGCGTGGGACATCGGGCATTATGACCTTGCATCGTCATGACTATTTCAAATAACAACACTTTTTATTCAACGAACAGGCGCCTCACGTGATAGTAAGTGATGCGCCCGCCTGTGACATAGTGGCGCTGGTCAGATAAATACGTACAGCACCACATTGCGCCCGTGGCTTTAACACATAAAATGTTTTTCGTTACTAGCAACAACGCCCTTCGAATCGGATCACAGTAACGTTAGTACCCTGCTCAATGTCAGCTGCAATGATATATCCACCCTTGCTGTGTCCGCGGCGGGTCGCCAAGCGTGACTGTAGGATGCACGAAGAGAGCTGGAGATCTCCCCGCGAGTGTCACCAGCTCGCGGGGAGCTCCAGCTCGGCGGCTGATTGCAGGAGGTGGTGGATGTTCGTGACAATAGTAAAGTAATTGTTGGGCGCGTGGTGGTTGCGGAAGGTCCGCCGCTCGACGCAATTCCGGCAGCTACGTACCGCACCTTGTGTAACCGGAAATCGCGGAGACGGGACGCGGGAAATGAGCCGCCCGCACTTTCCGCGCGCCGGTCTCGCGACAGGAGACCGGCGCGCGCAGACCAGACTATTTATTGTTGCTGGCAGTGTCTCTGTTGCTGCAGACAGTCTAGGTAGGTACCGCCGCGGCGCCTGTTGCAGCCGATAGGCATTGATGTGTAGACATTACTCTAATCCGATTTGAAGGGCGCTGTAGCTAGTGTAATTACTGAGGCAATGAGACTTGCCATTTTAAGTCTTAGTCGACAACCAAAACGTGGTGCTGTGTGTAACGTCCTAACTAGCGCCACTTTGTTATGTGCGCGCGTCTCACCTAATATCGGGTGAACGAATTTCGCGGCTATGTACAAAGCGCTACAGAGCTCGTATCTGGCAATACTATACATAATTTGAAAGGTCTTGACATAACCTACAAAACGACGCTATGTTCCGTGAGATTAATGGTGTTTTGGGGATGGTACTCTATCACTTCGAACCGCGGAGGAATGGTTTCGACGATTCAGAGCCGGTGAAAACGACACCATGGATAAGCCAGCCGGCGGAAGACCTGACTGTGACGACAAATACCGATCAAATCATGGACTACATCGAGTTAGACCGGCATGTGGCATCTCGTGACATCGCCCAGGAGATGGGAGTTAGTCACCAAACCATTTTAAACCATCTGCAGAAGGCTGATGATTTGACGCAAAAAAACCTTCTGGACCGAATCAACGCCTGCGATATGCTGCTGAAACGGAACAAACTCGACCCATTCTTGAAGCGGATGGTGACTGGCGACGAAAAATGGATCACATACGACAATATCAAGCGAAAACGGTCGTGGTCGAAGGCCGGTGAATCGTCCCAAACAGTGGCTGCCGGATTGACGGCCAGGAAGGTTTTGCTGTGTGTTTGGTGGGATTGGAAGGAATCATCCACTATGAGCTGCTCCCATATGGCCAGACGCTTAATTCTACCATCTACTGCGAACAACTGGACCGCTTGAAGCAGGCGATCGACCAGAAGCGTCTAGAATTGGCCAACAGGAAGGGTGTAGTGTTCCACCAGGACAACGCCAGACCACACACTTCGTTGATGACTCGTCAGAAGCTACGGAGCTCGGATGGGAGGTTTTATCGCATCCACCATATAGCCCGGACATAGCGCCAAGTGATTACCACCTGTTCCTGTCCATGGTGAACGCCCTTGGTGGTGTAAAGTTGAACTCAAAAGAGGCTTGTGAAAGTGGCTGTCCGAGTTCTTCGCAACAAGGAGGGGGCTTCTACGAGGGAGGTATTATGAAGTTGCCGTCGAGATGGAAACAGATTATCGAACTAAACGGCGCATATTTGAACTAAATCCGATCACTGT
Organism: Troides helena; assembly: GCA_029286815.1. Classification (NCBI taxonomy): domain Eukaryota; kingdom Metazoa; phylum Arthropoda; class Insecta; order Lepidoptera; family Papilionidae; genus Troides; species Troides helena. The sequence goes on along the minus strand of JAGSMV010000045.1, from coordinate 966,000 downwards.
AACACTTTTTATAAAGCATTGAATAAAGAGCAAAAAAGCGGAAGGGAGATATTTGCCAAACTTATATAAATAACAAATTTATTAATTAAACTTGCGTATTTAACGAGACATTTATAAAAGATCAATCTATAGGTAATAAATATAATAATATCGAGTAATAGTGTTGTGCCCGCGCGCCGCTCAATAATCGAATCGCTATTATCTCTCATCCCTCAGCGGCGCGCGCGTCGCTAGTGCGCACGCGCGCGGGCTGCAGTTAGTATATAACCACTAAACTCTCGTCCGCGTACACTTCGTCACACACAAACACATCCGGTGACATTACAATTACTTATTTTCCTTTGTAATTATTTGGCTACTCCATTGCAGAGCGTACAGTTTGAAACAAATAAAGAAAAGTTTTTTTATTCGATACATAACAATTTATCATGCACATATTAAACTACACTCACCGAAATGGCATCCAGCTCAGCTCAGCTCAGCTGTGCGCTGCAACTAAAAGCTGCAGCACTGATTTTCAGTCGATGTCAGTGACAACAAAAAAAAAAGTAAAAATATTATAAGCCGCTGTGTGTGTGCGCGCGTGCGCATGCGCATGCTGGTGCAGCACTGCACGCTTGCCGCGCACCGCGCACGTTTCCTCTTCCGTATCTACGCACGCTATATACATATATATATATATATAATAGTTTGATTTCTTCGTTCATAAATGAACTCGCTCCCCGCTGGTAGGTCTCTGTTGCCGCAGACCGCCTGAGTAGGTAGGCAGGTACCGCCGCAACGCCTACTGCAGCCTGCAAACAGTACGGTACACACATTACTGCGATCCGGTTTGAAAGGCGCTGTAACTCTCATTGGTGATAAGTCTCTGTTTGCTGCAGACCGTCTGTCTAGGTAGGTACCGCTGCCGCGCCTGTTGCACACTACTGCAAACATTTAAAACAACAACAACAAACAAACAACCGGTTTAAAAAGTGCTGTAGCTAGTGTGGTTACTAAGGTAACTGGAGGCGACATCATTATGTCGCCGGGACGCAATGTGGTGCAGTGTACACCATCTTAACCGTCGCAACGCCGGGGGCGAGCGTCGCAGTTACCGTTGCGTCACGGTGACGTCTCGCCCGTCACGTTACTTGTAAACAAAGTGAAACCGATAAGTGAGCTGCGGCGCTGGTTGACGTCGGAGCGGGAGCCGCGGCGCGCCACCGCTATCCGGTACCAGGGGCGCTGGAGCGGGCCGGGGCGCGGCGCGGCCGGTTCCGCTCCAGCGGTGGCCTGATCAAGGAAATGTTCCTTGTTATTGTTTATTGTTTTACAGCGCAGCAGGGGTCGGCGACCTTTTCCGTGCTTTCTTTTATACGACGAAGCGATGACACGAGTAACACCGGTCACCCAAAAGAACGTGATGGTAACTAGGATGACATACACAACACCACATAACGCTCGTTTTTAGATAGATGTGTTAGGTCTCGTTATCCCAGTAATTTCAGTAGCTACAGCGCCTTTCAGACCGGAACACAGCAGTGTTCGCACAGCACCGTTTTTCGGTTGCAATAGTCGCTGCGGTGGTAGCTAACTACCTGAACCTACCCACCGCCAGTTCAAAGTTGGCGCCGTCACAAGATGCAACCTGTGACGCGATGTCTTCATACAGCTGTAGACAAGCAATAGATCGCGCTATCGTTTGTCACTGCGCAAGTCCTTTGTGGACCGTACACGCGTGTGTGTGTACATTGCCTTCGGACAACAAGTCGTTACGGAGTCTATAACTAAGCAACAACTGGATCTCCCTGGATCTCTGTAATGTCAAGACTCCGGTCAGTACGTCATTACGGAGTAGACAATTGCACCAGGGTCCCGCACGGGCGTGCGCTACAACAGGACACGCATAATGTCTGTCAGTACTGATACTGTCACGCAATAATAACAGGTATCTATTTTTGTTATTACTTTACAATTTGTGTTATAACGTGCTTCTCCTTTTAGCAACAGTATATCAGTGTGTGTGTGTGTGTGTGTGAGCGAGATAGAATACCCAACCAAATAACAGATAATACGATCTAATTAAGAATCCGCTTTTCAAAGAGGATGTCTTCTAATGAAACGACTCGATACATTTATGGTTTATTTTCAAATAAATACTAATTGCGTCTCGCTCTAGCTTATGACTATATTATACAAAACACGAAGACAAGAACAGTTGTTTAATTTTTTATTGTCCGTACTGCTACTTGAAGCTGTGTTAGTGTCGGTGAGCGGCTGTTGTTGAGTACTGAAAGTGTCGATTGTTGATACTGATTGAATAACTCGAGTGTAGTGAACAGTAAATGATATTTTTGACAGATATAACGAGAGCGCAACAACAACTGTTACGTGTTACCTACCTACCAATACTTGTAATTTATATATTATATGTTATGATAAATACGCGTCACTCGTGATCCATGCACTGGATCTCAGTACAGCGGGCGCGGGGCTGAGAGGTGGGGATGGTGTCCGGTCCTGGTTGAACGATTTTTAATTTCTTTTTCATTAAAAACAATATTATTTACGTATGAAAGTAATGAGTTGGGCCTCAGGTTGCCGACCCCTGTATTAGACGAACTGTAACCGAGCATGCGTGCGCGCACGCACGCACGCACGCACGCACACGCACGCACTCGCCGCATGCGCGTACTATTATTTTCTAATTATAATTTATTTATTTTTTTAATTGACCGCGCAGGCGCGGCCGCGGAGTCGTGTCCATTCGCCATTAGCACGCCACCGCCGCCGGGCGAATGCTGTGCTGGATGTGTTACATTACTGCTACAAGTTATTCATCAATACATAATATTATTATTATTATTTTCGCATATTTAAAAATACTTTGTACTCCTCTTTGTATGCACTGTACAATTGTTTTATGTACTACATTAAACATTCGCTTCGTAACGCGATGCGCGCCATCTCGTTTGTCTGTCTCCTTGTTCTCCGAGTGCCTGCAACCGGTGCAGGCCCGCGGCGCGGCCCGGTCCGGTCCTTGCTGTATCCGGTCCGGCGGTGCGGTACTGTCCGGGCGCACCGGGCGCGCCGGCGCACTCTCCGACGTCGCGACGCCCGTTGGAAACGTTTCCTTCTCCGTTCACGTTGTTATTGCGCCGCGTCACGGGCTCCGGTTCGCGCGGGGCAGCGAGGGGTGCCGTGCCGTGCCGTGCCGTGCCGTGCCGTGCCGTGGGGTGGGGTGGGGTGGGTAGGGCCGTGTATTTGCTCAGCGGCAGTACATTGCGATAGTGTATCACAGTTCGCTTCGTTTAGGGCAACGTTATTATGATTTATTTATTACTCACCACGTGCGGTAACGACTCACGCTCGCGGCACAAATAGAGCCGCGCTGTCTATTTAACTAAATTACTACTTTTAGTTAACTGTTACCTGTTACCTGTTACCGCTGGCAGGTGTCTGTTGCCGGGGACCATCTAGGTTCGTACCACGGCAGTGCCTATTGCTGCCGACAAACAGCAGTACGCAAACATTGCTGTGTTCTGGTTCGAAAGGCGCTATAGCTAGTAAAATTACTAAAGCAACGAGACTCACTATTTCATACTCTCCTTATATATCTCTACTCTTCACAAGACATTACTTATTTGTTTAACATATGTCTTCATGTATGTCAGATGCTTTATTATGATGTAGAAAAAAAATGTGACGTTTCAATGTCATTTTTTTTTATTTTCTTGTCTATGACACAATCCGCGTGGAACGGAACGCGGCGCGGCAACATGGCGGCCGCGCCGCGCCGCGCGCCCGCTGTTGTCTAACGTCTCGACCGCGCGCTCGATATTCAAGTAAATAAAATGTAATAAAAATCACGGAGTTTATTTGCTTTAGCTAAATCGTGTAAACACTGTGCGGGCGCGGGCGCGGGCGCGGGCTCGGGCGCGGGCGCACGCACGCTATTTATTACACACAGCACGCATCGTGTGTATAGACATGTCTTTACTCAATCCGTTGGAGCGCTGCCGTAGTGTTCAGCTAATAACGATACGACTGAAGCCGTGAAAGGCGACTAATTGAACCTCTGACAACATAAACATTGAGGGTTATGATAAGCGAGCACGTAGGGTAAGTGCGAGCTGGGCCCGTTCGCGGGAGCGCGGCCAGCCGGAGAGCGGTGCGGCACATGGTACATGGTACATGGGGAGCCGCAGCTCCTGCCGCACTCACCAGCGGAGTGCGCGGTGGGGTGGGGGGTGGGGGGCGTCGATGGGCTTTTACTGGGTAATGATCTTCCCATAACTGTAATTTCCCTTCTGAACGCGTAATATCTTGCCAAAGGCTGACCCTCGAATCTAGAGTCAAGCGGTTTCTATTTGATTACTTTTAAAATAGGAAACCACGATGGTTACTCCTTTTAAGGACATGACCAGCAACACGTTCACGTTAATAAGAGCGACATGCTCTGCAGCACTCGGCTCGAACGCGATGTGACATAAGAAAGTTTAGTTTCACTAGCTACAGCGCCCTTCAAACCGGATTACAATAATGTGTGTCGACTGCAGTAGTCGCTGCGGGCGTGCCTACTCATAACGCATCGGGCAATAGACTACTAGCGCTAGGTGCGCTGCGAGCACCAGTCTGTTGTACCTGCCCACGCGTGGGCAAGCGGCACCAGCGCGCCCACCGGCGGCGCGGCGCCGCGCGCTCGCGCAAACCCCTTCCGGTTCCGACTGAATATTGCATTTATGGCAAATATGGCTTCGCCGCGAAGTAAAATTCCCGGAAGTCCGGAGCGCGTCCGCCGGCCGCGGGGCCTCGAGTTAAAAATTGATTTCACGAAACTTTAATAATTTGAGAGGAAGGGGCCGGAAGTCGAGGATATCAGGAGTTCAGGAGTTCAGGAGTTCAGGGGCACCACTGTGACGTTGAACTTTGGTAAATAAACACGAACCGCACGCGGGACACGTCACAGCTGCAAGAGGTGATGGACACGTGGAACAACTGCTTGCGTGGTCATCGACAACCCAATCCCCATAGGTGGGAATAATTGTTTGTGATAGAAGGCTCCCAGTCCCAACAGTGGGAACAGGGTATTGTAACTTATTAATAATATCTCTGACCTCTGCTGGGAGTCGTGAATAAAACATAAACAAAGATGGAACCACCTTCCTGATCCTCTTAAACGTATCCGGCAAACGTTAGGTCTCGCTCCGCCGCGCCCTCGCAACCGGAAACGGCAATGTCCCGCGCCCCGCGCCCCGCGCCCGGCTATACACTGACTGTCACCACGCGACCTCAGCCGGAGCTCGTCCGCGGCCGGACGCGGCTCTCCTCTTATTTATGCTTATGAAATGAAGACTTACACATGTGCTCCGTTTGCCACAGTGTCGTCATCATCATCATCATCACCATCAGCTAACAATATAGTACACGCCATTCTTCTTCTGCAGAGCCACACTCTTGGCAGGGTGGTCCTGGTCGTCATGTCCTTGGTGGCACACTTTACAAGAAGTCCCAATCCTCGACTGAGCCTTTCTTTGCGCTAGAGCAGTGCGCGTGCGCGTCGCCGCGAGCCGGTCGCTCCGGCGCGCTGGTGCGGCGTCACGCGGTGTCACGCCTTCCACCTGTCCCGGCGTCACAAGTGGTCTGGTGCACGCGCCGCTCCGCCGCGCGACGTGTCCGAGCAATACGAGGCTGGACGCCATGCCCAGCATTCTTCATCAGCGCCGCATGCCTTGAGCGTCCACCTTCCGTTTCTCAGTCTGTTAATGTCTGTATGGGAATCTGTAATCTCCTCACGAGACATATTTTTCCCTTTTTCTTTTATTCAATCCGGCGACAACACGAGCGCGACCTTCACCTGATATTAAGTGATACGCCCGTCCGCAACTACGCGGCGCTAGTTAGGATGATATACACTGCACCGCATTGTGCAAGTCGCTTTTAGTTAGACAGAAGATATTATCTCGTTACCGCAGTAATTACACTGGCTGCAACATTCTTGAAACCGGGACACGGTAATATTTGCACAGTGCTGTATGTCGGTCGGCTGCACCAGGGGCTGCGGCTGCGGCGGTGGCTGGCCGGCTGCGCGGCGCAGCAACAGAGAAAGCTTTCGCGATGTTTCCGGTTCCCCAGTTTCCGGAGCTTCTCCATCTCCGGTGCGGCAGAGACCATGTCGCGTGTCAATAAATCCGCTTTGTGTATATCCGGTGAGGACTTGGCGCGTGAGATTCGCGCGCCGACGTAAAGCCGGGACCTGAACTCCCGCCAAACAAAACAATATGGCGGCCGGAACCGCGCCGTCGCACGCGAGCGGCAGTCGGTTAACGTCAATACTATCTATTGGATAGCATCAGCAGCGCGCCGGCGCACCTGACGCAAGCAGCTCCCGCACCAGCAGGCCTGCGCCACCACCGGCTGTGTGCACTAACTCCTAGGACATACGGCGCTGATAGAGTTTTTTTTTTATATCATCACGCCTTTTTTCCCAGTTGGGGTAGGCAGAGGCGAATAAACACCCACATTTCACCAGATGTGGTCAGATTAGGTCCCGTGTAACAGGGGACGAGCCTGTTGCCACTTTATTGGGGCCACCACACGCACACACACACACACACACACACACACACGCGCACACGCAAAGATGACGTCATTGCGCGGGTTTCCTCAGGATTCTCTCCATCACCGTTTGTATCTCGCTGCCACAATGAGACTACTCACGATACAGATCCGAGGAACTCAGGATAAAACTGCGCCGCCTTCAAAGGCAGGTAAAAGAGCGCATATCCGATCTCAGATCCGACAGATGGGACAACCTGCTTTGCGACTTAGAGCCTTCGAGCGCCAACTTTTGGCGTTTGGCTCGCAGTCTCAAAGCGGAGAACATGGCCCGCATGCCTCCCCTTGTAATGAGCGATGGTTCCTCCCTTGCGTCGGAGGATGCCGAAAAAGCGGATTGTCTCGCCGACAGTCTAGAGAGCCAATGCACTCCCTCTACCGCACCAGTGGACCCCGATCACCTTAAGTTGGTCGAGGACGAGGTGCGCCGTAGGCAACCCACCAGAGGGTCCTCCATTAAAACCGGTCTCCCCCGGTGAGGTCGTTGACATCATAAAGAGGCTGAAAACCAGATCAGCCCCGGGACCCGACAACATCTCCAATAGAGTTGTGAAAGGTCTCCCGCCCCCGATCGTCGTCTTGCTAGTGGCCATATTCAACGCCCTGCTAGCCGACTGCTCCTTCCCAGACGCCTGGAAAGAGGCCGTAGTGATAGGTATTCCGAAGCCCGGAAAGCCGAGGAACCTACCCAACAGCTACCGTCCGATCAGCCTACTGAACACCTTGGGCAAAATGTACGAGCGCATCATCCTAGAGCGTCTGCGCCATTTCACCGCAGAGAACAACCTCCTCCCCGACGAACAGTTCGGCTTCAGGAGCAACCACTCTTGCGTTCACCAAGTGCACCGACTGACCGAGCACATCCTGGTCGGTCTGGAGCACAAATTTACGATCGACACCTGCGCCGTCCTATTCGATGTCGCCATGCTTGACAAAGTCTGGCACGTAGGCTTGTTATACAAGCTTTACACGCACAAAGTGCCAGACCGTCTAGTCACCGTCATTCGAGACTTCCTCTCGAATCGTTCATTCCGCTTTCGCGCCGAGTACGCTCTCTCCTCGCCCCGGCCGATTAAAGCCGGCGTCCCCAAGGCTCTTGCCTCTCCCGCTACTCTTCTCGCTCTACACGAGCGACATACCTAGAGACCCTTTGTCAGGATGGCCCTTTTCGCGGACGACACCGCTCTCTATCACTGCGGCAGATATCCGGGTCTTATAACGATGCGCCTCCAGAACGTGACCACCCGCCTAGGCGAGTGGTTCCGGACGTGGCGAATCGACGTAAAACCCGGAGAAAAGTGAAGCCATTCACTTCACCCACCGAAAGCCATCAACGCTTGTCAAGTTGGCGAAAAACGCGGCCACGAACTCGGTCAAATCTCTTCGGCCAGTCCATCCCATGGAAGAAATCGGTCAAATACCTCGGCGTCACGCTCGACTCCAGACTCAATTTCATCGCCCACATCCGTGAGGCGAGAAAGAAAGCGGCCCACGCACTGGGCAAGCTATACCCCCTGCTGTGTAAGAAGAGTAAGCTCTCAGACACAAGCTTCACCTTTACAAGGTATGCGTAAGACCTATAATGTCTTACGTCCGAAGACCGTCTCAAACCTCTACAGACCCTCCAGAACCGTTTCACCCGCACCGCGACTGGTGCCGAATGGTACCAGCGCAATGTGGACATCCACAGCGACCTTAAACTCCCAACGATCAAGGAGCACTTCAGAGAGTCCTCCATGACCTACTTCGCCAAGGCGGCAACCCATCCCAACCCTCTGGTGGCCAGCGCGGCCAACTACGAGCTACCTCCGAATCCCAGGACGAAAAAGCGCAGACCGCGGCACGCGCTTATTCCGACATCCCAAGGGGTCCCGCAAACCACACACACGCCCACAGTCACCGACAGCACCGACGTCACCACACACACTTCGGACACTACCAACACGCTCCGAATATCATCATCACGCCGCCCTCGCTTCAGAACGCGGCGCCGCAGTTACTCACACACCGCGTACACTAAGTACACTCCAGGATCGTGGGCGGTTCTCACCGCCCTGAAATTCCGATACAGGCGAAGGTAGTCAGGGAACGGGCCCGCGCCCGGCCTCGACGACCGAGTAGAATCGCCAGATAAAGCACTACAAGAACCAGACACACACAATACAGAATCTCCGCCAGACAGCTACATCCCGCGTAGCGCATTTTAGTTTATAGAAGCTCAGGCCGTGGACCCGGGTCCACGAGCCCAGTGTCAGATGAGTTGTAAGAGCCGCTGTAGCTTGCAGCCCTGTCTACAACAAGAATATAGTTGTATCTCGCTGCTGTTGTTAAAGTCCACAAATGTACACAACTGCGAGCAGCTCACCAAAGCTGTTACAAACGATCCGATTAAACTCCTTTAACGTCAGCGGGGGTGAGAGAGTGGGACGTGGGGGTAGTAATGTTTATATAGTAGCCCCATGACCAAAATCCCACCGCCGCGCCACCTCATTGCGAGGCGCGCGTGAGACGTTCATTGTAGTTTTGGCGCGAATTTCGCTGTCAGCCGTCAGTACAGAAGATGGCGGCGCGCGCGACAAGATGGCGCGGGGGACGGGTTCCCGCGGCGCGACGTCCTGCCCGACGGAGTCTATCGCTTTACGTCGTAATTAATGCCACCGTTGTGGTGTCGCGGTGCGAGCGTGCGCGTGCGCGTGCGCGTGCGCAGTGCGGGCGGTCGTTTCTTCAGCGCATGTAACGAGAGCGATTACGTAAAGTTGTGTGATGGGCGTCACGCGAGCGTGCGGCGGGCGGCGTGCGGCGGGCGGCGGGCGGCGGGCGACGCGCGCGACTTGCAAATGTGAAGTTTTTACACAACTCCGCACGGCACGCGATAAAGTAAAAGTTTAAAGTTTCACCTCAGCGTATGTTTACAATTGTCGCGACTTCCGGTTTGACAATACTGTCGCACGGAAACAGACCATCACCCGATGGTAAGTGATACTTCTGGCCTGCCCGTGGCAACCAGCGCGGCCGCTAATTGCGATAATGTACACCGCATTGCGCTCGCTGCTACAGCACAGGTGCTGCGTCTCGTTACAGTCATTTCAATAAATACAGCGTCCTTCAAACCGGATAAAATATATTGACGATGCTACGTGCCGGTGCAGCGTGCGCGCGACGCGTAAGGAAACATGACCCACTTGTGGGGGCAGCGCGTGGGGAGGGGCCGGGGGCGCGGCGCTTACAAATATATCTCCATACAAACGAACCGGGTTCGAGGATAACTAAACATTTAACCGGACGCATTCAAACCGGACATTTAGTAATTCATTAATCATAACATCGACATCACCACTGTTCATTGTGCGGAATATTGTTTACTCTCCTCCTGTCTCCTCCTCCTTACTGCCTACACTACTATTACTCAGCGGCAGTGTGCGGACGTTGCTATGCACGTCTGTTCCTGGCGGCGTGCCCGGTGCAGCCGGCACCCGGCACCCGGCGCTGTGCTAGTAATGCTGTGATCCGGTTTGAAGGACGCTGTGGCTGGTGTAATTTTTGGAGTAACGATACTTAACATCTTATGTGTCATTGCGACTTTTACAATGTAGTGCAGTGTATAACATCCTAACCAACGGCACGTCGCTATGGGCGGGGGTGTATCACTTAATATCAAGTGAATGTTACGTTTAGTCGGATTAAAAAATGTTTACTGCACGTCAGTCATTTGTGTGTGTTTATTTTGATCGCGATCCTAGTAATAACCCTAATCGCACATTCCCATTGTTACAGGTAACAGGAGGCAGCCGCGCCGCGCCGGCTCGGGTTCAATCGAAGTTTAGATTAACCGTGATCCGGCTCGAAGGGCCAGCAGCTAGTGAAACTATTGAGGCAACGAGACTCAACATGTGTCCTAAAGCAACGCGTACAATGTGCTGTAATGTATATCATCTTAACTAGGTTCTGTTGCGACCGACGAACAGCACTGTGCAAACATGAGTGTCATCAGGCTCGAAGGACTTTAATTATTGAAGCAACGAAACTTAATATTGTGCTTATCAAACCGATCATTATTACTGCGTCGTTATGAATAAACTTATCACTCAACATCGAGTGACTGGCTCCACTTTGGTCTTACGCGAATAAAAAATTTGGTCTATGAAGTAAATATAATGGTAAACGTAATCAAGCGCCCGCGCACGCGCATGCGCGGAGTCGATCCCGCGACTGGCCACGCGCGCATGCGCGCGCACACACGCGCACGGGTATGATGGTATTTGTGCGTGTACCTTAACGTTACAGCTCGAACGCGCGCGCGCGCCCAGGCACTCAGTGCAGGGGGCAGGCAGGTCTAGCACTAGACCTGCCTGCCTGCCTGCCTGCCTGCCTGCCTGCACTGACGCCACCAATTTATTTGAATTAAATGAAAAGGTCCGTGTGGGCGCGCACCGCACGGCCCGCGGCGCCTGTTGCGCACTACTGCGAGCATTAACATTATCCGGTTTGAAGGGCGCTGTAGCTATTTGAAGCAGTGCAGTGACGAGATTCAAACACGTGTGTCATAGCGACGAGCACCATGTGTTGTAGTGTACGTCATCCTAATGTGCGAATCACTTACAATCAGGTGAACGTTACGTTCGTTTCGCTTTTTCTTAATAAAGCACAACAAGCAATTTGTTTGTTGTTGTTGTTGTTGTTTTTGTACACAAGTAATGTAATTGCACACACGCGCGCAGCTAGTGTCGCCAGGCACCGTTTGTTTGTTCGCCCGCGCGCTGTCCCGGCCGCGCCGGTGAGCTCTGATCTAGTGCTGGTGTGGCGTGCTGTGCTGTGTCGCTGTGACGGTGTGATGGTGCGCGGCCGCGAGCGTGCAGCGCGGCGCGCTGACCCTGAGCGCGGGTCGTCGCCCGGCGCCGGTTCATTGCCGCCCAGAGTAACCGGCGCGCAGAGACAACCACCGCGCCGCGCCGCGCCGCACGAGCGCACGCACACTGACGTCTTTATCATCCGCAAGTAGAGTTAGTGCTCAGTGGGAGTAGTGTCCGAGTATTGAATCAAGCTTAAATACGACGAGGTGTCGGTGCGAACTGCAGCGCTTAGGATGGTATACACTACAGCACAGCGCACAGCGCACCGCAGAGCGCCGCACCGCAGAGCGCCGCACCGCAGAGCGCCGCAGTGCGCTCGCCGTCTCACGACACGCAGCTATGCAACATAACATTGCGCTGATAACGTTTCCGGTTCACTGCCGACGCGCACTAGGCCAGCGGTGTCGAGAAATGACCTTGATTTTTTTGCTTATAAGAAAAACGGCCACAGTCCCAGCAGTGGGAACAAAGGAGCTTTTTATCGTTCCATATCAGCCAATCTATGTCCCCAGTGCTGGGGCACAGGTCTACCCGCAATATGACGACGATTGGGCCATAGTCGCCACGTGGGCTCAATGCGGGTTGGTCACTTCACACACACACAGCTTAGAATAAATTTGATTCCACGCGCGGCTCCGCTCGCGAGGTGCCCCCGCGCCGTGCTGTCGCGCTGCTGTCGCCCTGGTGTTACTGACGTTCACAGATTTGTCCAAGTCCAAAAATTTGATCATTAACTATTGATATATATATATATATATCTTTGATTTCAATTTTGTTTATATTGTCTTAAGGGCTGAATCAAATTTGTCAGTGTATAAACATATGTATATATATATATATGTATATATATATATATATATATATATATAGCACAATAGTCAATACAAACATCACATTAATATTGTCAACGAAACAGTGCCAAGAGCGTTTCAACGTCAGCGCCAGCGTCAAACAGGAAGCTGTTTAATTATCCAAATAAATTTCCAACATTACTCTTGAAAAGAGGGTAGGCCCGTGCCCCAGCAGCGGGGGGCGTACTCTGGCTGTTATGGGTGGATGGACTCCTGAACCATTGATTGGTAAAGAGTTCTTATTTGTAATAAGTCCACTGTACTACAATGCTGGACATGAGATCCTCTCTTTCTGATAAATATATATATATATATACATAATAACCCACCGTTTGAGTCGAGCCTCGGCGCATTCCTATCAATTGGTCGCGGGACTTCCCATTCCGTTAATATATATATATATATATATAGTTGTGCGTTGCGTCTGCGCGGCGAGTGCTCTGCGCCCGGCGGCCGCCATCTTGTTACCTCCGTTTCATTACGGACGCGAGAAAAAAAACAAACGAACGGACAAGAAGTATTACGTTTTGTTTAGTGTCACACGCAGCGACATGGCGCCGGGCGTGGTGCGGTGGACGTTCACACCTGGGCCTGGTGCCGGCGGCTGGTGGGGAGCCGCTGGTGCGCCGCCGGTGCGCCGCTGAACCGGCTGATACGGCCGCGTCGTTGCCGAGATTGTAAAGGAGGCGGGCGCGGCTGAGCCGACTGCAATCCGCGACCAGTGTCACATATAATTGGAGACAATCGGCTGAACCGTTAGTTAATTAGCGGCCGTGTCCTCGCGCGTCCTGCTGACGCGCCCCGCGCGATCCAATTACTTCCGGCCGCCCCCCGACGGTGCTCTTTAATTAAACCGGCGAGCGCGCAGCCCGCGCCCCCCGATTGCTGCTGACCTTCGACACGAACCAATCTGCTCCTGGCGGGAACAGCTGATGTATGGCGGCGGGCCGCGCGACCCGCGACCTGTGCGCGCGTGTGTGCACGCGTGTGTGTGCGAGCTGGCAGCGGACGGGTGCTCGGCGCGGGCACTGCTTAGTTCAATTCGACCTCCGATACTGAAATAGCACTCACAGCTGCGGCGTCACTTAAAACTGGGTGACGCGCGGCGCGGGGCGCGGTGTGCGGTGTGCGGGGCGCGGCGCGCGGTGTCCGGCTGAACCGACGTCCGGGCCGGCTTTCGTAACATGCAGATGGTTGACGGGGCGGGCGGTATACGACGCCGTCGCGCCCTTGGATATCCTGGCCGGGATACTTTGGATAGTTTCCGGTGCCGCTGCCCGGCTGCTGGGCCGGCTGCTGCGCCGCGCGCGGTGCGGGACGCGGGGCGGTGCATCATAAGTATTTAATTAAAGTAAACGTCAACACTACAGTGAAAGTATTTCTAAGTATATTCTAGTCTGTCCACCGCCCAGACGCGGGCCACCCCCCACCCCCACCCCCACCCACTCGTGGTGAGCGGCCGCGCGGCGGGCACGGTGCGCGCCCCCCACTGGGGCAGGCTGTGCCGTCACCGCTACAGGAGAGCCGTACTGCTGCAGCTACACGGCGATCGGTTGAAGTGACGATAATGGTTCAGTTAGGTATCACGACACCGCCTGTCGCACCGCCTGTCGACCGACATTACTGCGCTCCGGTTTGAAGTGCGTTACTGGGCTAACGGGCCTGATAACACCTTACATCTAAAGGCGACGCGCGCAACGTGGTGCGGTGCACGGTGCACGGTGCATGGTGCACGGTGCGCACCGTCCTAACTGGCGTCACGTTGTTGCGCGCGGGCGCGTCACTCAGCATCGAGTGTGCGTCGCGTGCGTTTCGTCACTTATATATATATACAGAGTGTATGACGCGCGTCGCGTATCGCGGCCGGCACGTTGCGCGCGGAGCGACCTCGGCACCGGATGCCCCGCCGTTTGCGTCAATATATTATATTTCCGTTCGGCAATTAGTGATTTATATAAAACTACCCGCGCGGCTGGAGCGGCGCCAGGAGCGGCGCGCCCGGCTGGCGAGCAGCACCATGCAAACATTAGTTATCCGGTTTGGAGGGCGCTGGAGCTACCACTGCTAGTAGGTCTCTGTTCGTATAGACTGTCTAAGCAGGTACCGTCGCTGCGCCTATTGCAGCCGACAGACGGTACTAGACAAATATTATAGATATACATTTATCCGGTTTGAAGGGCGTTGTGACTAGTGAAACGACTAGGACATACAATATGGTTGGTGCAGTGTATATCATCTTAATTAACACTATATTGTTATTGGGCGCGCTTATCACTCAAAATCAGGTGAACCCTCCGCGCGTGCCATCGGCGCCATGAGTAAAGAGAAGTATTCAATGGTCACGATATATTTATTGCGAGAAGTCGCGCGGAGTGAGGCGTGTGCGTGTGCGTGTGCGTGTGCGTGTGCGTGTGCGCGTGTGTGTGTGTGCGCGCGACGGGGTCGATGCACCCGCCCAGCTCCGGTTCAGCCGAACGCCGGAGGTGGTTAAGCCACCCGGCAGCCGCAGCACTGAGATGCGATGACATCTGGCGATATCAAGTAATAATTGACCAGGAAGTAGCTGCCATCAACCGAACGCCTCGCCTGGTGGACTTGGCTCCTCCCTCAGCAGGCGGCGGGCGGCGGGCGGCAGGCGGCGAGCGGTCAGCCGCAGCGCAGCGTGCCCGGCTGACGGGTCACACTGTGCTGTCGGTGGGCACCGCTGTCGTGGAGCAGCAGCGTGCGGACGTTACAGTCATCCGGGTCAAAGGACCTGTAGCTAAGTGTGATTACTGATGTCATTATGCGAGTGAGGGAGAGTTCATTAATCAAAGCGGTGAGCGCAATGCGGTGCAATGCACAGCATTACGAGCAGCTGGTACGAGCAGCTGGTGCCGCACACTCGGTACCAGGCGAGTGCGCGGCAGGCGCTGCCGGCGGCGCGTTCGGTAGCAACCAAGAAATATTGTGGAACAGTTCACGGTTTATGTTGGTTGCGAACTGTTCCGAGGGTCGGCTGTTCATGATGCACGGGTCCGCGCTGCGCCGGGGGCGGATGGGGGTGACTGAGGGTGGGGTGTGCCCGGGCGGGGGCGGAGGCGGCGCGCAGCCGGAAGGTACTTGCAAAAACATTCCGAGTAATAAATGTAAAGGTTTAATTTGACGGCACTCGGCTTCACTCGGCTTCACTCGGCGTCACTCGGCTCAGGTCAAGTGGCGCTAACTTAGTCTAGATACAGATCATTTATAGAATGAGACAACTCCATACAGTTTTAACTGATTACAGAGAGGTAGGGAACTGTTGCCGGAGATGGCGGGAGCACGCGGACTGTTGCGTCGGGCATGTAGTGTTGTGCCTAAGTCCAGCGGTGGGCAACGGTCGAACGTACACCCCACCGGGACGCGCGCTACGTTCACGATGCAGTTCAAATGGAACGGCTGAACCGTTTGTGAGCTGTGCGCGTGCGTGTGCGCGTGTGTGCGTGCGCGTGTGTGCGTGCGCATGTGTGCGTGCGTGTGTGTGTGCGCGTGTGCGTGCGTGTGTGTGTGTGCGCGTGCGTGTGCGTGCGTGTGTGCGCTGCGGTTCAGCTCATTAACTGAATCGTCGTGAATAGGGTTAACCGTCTGGGTAGGCACCACCGCAGCGCCTGTTGCAGCCGACAGATAGTTCTGTGCAGACAATACCGTCATCCGGTTTGAAAGATGCTGCAACTATTACTGCTGGTAGGTTTCTATTGCTACAGATCGTAGCAATAGAGACCTACCAGCAGTAGATATCACTGCAGCGGCTATTACAGCCGAAAGATGCCACTGTGCAGACACTACTGTGATCCGGTTTGAAGGGCGCTACGGCAAGTGAATTTACTGAGATTACGAGTCTCAATAGATATTGCAAAGTAACGAGCACAATCTGGTGCAGTATATATTAGTTTGGCAAATATCTCCCTTCCGTTTTTTTGCTCTTTATTCAATGCTTTATAAAAAGTGTTACAGTGATCGGATTTAGTTCAAATATGCGCCGTTTTGTTCGATAATCTGTTTCCATCTAGACGGCAACTTCATAATACCTCCCTCGTAGAAGCCCCCCTCCTTATTTGCGAAGAACTCGGACAGCCACTTTTCACAAGCCTCTTTTTGAGTTCAACTTACACCACCAAGGGCGTTCACCATGGACAGGAACAGGTGGTAATCACTTGGCGCTATGTCCGGGCTATATGGTGGATGCGATAAAACCTCCCATCCGAGCTCCCGTAGCTTCTGACGAGTCATCAACAAAGTGTGTGGTCTGGCGTTGTCCTGGTGGAACACTACACCCTTCCTGTTGACCAATTCTGGACGCTTCTGGTCGATCGCCTACTTCAAGCGGTCCAGTTGTTCGCAGTAGATGGTAGAATTAAGCGTCTGGCCATATGGGAGCAGCTCATAGTGGATGATTCCCTTCCAATCCCACCAAACACACAGCAAAACCTTCCTGGCCGTCAATCCCGGCTTGGCCACTGTTTGGGACGATTCACCGGCCTTCGACCACGACCGTTTTCGCTTGATATTGTCGTATGTGATCCATTTTCGTCGCCAGTCACCATCCGCTTCAAGAATGGGTCGAGTTCGTTCCGTTTCAGCAGCATATCGCAGGCGTTGATTCGGTCTAGAAGGTTTTGCGTCAAATCATGCGGCACCCAAACATCAAGCTTTTTTTTTGTATCCAGCCTTCTGCAGATGGTTTAAAATGGTTTGGTGACTAACTCCCATCTCCTGGGCGATGTCACGAGATGCCACATGCCGGTCTAACTCGATGTAGTCCATGATTTGATCGGAATTTGTCGTCACAGGTCTTCCGCCGGCTGGCTTATCCATGGTGTCGTTTTCACCGGCTCTGAATCGTCGAAACCATTCCTCCGCGGTTCGAAGTGATAGAGTACCATCCCCCAAAACACCATTAATCTCACGGAACGTTTCTCTAGCGGATTTGCCTTTCACGAAGGAAAACTTTAAAATAGCGCGAATTTCGTCGTTAGTGAACTCCATGTTTACACGTCTATAACTGTTGAACGCAATATCCAAACTAATAATGCATAGCGTCGTTTTGTAGGTTATGTCAAGACCTTTCAAATTATGTATAGTATTGCCAGATACGAGCTCTGTAGCGCTTTGTACATAGCCGCGAAATTCAAAAGACAAAAAGGCGGAAGGGAGATATTTGCCAACCTTATATTATCCTAACTAGCGGTACATTGTCATGCGTATCACTTATCGTTGACTGTCGAGTCGAGCTGAACGTTCGCCTGATGGTGAGCCACACGCGGGCCCGCGAGAGCGCGTGCCCGGGTCGGTACAGTCGGCGTCGCGTGTGACCGGGGGGGCGCGGTCACACATTGCTACGGGTTAAGATATTTACACAGTACAATTTCTGGAACTGGGGTGCAAAGGTTCTGCAGAACCACGACCAACGTTCATTTAGCAAATGAACAGGGAAATGATCCAAATCCCACCGTGTGAACTCTAACAAACGTGGAGATCTTTGTGGGAGGACTATGCCCAGCAGTGGACGTCTGCCGGCTGATGATGATGATGAGTTTCTTTATAAGTATAATCTTTTTCAGTAAGTTACTATAAAGATAAAATTTTTATTTACTTCAGGAGTAAACGGTCAGAAGTCCCGTCCGACAGGTGCGGGGATGTTTGATGAGGAGACAGCACCTTTCCGATTGTTGGTGTTGGATGATCTTTGCTTTGTCGGTGACGGAGTTGACCTTGTAGATGACAGTGAACGGGGCCGGCTACTCCGCGTGCAGCCGTAGCCTGCTCGTGTCGGAGGCCGGGGCTGGGGCCGGGCCGGTGAGTGCCGCGGAGCGTGTCGCGCCGCTCCCGTGTCCCGCATGAGGGCATGGGCGGGACCTAGCCTTCCGAATGTCTACATTTATTGCTCATTATGATCGTTCCATCATGAATCAGCAGTGATCCATCGATGGATGTAGACCTTCATATTTATAGATGTGATTTTTCCGCATCTCACCACTTCCCACTGCTGCCATGTCTTCGATCCACATGGAGCGAAAGGTTCCTACACCATTTTGTCGTTTATGAGTATTGTCTATTTTGTTTATTATTTTTCCCGCTCTTTCTTTTCCCCGCAAAAGTCATTGAAATGACAGACGAGGTCAGCTTTACCACTTCCGCCTACAGATTTATTGCAATTCTTTCAAATTTCGTTTATTTTTTTAATCTAAAGCACCGCAAACCTCACCGACCCAATAATCATTGGGTACAGTCTGAAGCTGTGCCGACTAAAGTCCCCGCGATGAATTGCTTCCAGCGCGAGATGTGCCGGTCACCACAAATTAGATTACAGCTGATCACGTGCTGGTCGAGCACCCCACCGGCTCCACTCCAGCCCCCACCAGTTTCAGACAAGCCGCAAACGTAACCAGATTACAACAAAGCCGAGGTCGCGCGGCGGCCCTGCGTCCGCGACGCCGCCGATAGCTTCCACATCTTCATATCTGACTCGTGACATATATATATATATATATGTCACGTTCTGACAGAGTAGGTCGGAGCCTCGCAGGAGTACACAAGCTACACCCAGTTGCGGAAATGAAATATTTAAATATGTACGGAGACGGAAGTTTGCATCTGAAACCAATCAATTCTTGGGGCACTGATTTTAAAATTCTTCATATATCCGTTTACGGCTACGGATGCAGAGTGTTCCTCCGGTTGAGACTGACCGCCTGTTGCGACGCCCGGGCGTGACGCACTGTTGAACTGCATACACAACTGCAACCCAACCGAACCCAATCTGAGCGCTGGAACACTCTTTAAATTGAAATACGTACCCGTCTATACATTCAAACATCGCCGCACGGAAGTGGCCGCGGTGCATACACAGCAGCACGCGCGCACGAGCGCACGAGCGCACGCGGCAGTATTTGTGTGCAAATTAAAAGTTCAGCTGCGGCTGCAGCATCAGCCGCTGCATCAGCCGCTGAACCTTCCACATGGATTGGCAGCCGCGTAGTGCACAATGCAGCGACCGCTCCGGCGTGAGACGCGCACCAGATTGATCCCGCGGATGTTGCGGCGGTGCAGTCGGGTGCAGTGCGGCGTCATGCCTCCGATTGGAACAGCGGCTCGCGCTGCAGCTATTGCACCGGTGCAGGTGTTCTGATCTGCTGCCTCATGCTGAACAGACTGCTGAGAATGTCGGATGGAAATGTTGAACACGAGTCATCTAAACATTACACATTTCGCGTGCGCGTTCCGCAAACAGTGCGCGCGATCCCGGCACAGAACACAGGCACATCACAAGCGGGATCGTCCAGGATGTGGGAGTCCAGGATCTGAGTGTCCAGTGAGGGAGCGGTGGAAACAAAACCCAATTGAAAATTAACGGTGCTAGTGAAGATTTGGATGGTTCCGATGACGTAGCCTGATGGTAATGATTCAAGCGAGAGTAGAGTATCGTGCGTATCCTGAGAGTGAGAAGGATGGTGGTGAGGTTTATTCTTAGTGATGGCAATGTTTCAAAATTCTTTACCATCACGTCTTCATCCAGTTTAGATTCGGCTAAGCCTCATCACCCCAGCAGCTGGAACGCCTGTGTTAAATTCCTTATTCTACTATTCATCATCATCATCATTCTCTACAGCCAGTCCACGTTGGATCCTCTCGAAACACCTGAACATCTGTCAGTTTGAACTTGGTATAGTCTACCGACCAGTGCCAGATCTCCAATCCAGCTTTCAGCAGTTAACCTGGTGATCCCCAAGTTCTACTGATGCTGTTTGTAAAAACTCGAAACTAAAATCTGGAGTCGTTATTATATTGAATTAATGAGTCGGTCGAGTGGACCGGAAGCTTCGGGACCGGAAGTTAATAAAAAAAGACAGCTAATTTCGGAGTTTTTGAGGTCGAGTGCCCTCGGCCTGCAGGAGGGAGTCGACGAGACCCAAACGAGGAACAGAGTCCGCGCGAGCCCCACTCCCGGCCGCCGCGCCGCCGCACCGCCGCGCCGCCGCCGCCCCAATTAGCTGGTTGTCAAGTGTACAAGTCACCGTCGTGTGACCAAATTAAGTTATCTGATGGTGGATTGAGTCACACGCGGGCATCGTCGCTACCTGTAGCTGTAGCTGTAGCTGTAGCTTCAGTTTCCCAACGACCAGGAATCAGTGAGGGTAATGGGAGACGATCCAACTCCCACTTGTGAGCAGGTTACGCGTGGGACGACGCCCCACCGGGCGGACCGACCACCTGGTGAAGGTCAGAGCCTTAAGTCGGATGATATCTGTCGCTCTGGGAGAGTGGATAATAGAAAGCATGATATAATATATAAAATTAAGATATATACAGTGCAACTATTACAAGTAAGGAACGTAGCAGATACTTCACTGTCACCTGGTGTACTTTACTGCGACACAGTAATCGTTGTTGTACAGTAGTAGACGTAAAACAATGTCAACGAATGGAAGCCGGCGGGAGTATCGATCGCCGGGCACGGGGAAGACTTACAGGTGAGAGGCGAGGCGGTGACGTCACCGCATGCCGCCGGAAGCGGTGAAGCCGCACGCGCAGTGTCACGTGACACGCGGAGCTTACTGGTGGGGGTGGGGAAGCGAGTGTCACGCGCGCGTCACGACCGGACTGAAATACATTTTATAGATAACCACTGTAACATCATGACGCTAGTTAGGACGTTTACACTGCAACACGTAGTGCTCCAGGCATAAGATGACAATTCTCATTAGCTCTATAGTTTCAATAGTTAATGGTCCTTCGAGCCGGATCACAGTAATTGCTTGCACACGACTGTTCGATGTCGCAGTGGTATCTACGTAGAGACGGTCACCACACGAAAGCGATCGGCCGCGCCGCGCGCCTCCTGTCCGCTGATGGTGCCCGTCGAGTCCGTTTCCGGCCGACGCAACGACAGCATCCGGCGCTGGTCTGATTCATCACCGCCCCTATACGTTACCAGTGATCGGCTGCGCGTGACCCGAGCGCGGCGCACCGCGCACCGCGCACCGCGCCTGTACGTGTGTGTGTGCACAGTATTGCGAATATTGTCTATGTAGCGCAGCGCCTGTCGCAGCCGACAGACACTGTTGCGGAACCATTACTGTGGTCCGGTTTCAAGGGCGCTGAGGCAAGCTATCACTGGTGGTAGATCTCTGTTGTTAGTGAGCGTGTAAATACCACCGCAGCTCTTGTTACAGCCAACATATAGTATTGTCCACATATTATTGTGATCCGGTTTCAAGGGCGTCGTAGCTAGTGTAGTAATACTAGCCGTAACGAGATATAGGTTAATGGGTTTATATTTCAAGGCGGGCGACGCACGCTACGCGGTGCAGTGTATATTATTCTAACTATCGTCACGTTATGAGCGGGCGGGTGTGTGTATCACTCACTGTCAGGTGTTGGTCGGCCCGGTCGCGTCGCGTCGTGTCGCGTCGCGTTGTGTCGCGTCGTGTCGTGTCGCGTCGCGTCGCGTCCTTTAATAAATATATACACAATAACTGTGTCACGTATTGTTACCTGTAACAAGCACTGCGCGCGCGGTGCCGGTAACGTTGTGCCGCGGCCCGCGCGCTGCGGACGCGCCGGGTACGATTCTGCGTATCTGTAGTAACGGCGCGGCTCATAACCAAGGTAAACGGTGATGTGATCCGGTTCGAAGGACCGGTAGTAAAATTATTGGACCAACAAGATTTAACGTCTTAGAGGATGCGTATGCGCGGCGCGACGCGGCGCACGGTCCCCGTACTGCGCGGTGCGGTACGCGAGCACCGCGTCGCTCCGTGCAGCGACGCGGCGCACGGTCCCCGTACTGCGCGGTGCGGTACGCGAGCACCGCGTCGCTCCGTGCAGCGACGCGGCGCACGGTCCCCGTACTGCGCGGTGCGGTACGCGAACACCGCGTCGCTCCGTGCAGCGACGCGGGCTGACCCGGGGCGCGCGGTGCGCGCTCGGGTGCTCGCGTGCACAACGACAACGGTGCGCGCCGGAAGTGCGTGCGGGAGCGGACACTGCGCAGGGCTGCCGGCGCGCGCCCTGCGCTCGCGTAACTATTGCTACGTTATTGCGTGGCTGCGTTGCATGATGTAAACATACAAACGAACAGACAGGACATTTAGATATTTTTCACAAATGTTAACAAATCTTTTTATGCGTGTATAAATAAATAGGTCTGTCTGTCCGCTTGTTTGTTTACGCAGCTTTTATGTCGTCTATTTATTAGCATGTATTTATTTTGTATATATGGCAATATATAATGTAGGAAATATGTATCATAGACATGGCCATGCGGTATTGGAGCGGTGACATGCGTGGCCTTTAGAATGGTGACCATCACCCCCACCACCACCACCACAAGATCAGTAGGGACAACCGTACATAGACCGCACCAGCAAACGATGACATGTGATCAAAACTACTGCAGTTGCTCATGAAACCGTTGAAAAGTGTGAAATATAACGAGAGCACGCCCAGCGGTGGGACTCTATAACGTGGACGCCGGTGTGGATTAACAGCTGCGCAGATCAAAGCATTTAGGTCAAGCGGATAAATCGATAGTATCTATTTCGGCGGGGGCGCGCGGCGGGGATTCGGCGGAACCGTTACATCTTGACTGTCGATCGTCGTTTAACCGCGAGCCGGCACGCGACGGTGGCGCCAGCCCGCGGGCACGGGCGCAGCCCTGGCGCGCCCCTAGCACGGGCCGGAGCGCGCCCGCCTGGCACACGCTCGCCGCCCGCCCGGCACACGCTCGCCGCCCGCCCGGCACTCGCTCGCGGCCCGCCCGGCACACGCTCGCCGCCCGCCCGGCACTCGCTCGCGGCCCGCCTGGCACACGCTCGCCGCCCGCCCGGCACTCGCTCGCGGCCCGCCTGGCACACGCTCGCCGCCCGCCCGGCACACGCTCGCCGCCCGCCCGGCACTCGCTCGCGGCCCGCCCGGCACACGCTCGCCGCCCGCCCGGCACTCGCTCGCCGCCCGCCCGGCACTCGCTCGCGGCCCGCCTGGCACACGCTCGCCGCCCGCCCGGCACTCGCTCGCGGCCCGCCTGGCACACGCTCGCCGCCCGCCTGGCACACGCTCGCCGCCCGCCCGGCACACGCTCGCCGCCCGCCCGGCACACGCTCGCCGCCCGCCCGGCACTCGCTCGCCGCCCGCCCGGCACTCGCTCGCGGCCCGCCTGGCACACGCTCGCCGCCCGCCCGGCACTCGCTCGCGGCCCGCCTGGCACACGCTCGCCGCCCGCCCGGCACTCGCTCGCCGCCCGCCCGGCACTCGCTCGCCGCCCGCCCGGCACTCGCTCGCGGCCCGCCCGGCACTCGCTCGCGGCCCGCCTGGCACACGCTCGCCGCCCGCCCGGCACTCGCTCGCGGCCCGCCTGGCACACGCTCGCCGCCCGCCTGGCACACGCTCGCCGCCCGCCCGGCACACGCTCGCCGCCCGCCCGGCACTCGCTCGCGGCCCGCCTGGCACACGCTCGCCGCCCGCCCGGCACACGCTCGCCGCCCGCCCGGCACTCGCTCGCGGCCCGCCCGGCACTCGCTCGCGGCCCGCCTGGCACACGCTCGCCGCCCGCCCGGCACTCGCTCGCGGCCCGCCCGGCACTCGCTCGCGGCCCGCCCGGCACTCGCTCGCGGCCCGCCTGGCACACGCTCGCCGCCCGCCTGGCACACGCTCGCCGCCCGCCCGGCACTCGCTCGCGGCCCGCCCGGCACTCGCTCGCGGCCCGCCCGGCACTCGCTCGCGGCCCGCCCGGCACTCGCTCGCGGCCCGCCCGGCACACGCTCGCCGCCCGCCCGGCACTCGCTCGCCGCCCGCCCGGCACTCGCTCGCGGCCCGCCTGGCACACGCTCGCCGCCCGCCCGGCACTCGCTCGCGGCCCGCCTGGCACACGCTCGCCGCCCGCCCGGCACTCGCTCGCGGCCCGCCCGGCACTCGCTCGCCGCCCGCCTGGTGCACGCCGCGCGACGCAGCACGCGCACGCGCACACAGGGAGACCAACATTACACATATTTTATCATCACCACCATCACCCGACAGACGTGCACTGCTGGAAATACACCTCCCCCAACAATCCCCGCGACACTCACCAGGTCGTCGGTCCACCTCGTGAGCGGCGTCCCAACACCACGTCTCCCGGCACGCGGGCGCCACTCGCGGACCTCACTGCCACTGAAGTCCAGCAATCTTTAGGGCTATGTCGGTGACCTCAGTGCTTCTGCGGAGCTGCACATCTCTGATGCGCACGCGCGGCGCCGCGCGCGACCTCGGCGCTGTTAACTCGGGGCCCACGTCCAGCAGTGGGCGTCTATTGAATGATGATGATGATGATAGTCAGCTCCGCGCCGGATGCCCCCCGCGGCCCCCCGCCCCGCAACGCTCTGTCCGCAGCGTGGCACGGCACAGGTAGAGGAAATGTTCGCGTTGTACGGTGCGATGAAGAAACTGTTCGTTATTTGTGCTGCATCTAACATTATATCTTAGATGTTCACCAGTTACTGGTCCTTCGAGCCGGATCACAGTTATGTATACGACACTACTGTTCGGTGGTTGAAATTGATGTTACTTAGGATGTTCACACTACCTCACATTGTCACGTCACAAAACATTAGATGTTAGTGCTCATGACCGCAGTAATCCGACAAAGTACCTCGCCCGCCCGGCACTCGCTCGCGGCCCGCCCGGCACACGCTCGCCGCCCGCCCGGCACTCGCTCGCGGCCCGCCCGGCACACGCTCGCCGCCCGCCCGGCACTCGCTCGCCGCCCGCCCGGCACACGCTCGCCGCCCGCCCGGCACTCGCCCGCCGCCCGCCCGGCACTCGCCCGCCGCCCGCCCGGCACTCGCCCGCCGCCCGCCCGGCACTCGCCCGCCGCCCGCCCGGCACTCGCCCGCCGCCCGCCCGGCACTCGCCCGCCGCCCGCCCGGCACTCGCTCGCGGCCCGCCCGGCACACGCTCGCCGCCCGCCCGGCACTCGCTCGCCGCCCGCCCGGCACTCGCTCGCGGCCCGCCCGGCACACGCTCGCCGCCCGCCCGGCACTCGCCCGCCGCCCGCCCGGCACTCGCCCGCC
Source organism: Troides helena (assembly GCA_029286815.1). Classification (NCBI taxonomy): domain Eukaryota; kingdom Metazoa; phylum Arthropoda; class Insecta; order Lepidoptera; family Papilionidae; genus Troides; species Troides helena. Next base: position 940,632 of record JAGSMV010000045.1, on the reverse strand, counting down.
GCCCGCCCGGCACTCGCTCGCGGCCCGCCCGGCACACGCTCGCCGCCCGCCCGGCACTCGCTCGCCGCCCGCCCGGCACTCGCTCGCCGCCCGCCCGGCACTCGCTCGCGCTTCAATTCCGCGCGCCGTCACACCGCCTAATTAATGCCGGCTACCAGGGGTGCCGCAGGGCTTTGCACCGCACCGCACCACTACGGCTGCACCGCACGGACATCCGGCTCGAAGGACTACTATACCACGGAACTACTAACATAACAAAAATAAATATTTTACGTATGTGCCAAGAGCGCAGCGCAGCGCCGCAGCAGCCGCAGTGTGCATCGCACTGACTAGTGCTCGTGTCAGCCGTCGATAAACAGCGCGCGGACTTTAATCCGGATCGAAGGATGCACTCAAACAATTTATAATGTATTGTTTGTCATGATGAGCACAACGTGATGCAGTGTGAACACACGAACCAGCGGCGGGTGGTTATGGGATCCGCGTCATGAGGCCCCGGGCGGCTAGGGGCCGGGGCCTGGGGCCGGGGGCCCGGGGCCGTCCCGCCCGGCGGCAGCCCTGGATGAATTGAAATATTAAAAGCTGTAAATGAATAGGATTCACTGCGCGCCGGCCGCGGGCGGCTATTCCTGGTGACCCGCAGCAGCCGGAAGCGCGGGCCGGCGGGCCGGGGCCGGGGCCGGGGACGGGGAGGCAGGCAGCCTGTTGGAACTGGTACCGAGTTCATCCCGCGCGTCTTGCGTCGCGTTTATGGCAGTACATTGGTCATGTGAAGCTGCTGCTCTTGTGATGGTGATGTTCTCTCTCGGTATCAGCTCACCGGTACTTGTCACCGGTCTCGAGCAGCTGCAGCTAGGACGGGCAGGGGGAGCGGAGTCTTGTCTACTTCCCCTACTACCTACCGTGCCCCGCCGCCACGCAGCTGGTACCGTCTGTCCGTCGCTGGCGAAGTGCCGATGGTCTATGTCAACAAAATATATTCTCGCAAAATATCCGCTCAGCATTGTTACTTTTCCAGTCCGTCGGCGACCGGATCCGGAACTCGGTCGGCTGTTCCTCCGGTCCAACTGCTGGTGGGGATGCGACCAAATTAAATATTGGTTATTAATAGCACGCACCAGGTAGTGGCGCGCATAAATAATACACGTATTAAGGGCAGCTCGCTGCCCTAACGGTTAGAGCGCGCGGCCTTCTCTCCGCAGGTCGCGGGTTCGAATCTCGGCGTGTAGCGATGACTTAATACTTAAGTTATGTACATTTGTGAACTTTAGTAACAACAGCGAGATACAAACGGTGAAGGAGAACATCGCGAGGAAACCCGCACACTGACTTAGAATTTATTCTAAGCTGTGTGTGTGAAGTAACCAACCCGCATTGGGCCAGCGCGGTGACCGTGGCCCAATCGCCCTCATATTGAGGAGGGTAGGCCTGTGCCCCAGCAGTGGGGACGTAAATTGACTGTTATGGACCACCAGTACAACTGTATATTTATTAGCGTGTGAGAGAATGAGACTGATATATACAGCGGTGGCGGTGAACGGAGAGAGAGAGGGAGCGATCGATTGACAATTGCGTGATCGATTGAATCGGCGAACAACAAAGAGAAAGAAGTGTCAAATAATATACTACAGATTTCAATATTTCTCTCTCTCTCTCTCTTTCTCTCCCTTTCTTCATATAATCAGAGTGAGACAGAGATAGAGACCACTCCCGCGCGGTGTTGGCGCGCTGCTGCCGGAGCGCGAGAACGAGACGCGCGATATTTAAACTATAGAAATATCTTCCGTCTCACTCGCACACGCCGTAGATATATATACAGCTGTCTCTTTTCAATGAGACTTTTTACTGTCCGAAAAGAAGTTTCTCTTCAACAACATTCATGATCACGTGCTGCGCTGTGCTGCGCTGCGCTGCGCTGCGCTGATACTACGTGCACACGTAGCTGATGCAGCGCGGAGGTCGCTGCAGCTGTCAGAACTTAGTTAACGCTTAGACCTCCGTCTGGGTGTGTGGCGGTCGCGCGGCGCGCTGGGCGCGCTGGTGCAGCGACGGGGTGGGGGCCGAGCTCCCCCAATTAGCAGTAAAGAGGTATTAGGCCGCTCCCGGAAGTGGAGCGCCGGGTACATAAATTCGTATCCAGCAATAAGTACCCGGCGGCGGCGCTCGTAACGCTGGCACTTCCGGTGGCGGCGCGCCAGCCCGCTGCGGGCGGGCGGGGTGGGAGCGAGGAGGCTGCAGCTCCAATCCCAGCTTGTAGCAGACATTCATCATCATGATTACAGGAGTGGAGACTCAAGCCTCTCACTTGAAGGTCTCGATGATCTACCTTCTGCCAGTGGTGAATGCTGGTAGTGAGGGGTGGAGATGGGAGACAGCGAGTGATACACGTAATTACATAGAAACTGGGAACCAAGACTGTGTTACCATCAGCTGATCGCAACCATCATCACCATTAATGTACTACTTAGTACACACTGCACAGACCAACCGACGTGGAGATCTTGAGAAGCCTGTGCAGCAGTCGGCCGGTGGTACGTACGTCTATCGGCTGCTGGTGATGATGATGGTGATGATGATACACTGCAGGGGTCAGCAGCTCGGATACTTGCACTGCATTATCACGTGATAAATATTCGCGCTCATAAAATATATTATCATGACCCCGGTGACATTACTAAGGTTCCGGCTGCAGCACACTTCAAACCGGAACAAAATAATTTCCGCACTCTAGTGTTTAACGAGCTCGGTAGATACCAGTAACGGCCGCCGCCGCCCGTGCTGGTACTGTAGAGGTTGTTTGAAGGACGCTGTAGCTATTTAATATAATACAGTATCACGGCTCGTGTACAACACTGCGATGGCCGCGCTAAACTTGACACCTTCACGACGGAGGGGGGGGGGTTAGTGCAAATGCAATTACTACATCCGCATTCAAACCGGACACTTGCGGTTACTATTTCAACTACCAAACAACTATATGCGAATGCTATTGTGATCCGGATCAAAAGACCAGCGGCTCGTGAAAATATTCAGCCAACGGGACGCAAGCAGTATAGCGCAGTGTATATCATCCTAACTACCCCACTGTTATCCGGTTCGAAGGACTGATAGCAATTTAAATCACTTTAGAAACTGGATTTTATATCATGATTTACTCAATGTGGCACAGTGTATATTATCTTAATTAGCTCGACGATACCATGTTCCGGTTTGAAGGGCGCTGTACGTACTGCAGCGCCGTTAGTTCATTGAATATGAAGTGATGAGCACGTGTAGTATATGTCATACTAACTGGAAGTGACTGTTACTGTAAAGTAATCATTTATATTGTTATGCATACGAAATTTAAATCCGCTATTTATATGCACGTAGTGTACATTAAAATACGTTATATATGCTGACAGTGGAGTAGGTCAGAGTTATGTCCAGCGGTGGGCAACACTTAAATCAAAGCTCGTTCATTTAACAATACAATAAATCGTAAAGCGCACCAACACTAACCAATTGGGCGCAACGAGAGGTCGTCTGCAGACCGCCCCCATCCCCCCACCGGTAACAAGTCCGGCCTGACGAAGTGGCCTAGTACCATCACCACGCACCCTTCAATCCCGATACTGAACATGAGCGTGATCGCTGCAGCGGTTCCAGCGGAGATGATATCGTCTATCAGTGCGCGACGTGTAGTCGGAGAACTCGTGCACCAAGATGTTTCGTTTCTTTCCGTCTAGTGCTTCGTCCAACGTTAAGACCTAGGGAAGTTTATATGTACTAGACTAAGATACGATACGTACACAACTAGCGCTACACACGCAGTTTGTGTCCGTGTACGTTGTAGTTGTGTAATGGTGTGCGTGCGCGTGCGTGCGAGTGCGCGTGCACGCGGAGTCTCGTTTGCGAGTCGCGCCCCGCTGCCGCTCGTAAATCAGCGGCCGGCTGTGACGTCACAAAGGGACGCGCCGCACAGGAATCCGCGCCGCATTCCAGCGGTGGCCATTAACGCCCCCAGCGGCTGGGCGAGTGGGCGAGTGGGCGCCCAGCGATATGATTACCTTATTTAATTGTTCACCGAAGGCGGTGCACTTGGCGCGGCCATTGTGCGGGATGATATATGTCGCTGGAGGCGCGTCCCTACCTTGTTAGCTCCGTCCTAGGCTACCTAGCTATTGTAACTCCATGTACCTAAGTGTCATAGCTTACGCGTTATGTTCCGAACGGAAACGCTGTGCTCTCGCCGGACTCTGAAGATGGCCACCGGGGTTTTAGTGAGTAAAAACCTTTATACGACACAGCTGTGTCCACACCCTGACGTTGAAGTATCCTTTCGCAGATTTCCTCCCCGAAAAAAAATCAAAGATACATTACCCTTGTGACCTAGATGTTCACAAGCAAAGCGCTGAACAGTGTTACCATTGTCTCATTGCTAGAGGAGCGTCGCGCGAGTCTGGGTCAGTGCTTCCTAAACTGTTCTCCGTTCTCGCAGCCCTCAATAGAACTTTTCATGTCTAACCCTCCCCTTCCCCCACCCGTTTCTCTTATGCGCTATCTGTTGACTACATCAACTTTACAATATATCCTCTCTTTCTCGCACATCGTACCGGGCCCGCGCGCCCCCACCCCCAGCAGCGCGGAGCCACTGCTCTGGTCATCATCATCAGCCGATAGACGTCTCCTGCTGGACATTGCCATCCCAAAAATAACTCTATATGTATCGCTCCGGCGTTGCAGCCCGCATGGCCTCCGCCACCGGCGGCCCCTAAGGCTCCTGGTTTATACGAGTTCATGTGGGGGAGGGATTTGTGTCATTTCCCACCAGGTTGGCCCAACGCGCGCTGGTGGGATCCAAAGCTTCGTTTGTTGATTAGCAGGGTGCACCACGAGCTGGTGAGGTTGGCTCGGGTCCCGTGAGTTATTGTACAGGAACCCTTACAGCTCTGGTGTAGATGACGAGCCATAGTTCCGGCTCCGTCTCCCCAACTACCCCCAGTACCGGTTTCAGAAGAACTTTAAGTTGGGTTACTTTAATATTAATTATTCGCCATTCGAGCTCACAGTAGTTCTGCCTGTTGCTGCTGGTAGGTACCGTCCAGGTACCATCGCAGCCGACAGACAATATTATGCATCGGTCACCGTGTTCCGGTTTGCAGGGCGCTCTAATATGTGTAATTATTAGAGTAACGAAACTTAACATGTTATGTCCCGAGACGACGAGCGCGAAATGATGCTGCGAGCACTGACCTAAGTAACGCCACAGCGCTACGGGCGGACCTGTCACTTGCCATCACGTGAACGTCTCGCACGTCGCGCACGTCGCGCACGTCCCGCACGTCCCGCACGTCTCGTCGCTTCGTACAATTAAAAGACACTATAGCAAATAGTTACGTGTAAGTTTCAGTGAGAACTCATTCTATTACCTAGACTTGACAGTCAGCAGTTTAGTATAACACTAAAAGTACTAATTAAGCACTAATTAAATTTTTCAGCGGGCGTTCGTGTAACGGTTTAAAGTAACGAGATTGTTATTACACGAACGTATGCCGCGGCCGCGGCGCGCGCTGGCGGCGAGCGGGCGACGGGCGGGCGGCGGGCGGCGGGCGGCCGGGGGAGTGGTCGGGGCGCGCGGGACGTGCACCCGGTGTTGAGTGACACACCTTGCCCATAAATTGGCGCAGGCTCACATCAGACATCATTCGAGACGTGGAGTACGCAAATGTGTGAAATAATTAAATTAGAATCTTGGCCTCGTACAGTTTGATTGAAAAGAGGGAGAAGAGAGAAAAAGAGAGAGAGGTTACATAGTTCTAGTTGTCTAAATTCATTACTCTATAACGAGCACACCGTAATATGTTAAAACGTTGTCCGAGCAATTTAAAATATCTACAGAGTCTTTCAAACCGGAACACAACAATATTTTTACTGAACGACTGTATATTTATACCTATAACAGAAATTTGGTTACAGTCCGTGTTATAAATTTACAAGCTACTGGTCCCGCGGTACAGTCCCGCGGTACAGTGCCGCGGTACAGTGCCGCGGTACAGTCCCGCGGTACAGTCCCGCGGTACAGTGCCGCGGTACAGTCCCGCGGTACAGTGCCGCGGTACAGTCCCGCGGTACAGTGCCGCGGTACAGTCCCGCGGTACAGTCCCGCGGTACAGTGCCGCGGTACAGTCCCGCGGTACAGTCCCGCGGTACAGTGCCGCGGTACAGTCCCGCGGTACAGTCCCGCGGTACAGTGCCGCGGTACAGTCCCGCGGTACAGTGCCGCGGTACAGTCCCGCGGTACAGTGCCGCGGTACAGTCCCGCGGTACAGTGCCGCGGTACAGTCCCGCGGTACAGTGCCGCGGTACAGTCCCGCGGTACAGTCCCGCGGTACAGTCCCGCGGTACAGTCCCGCGGTACAGTCCCGCGGTACAGTCCCGCGGTACAGTCCCGCGGTACAGTCCCGCGGTACAGTCCCGCGGTACAGTGCCGCGGTACAGTCCCGCGGTACAGTGCCGCGGTACAGTCCCGCGGTACAGTCCCGCGGTACAGTGCCGCGGTACAGTCCCGCGGTACAGTCCCGCGGTACAGTGCCGCGGTACAGTCCCGCGGTACAGTCCCGCGGTACAGTGCCGCGGTACAGTCCCGCGGTACAGTCCCGCGGTACAGTCCCGCGGTACAGTCCCGCGGTACAGTGCCGCGGTACAGTCCCGCGGTACAGTGCCGCGGTACAGTCCCGCGGTACAGTCCCGCGGTACAGTCCCGCGGTACAGTGCCGCGGTACAGTCCCGCGGTACAGTGCCGCGGTACAGTCCCGCGGTACAGTGCCGCGGTACAGTCCCGCGGTACAGTGCCGCGGTACAGTCCCGCGGTACAGTGCCGCGGTACAGTCCCGCGGTACAGTGCCGCGGTACAGTCCCGCGGTACAGTGCCGCGGTACAGTGCCGCGGTACAGTCCCGCGGTACAGTCCCGCGGTACAGTGCCGCGGTACAGTCCCGCGGTACAGTGCCGCGGTACAGTCCCGCGGTACAGTGCCGCGGTACAGTGCCGCGGTACAGTGCCGCGGTACAGTCCCGCGGTACAGTCCCGCGGTACAGTCCCGCGGTACAGTGCCGCGGTACAGTCCCGCGGTACAGTCCCGCGGTACAGTGCCGCGGTACAGTCCCGCGGTACAGTCCCGCGGTACAGTCCCGCGGTACAGTGCCGCGGTACAGTCCCGCGGTACAGTGCCGCGGTACAGTGCCGCGGTACAGTCCCGCGGTACAGTGCCGCGGTACAGTGCCGCGGTACAGTCCCGCGGTACAGTGCCGCGGTACAGTCCCGCGGTACAGTCCCGCGGTACAGTCCCGCGGTACAGTGCCGCGGTACAGTCCCGCGGTACAGTCCCGCGGTACAGTGCCGCGGTACAGTCCCGCGGTACAGTCCCGCGGTACAGTGCCGCGGTACAGTCCCGCGGTACAGTCCCGCGGTACAGTGCCGCGGTACAGTCCCGCGGTACAGTGCCGCGGTACAGTCCCGCGGTACAGTCCCGCGGTACAGTGCCGCGGTACAGTCCCGCGGTACAGTGCCGCGGTACAGTCCCGCGGTACAGTCCCGCGGTACAGTGCCGCGGTACAGTCCCGCGGTACAGTCCCGCGGTACAGTGCCGCGGTACAGTCCCGCGGTACAGTGCCGCGGTACAGTCCCGCGGTACAGTGCCGCGGTACAGTCCCGCGGTACAGTGCCGCGGTACAGTCCCGCGGTACAGTGCCGCGGTACAGTCCCGCGGTACAGTGCCGCGGTACAGTCCCGCGGTACAGTGCCGCGGTACAGTCCCGCGGTACAGTCCCGCGGTACAGTCCCGCGGTACAGTCCCGCGGTACAGTCCCGCGGTACAGTGCCGCGGTACAGTCCCGCGGTACAGTGCCGCGGTACAGTCCCGCGGTACAGTGCCGCGGTACAGTCCCGCGGTACAGTCCCGCGGTACAGTGCCGCGGTACAGTCCCGCGGTACAGTGCCGCGGTACAGTCCCGCGGTACAGTGCCGCGGTACAGTCCCGCGGTACAGTGCCGCGGTACAGTGCCGCGGTACAGTCCCGCGGTACAGTCCCGCGGTACAGTCCCGCGGTACAGTGCCGCGGTACAGTGCCGCGGTACAGTCCCGCGGTACAGTCCCGCGGTACAGTCCCGCGGTACAGTCCCGCGGTACAGTCCCGCGGTACAGTGCCGCGGTACAGTCCCTCGGTACAGTCCCGCGGTAAGGTGCCGCGGTACAGTGCCGCGGTACAGTGCCGCGGTACAGTCCCGCGGTACAGTCCCGCGGTACAGTCCCGCGGTACGGTCCCGCGGTACCGCTGCGCTGCCGTCGTGGCGGCTGGCTTGCAGCGTGGTGGCGGTGGACAGGCGGACGCGGACGCAGTCATACCATCTACCCAACTGTACTGTATTGTCTCTTCTTTCCTGTGTGCGTGGGAGGGAGATAGCGGGAGTGAAGACGAGCTCACTGCATGACGTAACTGTGCGCCAGTTAGATGTGTATCAGCAGGCGGCGAGCTGCCAATAGTCAGCGGAGCGGGAGCTGGAGATTGTGGGGATAACACTGCGCGCCCACGCCCACGCGACATTTTATATAAAAATAATCAATTTCAAAACTGATCGGATCATCGCCAGCCATTCGTCACTGCGCGAGAGACAGGAGCAGCTGCGGGCGCGGCGTCATGTTGTCATCAATATAAATACCCCGGAAGTGGCAGCTGGCATGCGGACCGGGCCCGGCGGCCCATCGGCCCATCGGCGCATGGTGCAGTAAAGCACTCCGCTAATAACTGTCTGATGTCTGAACAAATATAAATGGATTGATGGTAAAGTTTAACTCGTGTGGTATACGTTTGCTATCGTAGTAATCCCGCGCCGGAAGTATACACCTGAGGCATTGCGATGTTCCGATGCTCATGTGAACGCAGTGATGTTGTCTTGTCGCTGGAGAAGACCCGGAGAGTTTGATTATACACCTAGTCACATAAAAGTCACCAGGTCTCGAGAGCCGCTGACTCTGAAGAAATGTCACAGCATCTTCAAACTACCAGCATTCTGCATCTGGAAGTGTTCACCAGGCATCTCACACCGGACCCTTGTTCGCGGTATCCATGATGAAATTCCACAAATTGAAGATATGATTGAAATGTATAAACTAATGTTAGAACTATTAAATACCGTCGGATAATTCTAATACAAATCCACTTCCAGTGGAGCGTCTCTTGTCTGAGGCGTGCGTTCGTGTAATGTGTAGGGACGTGGGTATAACAAAAATAATTACGTGCGTTCTCGATTCGCATGTAATAAATGACAGAGGCCGCGGAATGAGCTCTTACTGATGGAAAGCGTGTACTTATTGAAGCGTGGGGGGGGGGGGGAGGTGGAATTTATGAGTACCCTTAAAGTTCGGTAGTAAATCCTCAAACCTTCCATCACAAGAAAAGTAATCTAACCTGCGCCTGATTCATTGTGTAATTAAAAATATTGTATAGTTATATGTATATATATATATATTCATCGTATTCGATCCATTATTATCGTATTTGTTACTGTGTATACATTTTAATGTACACTATCGATATAGCTGTTGAAAAGTTATTTAGCTGAGCTGCTACACGTCTGCGCCGGAACCGGACCCCCGGCTACACAGGATGCAAGACAAAAAGGTTAAACGTGCGTGAGCCGATAATCAATATTCGAAGTGCCATCGGCGGGCACCCTCGCGGCGACATCCCACTCGAGCGGCGTTGAGCTAGACCGCACCCCCACGCCCAACCCCAACCCCAACCCGACCAGCACTCCGCGTGACACTCGAGATCATCTCCTTGAATCTTATTATAATTTCAAAAAAACGTGCGCTATCTTACAACTGTAAACCTGCCACCAGCGACCAGCTACCAGCCACCAGCCACCGCGCTGCAGGCCCCCACCCTGCTGCCACGTACCGGTCCCGCTTCAGCAGGGTATATTTCTCTGCAAACAGAGCCGCGGACGAATGTCTCGGTTGTAATAAAGACAGTAATATAAAATGTTTTCTGTGACAGTTTACGTTTATATAATATGAGCGAGTATCAAGAACATATAAACATGCTTGATACTTGGTCTCATTGTTTTGGTAAGAAGACTTTTTTATTTATTTATTTATTGTATATTGCGCAACAAACTAACGTTTGTTAATACGAACAGTCACAACAGCGTAGCGCTAATTGGAATGTTTGGTCATCATCATCATCATCAGCAGCAGTCAATAGACGTCCACTGACCTCCACACAGGCCTCCGCGAAAGATTTCCACACGATCAGGTAGAGATGCATATGAGGGGATTAGAGTGATTTACCATCACACTGGCCCAATACGGGGTGGTGGGAGTCAGGGCCTCCTTTATTGATTAGGAGGGTGCACCGCGTGCTGGTGAGGTTGGCTTGGGTTGGGTTCCGTGAGTGTTTACACGGTTAGAATGTTTGCACTGCAGCATATTACGCTCACTGATTTGGGACATGTGCAACCAGTTCGCGTTGCCTCCGCAGAGTGTGGTTACTGCAGTAATTTCACGAGCCGGAACACAGCAGTGTTTGCACACTGCTGCACCATGCTGCGGTGGTGCATGCCCTGGTGGTGACGAGTAGCAGAGAACTACCACCAATAGCAAATTGCGTGCACATTCTTAAACGAAGAGAAATACTACTCTGCGGTGCAATCACCGCGGTAACTAGAGCGCACCGATGAGCACAGAATGGTGCAGTGGACAACCTACCTCGCGCCATGTTGTTAAGGAGAGGCACTTCACTTGAAGTCGGGTGAATGGCTCTGGTCGGGTCGTTTCGTCGTATAAAGAAATTAGTCCGCGATATTGAATGCACAATAAGAACGCGGATGGAAATGACCCACCGGCGATGCGGCGCAGCTCGACGCGGCGACCCCGCGGGAAGCCCCGCGCCGGTAAGCCGGCGAAGCCCCGCGGAGTTAGCGCTCCGCGTCAGCGGCCGCGTCGGCACGGGCAGGGATTCTCAACTTTAGGCTGATGTCTTATAAACTGAAACAAATTATATTTGTTACTGGTACTGCTACGTAGTGACCGGCGGCAGGGGCTCGTTGCTGTCGTGTAGGTAGGTTTTTTTTATTTTGATGGTGATGTTCTCGCCGCAGTTTTATTGACAACTATAGCTCGCGGATCCGGTATCCGCGAGCTAAAAAAGTCTAGGTAGGTAGGTACCACCGCAGCATCAAACACTAGTGTGCAAACATTACTTTGATCCGGCTTGAACGATCACTAGCTTGTGTAAATAAAAATGAAACGAGATCTAACTAATAACAATGTGATGCATTGTAAATTTCCAAAGGCTTACTGTCATGCGCAAGTCTCACCCGGCGCGTCGTTACGATGAATAAATAGGAGGTACCTAGGCACGCGCCACGTCCACCGCTGGGCGGGCGCGCTGCCGCCGCGGTGAGCTGCCGTACGAGCGGGCGACGACGTTTATGGACGTGTTATGTCTTTGCCGCATGTTATAAACGAGCACTCGGGGCGCCTCGTGCGCGTGTGTGTGTGTGTGTGTGTGTGTGTGTGTGTGTGTGCCTGCACGTGCGTGTGTACAAAGCCGCAATAAACAAGCCGCCGCCGTAACTCAGCGCGCGCCGTAGCGGTTACGACGCAGCAGATGCGTAGACATGCTCGTAGCGCGCGTCGCGTAGCGGCTGCGGCAGCGGTCTCTACGCGCTACGTCGTAGAAGGCGACCCACTGTTATGTACACGCAACAAGTTTATAGTACACCTCCGACTCCGACTCCGACGTTTAAAATAATATATAGTAATGAATACATGCCTCTATTTATAACTGGATCTGCAAAAATCGAAATGAACTCCTATTGGGCAGAAAAAATATCCAATCGGCTTCTCCCGCTATTGGCCAATCAGAATGTACCATTGAAAATATAAAAACGATGCCGCTGTAAAAAATTAAGTTATTTATGAATTGTGTCGCACTTGGCTATTAGCATTTTTTGTTAAACGAAAATGACGAACAAAATATTTAACTAGTAAAATTAAAGTAATGAAACGAGTGTAGTGTAAAATAGCATTTTAAAAAAAAAAACTGTTGAAGTGTTTATTAAAATCTGTTATGTGGTTTATTATTGAACTAAATTGTGTTCATTATAAATAAATTTAATTCGTACAATTTCAATCGCAATCTACATATAATTGACAATAGCGGGAATTAGTGAGCTAGCAGAAAACTTAATACGAGGCAAGCTTCATTCTCATTAAATCAATTTTAGTTTAATACTTTCATTGCAAAAATATTATAAAGTTAGTTAGGCGGATTACGTGCTGCGAATATATAATACGTATAATTCGTGTAATATATATATTTCAAGAAGCGACGAGAGCCTAAGATACGGCGTATAATATTAGTCGTATGACGTAAACAGCACCATGGTATTTGATGACAAAATTACTTTTATAACGTGTTAAAGATATTATGATAAAAACGAATTTTCTTTGGGGCTTTTTTCTTTTCGAATTATGTTAACGCCGTTAATTGTGTGGCTTCCCACGACTACGGGCGAGTACTGTAAATGCTTTTTAATCGCTTCTCCAGAGGCGAGGTTATTAGATAGTGTCTGTCGCATTAGGCGACGGCTAGGCCCCTGCTCGAACAAATACACAGCCCCCGCCGCACGGCGAAACGGCGCTTTCACAAAATGGCGTCCGTGCAAACGGACGCCTTAATGAAAACAATTTGCGTGTTTTTATCGCAAACAGTTCCCAGAAGTCTGGGAACAATTTACCAACCCGGCCTCTGCCGTTCCCGCGCGATCCGTGAGTTTTGACACGGACAGCCCGGCCTCTCCGGACCCGACCCCGCGACTCGAGCGCAAAACAAGGAGGTTCCCCATGGCGCTCTGCCTGAGCTGCCCGCTCCTCCGAATCCGACTTCGGAGGGCTCCGCGAAGTGGCAGCGATAGCGGGAGGTGGGACTGTCCACTTCAGTTATTCCGGACGAAGAGGGCTTCACCCCTTCTACGTCAAGAAGCGCAACGCGTTTAAGCGGCCCTCCGAGTCAAACCGGACTGCTCCTCGCCGACCAGCACGCCGGCAAAAGGTTGCGCCTCTCGCGCACCCTCCCAACTTACCCCGCCGAGAAACGCGGCGAAGCCGCCCCCGGTGTTCCTCCAGGACAAGTCCGCGGAACGATGTTTCCAGGTGGTTCGCGGACCACAAAATCGCATGCCCCAAAGCGCAGAACACCGCGCAGGGCATCCGCATCAACTTCCAAACGGTTGACGACTTCCGGGCTGCCACCAGGCACCTGCGGAACGCCGGACTCGGCTTCCACACCTTTGCTCTCCCCGAGGAGAAGCACCTCCGCGTTGTCATACGCGGAATCCCAACGGAGATCGACATCTCCGAGGTCGTCGACGACCTGAAAACAAAATTTCCCAGTGCTGGAGGCCCGTCGCATGACTAGCATGCGAACAAAGGCCGTACTCCCACCGATAATGACAAGTCTCGAACTCTCTCCGGAGGGTAAAGAGATTTTCAGCATCACCCGCCTGTGTAACCTCACCAGCGTGAGGGTAGAGGTCCCGCACAAAAGGCATCATCGGCCAATGCCACTGATGCCAACTTTACGGGCACTCAGCCCGTAATTGCTTCGCCCGCCCGAGGTGCGTCAAATGCACCGGGGACCACGGGACGAAAGAATGCTCCCGCACCACGGAAGCGACAAACCCACCGAGCTGCGTCCTTTGCAAAGCCGAGGGACACCCCGCGAATTATCGCGGGTGCACCAAAGCCCCGTGGCAACCTGGCCGCAATAACGGCGCACACCACCGCCCCACAAAGGGCCGCACCGCAGCCATCTGTCTCGTCCAGGCCACCGCCCGCACAGCCGGCCGTCCTGCCGGCGGTGTCGGCGTGGAGCAAACTGCCTTAAGCCAAAAGCCGCTGAGGTTCCAAAGCCGCCCCTTTGTCGGGGCCGAAACCACAGGCTGCTCCTTAGCCAAACAGCTCCGCCTTCAGACTACAGAACATTCTCGCCTACATATCAAAGGTGAGCATCAAAGATATTCTTCTCTTAGAGAAAAATTGCGAGCCGCGAAAGCTCGCACGATAGGTTGAGGGCCTGCATCGAGCACGCCGACACTCTCGCTGCACTCGAAGAACCCTTCGTTTAGCCACAGCCCAGGATTCTGTCCGAGACCTTTGGTGTTCCATCTCACTCCAACCGTTATGCAAATACACCAGATCTTAGGAAGAGTTAAACTTCGCTTCGCTGACTGTCGCGTACTTCAACGCGAACGGCATCCGCTCTCAAAAGGAGGAAATAAGCCTTTTCCTTAGGAACCATGACGTCGACGTCATGCTCATTCAGGAAACATTCCTCAAACTGCTTCATCGCGATCCGAAAATCGCGAACTACCATATTATCCGCCACGACAGGCTGACCGCCCCAGGAGGCGGCACTCATCTACTTCAAGCGGGCCCTGCATTGCATACCGCTTGTTAGTCCAAACTCAAAATAGAAGTCTCGGCGTGTAAAATCTCCCTCACCGGTCATCAACCGATCGTCCTAGCATTCGTCTATCTGTCCCCGACAAAAGAAATGCGGGAAACAGACATAAGAACCCTTCGACCTAGGGCCGGCTGTTATCGTCGCCGGCGATCTAAACAGCAGGCATAGCACCTGGGACCCGATCATGTCAAACCGAAATGGTATAATCCTCTCCAAGCTCGCGGATAAGCTCAAGTTTAACATTGTAGCTCCGCAAACCCCGACGAGATACCCTACCGTCGCGTTTCACAACCCATCCACACTAGACATTGCGTTATTCAATAACGTAACCGTCCCACTGCATTCGATCGAGACCATAGACACACACACACACACACACACACACACACACACACACACACACACACACACACACACACACACACACACACACACACACACACACACACACACACACACACACACACACACACACACACACACACACACACACACACACACACACACACACACACACACACACACACACACACACACACACACACACACACACACACACACACACACACACACACACACACACACACACACACACACACACACACACACACACACACACACACACACACACACACACACACACACACACACACACACACACACACACACACACACACACACACACACACACACACACACACACACACACACACACACACACACACACACACACACACACACACACACACACACACACACACACACACACACACACACACACACACACACACACACACACACACACACACACACACACACACACACACACACACACACACACACACACACACACACACACACACACACACACACACACACACACACACACACACACACACACACACACACACACACACACACACACACACACACACACACACACACACACACACACACACACACACACACACACACACACACACACACACACACACACACACACACACACACACACACACACACACACACACACACACACACACACATACACACACAGATGATGTCAGTGTGCGGGTTTCCTCGCGATGTTCTCCTTCACCGTTTGTATCTCGCTGCTGCAACTGAAATCCACAAATGTACATAACTTAAATATTAAGTCATCGCTACACGCCGAGATTCGAACCCGCGACCTGCGGAGTGAAGGCCGCGCGCTCGAACCGTTAGGGCAGCGAGCTACTTTCTTAATATAAAATCAAATATCGCCTGTGTTGACTGCAAACGTCGGTGCGACGGTGACGGTGACGGTGACGGTGACGGTGACGGTGACGGTGACGGTGACGGTGACGGTGACCGCACGGGCGCGATTAATGCATCGCAACTGGTGCAGCCGCACGCTGCCGTGACGGCTGCACACGTCAACTGGTGATGGATGCGTGCGCGTGGGGGCACGGGGGACCGACGCGCATTAATACCGCGTCCGACGCCAGCTGCACCTGGCGCGAGCTGACGCGTGCGCACGGCGCGGCGGTCGCGGCGGCGCGGCGGTTACAGCCGCCGCATCCAAACGCGTTTAACATCAGAACTGCCACCCCATCCGCCCGCACACACACCAACACCCTGCACGAATCACATACTCATTACAAACATTACTGCTTTACTGACTAAACTATTAGTAAGCAGCGTTATATTATTTATTAGTAAATAACAAACTAATATAGATATAGCTAAGACTGTTATACAGTAATATCTGACAGTTAAACGTACAGTAGTTCAATTTTACTACACACCAGTACATATCATTCAATTCACTAGTTTCTCTCGCACATTACAAGTTGGTAATTGTATTGTTTTACTTGTTATCGCTGCTCTCTCCTGCCGTCACACGCGCAGTGCGCCGGGGCGCTGCGCTGCGGGGGTGACGGCGCGGCTTCAGCGGACCCTGGAGCCCGACCTCCCCGGGTGCTTGACCCGCGCACCCGCGCCGCACCCGCACGGTCCATTTGGCGCGGTTGGGGCGCACCCGGGTGCGGTTGGGGCCGCGGGGGCGCTGCGTGTCACGATCAGCCACCGGTCATTACCGGCACGTGGGGCTAACGCTGGCCGATTTGATATATGGCACTATTGATTAACGAACGCGCCGCCGGCTCAGTGGTTAGCAGCTTCGTTTGACGCGAATGCGGTGACAGGACTACCCGTAACAATGTGACGCCGGTAAATGATACACACTGCAACACGCGCTCACCGATTCGAGACGTAAGACGTTAAGTCTCGTTACCACAGTAACTCCACTAGGTGCTACTGCGTACCCTCGGGCGCGGGTAGCGTGCAGCGCCGCCGCCGCCGCCGCCGCCGCCGCTGCAGTCGGTACCGCGGCCGGTACGTTCGCATTGTAATATACAGTAAGATTGGAATGCTCAATAAAGTGAAACGGAGAGCCGGATGTCGCCGAGCTGCAATTACCGGTAACGGTCGTGTTACCGTTGCGGGCAGTTAGTTTAACTGCGGCCACTCCACTAAAGTGCACGTTTTATCCGCCATTGTGTGCGCGCGCGCCTGCGCCCGCGCCTGCGCCAGGTCGCCGTTAGAAAGCTGATGGTTTTACGGAGGTCTATAATCACGTGGTGAGGTCTCCGTGCAGCGATGCGCAGTAGTGTGCAGCGATGCGCAGTAGTGTGCAAACATCAGCGCGCCGCCACTAACCGCTCGGTGCGGGACGCCGTCACTTCGTTGCACTCCTCGCCGCACTGCTCGGCCCCACCAGCTGGACGCACGTCCACGTCCAGCTCGCGAGACAGTCCACGTAAACACCACGTAGATGTGATGTACCATACTCTACTTGTGACAACCGTTCACCGGCGGCAGGTCTCCGCGGAAACAGACCCGGTCTAGGCAGGCACCACCGCGGCTTCTTCATCAGACAGACCGCAGTGGGTAAATATTACTGTGTGCCGGTTCCAAGGATACTCCTTATGTGTAACAGCAACGAGGGTACTATGATGCTGCGTTTGCCATCCTCTCGCGATAATGTTACTGTCAGCACTCCTGGACACCAGATCGAAGTCCAACTCTTGTATATAACCGTCGCTTTATCATCTCCATCTACGCGTTGCAATTGTTGCATCAGTAGTCCTCATCTCCTTTCCCTTTGGGCAACTCACAATGAGCTTCTTTCAAGAGTCATCATCATCATCAGCCGATAGATGTCCACTGCTGGACACAGGCTTCCGCCAAAGATCTTCAGATCGATAAATCCTACGCCACCGGCATCGCCGGGCGCCAAGTGTCATCTGTATGAATTCATTTGTGGTGGGATTTGGGCCATTTCCTCCCGCCGCTAGCGCAGTGCGGGCTGGTGGAAGTCAGGTCCTGGATTGTGAATTAGCAGAGTAAGATATAAATATCTTACTAAAAGGCAATAAATTGCCTTTTCCGTCTCGTGCAATTATTAATTTAAAACTAAAAAACAAACAAAGTACAAATAATAAGACTCCCATTCCCGCGCGGGGCAGCTCGTTCGCCGCGATGGCCGCGCTGCCGTTTCCGGTGAAGCAACAAACACGCTCTTCACATTGTGGCAGCTCACTGCGGCCTCTCCGCTTGCTCGTATTTCTTTTTAATATAAGGTTGTCAAATGTCTCCCTTCCGCTTTTTTACTCTTTATTCAATGCTTTATAAAAAGTGTTACAGTGATCAGATTTAGTTCAAATATGCGCCGTTTTGTTCGATAATCTGTTTCCATCTAGACGGCAACTTCATAATACCTCCTCGTAGAAGCCCCTCCTTATTTGCGAAGAACTCGACAGCCACTTTTCACAAGCCTCTTTTGAGTTCAACTTTACACCACCAAGGGCGTTCACCATGGACAGGAACAGGTGGTAATCACTTGGCGCTATGTCCGGGCTATATGGTGGATGCGATAAAACCACCCATCCGAGCTCCCGTAGCTTTTGACGAGTCATCAACGAAGTGTGTGGTCTGACGTTGTCCTGGTGGAACACTACAGCCTTCCTGTTGGCCAATTCTGGACGCTTCTGGTCGATCGCCTGCTTCAAGCGGTCCAGTTGTTCGCAGTAGATGGTAGAGTTAAGCGTCTGGCCATATGGGAGCAGCTCATAGTGGATGATTCCTTCCAATCCCGCCAAACACACAGCAAAACCTTCCTGGCCGTCAATCCCGGCTTGGCCACTGTTTGGGACGATTCACCGGCCTTCGACCACGACCGTTTTCGCTTGATATTGTCGTATGTGATCCATTTTTCGTCGCCAGTCACCATCCGCTTCAAGAATGGGTCGAGTTCGTTCCGTTTCAGCAGCATATCGCAGGCGTTGATTCGGTCCAGAAGGTTTTGCGTCAAATCATGCGGCACCGACGACGATGTCACGAGATGCCACATGCCGGTCTAACTCGATGTAGTCCATGATTTGATCGGTATTTGTCGTCACAGGTCTTCCGCCAGCTGGCTTATCCATGGTGTCGTTTTCACCGGCTCTGAATCGTCGAAACCATTCCTCCGCGGTTCGAAGTGATAGAGTACCATCCCCAAAACACCATTAATCTCACGGAACGTTTCTCTAGCGGATTTGCCTTTAACGAAGGAAAACTTTAAAATAGCGCGAATTTCGGCGTTAGTGAACTCCATGTTTACACGTCTATAACTGTTGAACGCAATATCCAAACTAATTATGCATAGCGTCGTTTTGTAGGTTATGTCAAGACCTTTCAAATTATGTATAGTATTGCCAGATACGAGCTCTGTAGCGCTTTGTACATAGCCGCGAAATTCAAAAGACAAAAAGGCGGAAGGGAGATATTTGACAGCCCTATATGAGCGCGCAGGCGGGGGCGCAGGCGGGGCGCAGGCGGGGCGCGGGCGCGCGGGTCACCAGTTGAAAACATTACTTCCCCCTTTACACTCTTTAAGTAATATATAAAAAACAATACACAAAATTTTGGAGTAATTATTTTTTAATTGGTTTTTATTCAGCGGCTCGTAGTTTATATTAAAAATCTGTTTAAATTTCTTACAATCTGTAACCGGTGCGAGGCTCGTTGTGGGGCGGGGGTAGGGGGTGGGGGTGAGGGTGCGTCACGTGCCGCACGTGGAAGCAACAATTATTATTCACACAGCTGTAACTTCACGGTGACTCCATTAAGATACAGCTGTGTGCTGGAGCCAAAGACAACAAAAAAAGAAAAAAGCCGCGAATATTTTTTGCATGATGTTCGAAAATAAAGAGAATAAACATGGCGGCGCGCGAATCCCCCGAATGCCGCTTTACGCGGGTCCCCGCGGCGGATCAGCGCGGATCCGGCGGCGCGACGAGCCAGGCCGCCGCAGCGCCGCCGCAGCGCCGCCGCAGCGCCGCGGCGCTCCTCCCTGTTCGCGACACCTTATTACCGGAGCGCCGCGGAGCACCTCTATCACCATAAACAAGGATCCGCGCGCCGTCGCGGCTTTCGGTGCGCCCGCCCGCCGCCGCGCGTGCCTTATCTGTGATCGTTTGAAATTTTTCTTATGCGAGCAGGCAAAGATCATTCGAACATTGAGCCTCGCTGCAGTACAATGCTTTTTTTATATCTATATTTGTTAGAGAAATCATGGTGGCAATGCGTCACCATGATTCCTCTACGCATTGCCACGTGGAACATTAATGGCCTCGCGTGTAACACACTGGAATTGGAAGTTATTATTAAAATCAACAAATTAGACATAGTACTTATTACGGAAGCTCACGTCACGTCAAGAAGTAATATCAAAGTCCCAGGGTACTGCGTATATTTTACACCCCATCCTGATGGCGGAGCGCGCGCTGGTTCTGCTGTCATCATTAAAGCATGTATAAAACACTGCCCCCTACAATCTTACGTAACTTCCCACATCCAAGCTACAACAGTGAGAGTTGAAGAACCCTTGAGTGCTTTCAACGTTTCAGCCATCTATTGTCCTCCAAAGTACAAGATAAGAGATACTATGTTCACGACCTACTTCAGAACATTGCGTAAACGTTTCGTTGCTGGCGGTGACTGGAACGCTAAACATACCTTCTGGGCTTCGCGAGTGACTACCACTCGCGGTCGGGCGCTGCAATCATGCGTCGACATAAACCACCTACTACCTTTGACATCAGGAGAGCCAACTTACTGGCCCAAAGATGTTCGCAAAAAACCGGACCTACTAGACTTCTTTGTGACAAAAAATATATGCAGCATGTATACGAGCATCGAATCATGCCTAGACGGTTCATCAGATCATACTCCTGTAATTCTAACAGTGAGCCTAACTATAATTAACAACGAAACCAATAAGGATTTTTTAAGTAGCAATAGAACTGATTGGGATTCGTTTCGCGAATACATAAATTCGAACCTCAACTCTAACATATCCTTGAAAACCGAAATTGATATTGACGATGCCTGTCTTCATATAACTAATACTATACAATCTGCGGTATGGATGAATACACCTGAACCCAATCCTCGCAGTCACTCTAATGTTCCTACTGAAATTAGACAAAAAAATATAAGAAAACGAAAATTGCGCCGTATCTGGCAAAATTCACATCACCCTCAAGACAAAACCGCCCTAAACCGTGCTATAAAGGAGCTTAAATTACTCTTACAAGACTCTGCCACTGAAACCGCACGAGCACACATAAACCAGTTGTCTTCGTCAGGTCTTCGTCGAGAGCAGTCCTTGTGGAAAGCCACTAAACACGGTAAAAAACCTCAAAAATCTTTTCCTCCGCTCAGAAAAGGGTCACCTTGGGCCAGAACGAATGAAGAAAAAGCAGATGCGTTTGCTAGACATCTTGCATTAGTGTTACAACCAAACGAAGCCACAGATACGAGCGCTGAAACTGAAATTGATAAGATACTAAATCAAGACTTAGAACTATGCCTTCCTTTGAAACCATTCTCCCCGAAGGAATTACTTAGAGAAATTAGTAATATGGACATAAAGATAGCCCCCGGATTTGACTTAATCACGCCTAAAATCCTCAAAGAACTTCCAAAAAAATATTTGGCGATGTTAGCAAGTGTCTTTAACGCTACGCTTAGAATAGGCTACTTTCCGGCTCTTTGGAAGATCTCACAGATCATCATGATCCACAAACATGGTAAACCAGTATACGAAACAGCATCATATCGCCCAATTAGCTTACTACCAGTCCTCTCGAAACTTTGGGAAAAAGTTTTTCTATCAAGACGCTTCAGATTAATCCAGGAAGCAGATATTATACCTGATCACCAATTCGGCTTTCGTCAACGACACTCTACGACCCAACAAATGCATCGTGTTTATAACACTATCGGACAAAGCTTTGAAGGGAAAGAATACTGCTCTGCGCATTCTTGGATGTACAACAGGCTTTTGATAGAGTGTGGCATAAAGGCTTACTATCAAAAATTAAGACTCATTTACCTCATGTGGTGTTCCCTATTCTGCAGTTCTACCTAAGTGAGCGTTTCTTTCAAGTTAAAGAAGGAGATGCAAGATCAGCTCTCCATCAATGTCTTGCAGGCGTCCCACAGGGTTCAGTCCTGGGCCCCATATTGTATAACATTTTCACATGTGACCTCCCACAGTCGCCCAATGTTACCTTGGCATCATTTGCTGATGATACAGCTTTCCTCACCTGCAATCGTGACCCAAGTGTTGCTTCTTCACAGCTGCAAACACAGTTAAATGCTACTGCTAAGTGGTTCAAAAAATGGCGAGTAAAGGCAAGTGCCTCTAAATCTCAACATATAACATTTGCCCTCCGAAAAAGCGACTGTCCACCTGTCACATTGGGTGAGGATGTACTGCCGCAGTCTGATCGTATAAAATATCTTGGATTCCATCTGGATCGCCGAATGACATGGAAGGAACATATCAGAAACAGAAGGGATGCTATCAACCACCGTTTTCGCAACCTACTCTGGCTGTTGGGCAGGCAGTCCGCACTTTCTCTGCACAATAAAACTATGATCTACACATCAATGCTCACGCCCATGTGGTTGTATTGCATAGAAATCTGGTCCACAGCAAGCGAGACACACATTCAATGCATTCAGCGAGTTCAAAATAACATCTTACGCACAATTTGTGATGCGCCTTGGTTCATAAAAAACAATGAGCTGCATGAATATCTGCAAATGCCAACTGTCACTGAAGAAATTCAGAATTACAAAATAAAGCACAAAGAACGTCTGGTTGACCATTCTAACCCGCTGGCCAACAATCTCCTTATACAAGGTGCAACCAAAAGATTGAAACGAGCTGACGTGCTCGACAATGTGTAGACATTGTGGTGTTGACTACAATGCTCTAAAAGCTCCATAATAAACTGATCAAATCTGATTAAAGTCTTTCGGCTGATGGCAGATACAAGTGAAAAAAAAAAAAAAATATATTTGTTATATCATAACTCCTCGCAAATCATATAACATCATTATTTTATCCAGACAACACATACGTATTCGATATAACTTAACTATTCCTGTATTATCTTTCATATGACTGCCGCCGTGCGGCGCCGCGCGCTGGTGATCCTGTGGATACCGCCGCAGTGCCTGGTACAGCCGACAGGCAGCAGTGCGCAAATGTAACGTAGTTCCGGTTTGAAGGGCGTTGTAACTAGTGTAATTACTGGGGTAACGCGACTCAATACCTGGTGACCTGGTGACATGGTGACCTGGTGGTGTATCTGGTGACGATCGCAATATGGTGTGTATAATGTTAGCTAGTGTAACGTTGTCACGGTGCACGTGTCGGCCGCTGCACCGTCGCGGAGGCAGTCGCGTTCTGCGAACCTCATCGCGTGCGACGGGATCTTAATATAAAGAAATAAACTTTTTCCTTACTTTTGTCTTTAATTTCACTTAAGCGCTTTATTTATTTAAATTCAGAACGTCACACAAAAACCGCGTGATTTTGTTTCTTAAAATGTTATATATTCCGCGATTAATTCCTTACTAATTTGTATTTCATCAGCGCGATGTAAAAAAAGGGGTGGCGGGGGGTGTCGGCTGTCAGTTGGGGGTTGCTGGGGGTTGCTGCGGGCTGGTGGAGAGTCCGACGCGAGTTTAACGCCGCACCGGCTGCCGCGGGCTGCCGCGCGTTAATCGTTAAATGATGTTCAAGTCGCCGGCGCTGGTGCACATGAATATGCAGCACCGCCGGGCCGCGGGGACGCGCGCGCTGCCGCGTGCCGAGCGCGGCGTGCACGTGCGCGTGCAGGTGCGCGTGCACGTGCGACGAATGGAACGTTCACCTGATGTTGAGTGATACGCCTGCCCATAACAACGCGGCGCTTGTTAGGGTGATCAACACAGCACCAGCGCTCGTCGCCTGACACATAGGTTCAATTTCATTACCCTACTAATTGCACTAACCACAGCGCACTTCAAACCGGGCAACATTAATGTACCTACATCGTCTCCGGCAACTGGACATTCCACCAAACCCGTCTAACTTATACAATAGTGTTGTGTGCTAAACAGGCGAGGGTTAATGTGGTGCAGTGTACGTCACCCTAACTGGTACATTGTTGAGGGCTGTATTAATTGATATTGTGTGAACGTGTCACGCGTCTAATGGCTCTATCGAAGAAATTTCATTCTTATAAAATTCTGTTAAAATGTAACTGTGTGGCGGTGGCGGTGGCGGTGGCAGTGGCGGTGGCGGTGGCGGTGGCGGTGGCGGTGGCGGTGGCGGTGGCCGCGCCCGTCACCGAGCGGTCGGGTAACAGCTGAAGTTTTGTTGCGTGAAGCCTCGAGCAGATATCTCCTCACTGCTTCAGTCCTGTCAATGAACACTCTCACGCACACATGAACATGGATAATATTCTTTGACAAAAGGGGGGGAGGCTGGGGAGGCGATCACCTGACACTGAGTGTCACAGTCTTTAACAATGTACCGCTAATTAGAACGACGTGCGCTGCACCGCATTGTGTTCGTCGCCTTGCAGCAGAGCACGTTGCGTCTCATTGCCGCAGTAATTACACTGGTTATAGCGCCTTTTAAACCGGATCATAGTAAAATTTTTCACATTGTCTGTGTACTGCGAGAGGCGCTGCGGTGGTGTCCACCTCGACGGTCTGCAGCGACAGAGACACTGCCGGCAGTAAAGTATCTGAGTAGAGTAGAGCAGGGGAGAATGTATTGCTGAGGAGTTCCGGCAATCGATGGTCGGACGTAGAGCGCGCAGTCGGAGCTGATGTCTCCTGAATTCGTTGTTCAATGTGCTGTCGTCGTTACGTGCGCTCGTCTCCGGCAGCCGCGGTGACGGCTGGTGGCAGGTGGTGGCTGGCGGTGGCTGGCGGTGGCTGGTGGCGACGTCTCCGCCGGCGGCGCGCACGCGAGCCCGCGCTGCCTCATAATTCAGTTTTAAGTTTGTCCGCCGCGGCCGCTTCGTGCGAACATCCGGTGCATAGAGCTGCGTACACACTGTGCGCGTGCGTGTGCGTGTACACACGCGCACACACACGCGCAGGTAATAAGAAATTATTGGAAATATACAAAAATAATCTGAATTACATAAATTATCAGAAAAACAGAAATAATTAGACACACACAAACTAACGGAAATTTATAAATACTAAAATTATCAGAAATATACAACAGAGTAGATAAGGAACACGCTGTATCCCGCGCCCGGCAGCGCGCGTCCCTCTCTGCCTGCTCGTGCAGCGGCATTGCCACGGTTAGTTCGCTTTGCACGTAAACATGTAGTGGTCACCACCGCCCTGACGGCGACGGCGACGGTGGGGGTGGGGGTGGGGTGGGTGGCGTTACATACTCTGTACTTCAATACTTATTAACCGCTACTGATTGATGTCCCACGCGTGGGATAGTCCGGGCTGTTCAGTCGATGCTATCCGGGCTTAGGAGAGCCCTCACCCGGTCAACTTGTCCTCATTCCAGGAAGCGGCAGCACGTTACCGTTACCCCGGCGGTGGGTGTGCCAGGTCTGCCCGTAAGCTAAGATGATGCACACTGCGCACTGCACACTGCGCACTGCACCACATTGCGCTCGCTTTGTTACGTAACATTAAACCGCCACTACATACAAAGTTCTTCAAGCCGGATTATAGCAATGTTTGTCTGCTACGTGTAGGAGTAGGAATGGATGGGGCTAGTTTGGGTGTATATACACTGCACCGCGGTGCGCCCGATATCAAGTCTCGTTACTATTTTCATTAGGTAAGTCCTTCGAGCCTGATTACGGCAGTGGCTGCGGTGGTCCTTGCTCGGCTGTAACATAGACCTGCTGAGAAGGGAAAAGAAGTGGTGGTGGTCGTCTATACCCGGGCCCCCTGCGCCCCGTCGCCAGGTATCGCCAGGTGCCGCTAACGAGCCGGCGCCCCCCGGGGGGCGTCGTTAATCAAACGGATGAGTACCTGTATCATTAATTTTTAGCACGCGCCGCCGGACGCGCGTCGTTAATCAAACGGATGAGTACCTGTATCATTAATTTTAGCACGCGCCGCCGGACGCGCGTCGTTAATCAAACGGATGAGTACCTGTATCATTAATTTTAGCACGCGCCGCCGGACGCGCGTCGTTAATCAAACGGATGAGTACCTGTATCATTAATTTTAGCACGCGCCGCCGGACGCGCGTCGTTAATCAAACGGATGAGTACCTGTATCATTAATTTTAGCACGCGCCGCCGGACGCGCGTCGTTAATCAAACGGATGAGTACCTGTATCATTAATTTTAGCACGCGCCGCCGGACGCGCGTCGTTAATCAAACGGATGAGTACCTGTATCATTAATTTTAGCACGCGCCGCCGGACGCGCGTCGTTAATCAAACGGATGAGTACCTGTATCATTAATTTTAGCACGCGCCGCCGGACGCGCGTCGTTAATCAAACGGATGAGTACCTGTATCATTAATTTTAGCACGCGCCGCCGGACGCGCGTCGTTAATCAAACGGATGAGTACCTGTATCATTAATTTTAGCACGCGCCGCCGGACGCGCGTCGTTAATCAAACGGATGAGTACCTGTATCATTAATTTTAGCACGCGCCGCCGGACGCGCGTCGTTAATCAAACGGATGAGTACCTGTATCATTAATTTTAGCACGCGCCGCCGGACGCGCGTCGTTAATCAAACGGATGAGTACCTGTATCATTAATTTTAGCACGCGCCGCCGGACGCGCGTCGTTAATCAAACGGATGAGTACCTGTATCATTAATTTTAGCACGCGCCGCCGGACGCGCGTCGTTAATCAAACGGATGAGTACCTGTATCATTAATTTTAGCACGCGCCGCCGGACGCGCGTCGTTAATCAAACGGATGAGTACCTGTATCATTAATTTTAGCACGCGCCGCCGGACGCGCGTCGTTAATCAAACGGATGAGTACCTGTATCATTAATTTTAGCACGCGCCGCCGGACGCGCGTCGTTAATCAAACGGATGAGTACCTGTATCATTAATTTTAGCACGCGCCGCCGGACGCGCGTCGTTAATCAAACGGATGAGTACCTGTATCATTAATTTTAGCACGCGCCGCCGGACGCGCGTCGTTAATCAAACGGATGAGTACCTGTATCATTAATTTTAGCACGCGCCGCCGGACGCGCGTCGTTAATCAAACGGATGAGTACCTGTATCATTAATTTTTAGCACGCGCCGCCGGACGCGCGTCGTTAGCGTGATCGGACCGTATCCGGCAACCCGCCACCCCGACACCCCCACCGCGCACCCACCTACCACCAACACCACCAGCACCAGCAGCTGCAGCACCACCTTCGCACTACAACTGGAATTACTGCGCTAATGACTCGTACCATCTTAGCTCTCAACACGGAGAGCACAACGTGATGCAGTGTGTGTCATCCTAACTCGCTCAAACGGCAGTGCGTAAACGTTACTGTGATCCGGCTCCAAGTGCCGACACATGCACATATTTTATATCAAAGCAAATTTTGGTGCAGTGTGCACATCCGAACTGACGCATCATTGTTTTAATGTACACGCAATTAGATTCAACCAGCGGCGAGGCGGCGGTGCGCGCTCCGGTGTTCACTGTACAGGTTAGTTGTGTCACGCGTTGCAGGGTCCGAGGAACCCGACAGCGCATACATTTACACAGTTCGACAGTTTCACCCCTGTGTAGTCGCAGTGTGTACATCCTGTCGTCCTCAGCTCACGTCTCCGCCATTTACCAATTCATTATTCATTTCCGACTATCGGCTGTTCGCAGCGGCTCAAAGTAGCAGAGGTCTCCGGTCCGTCACCGTCACCGTCACCAGCTCACGATGGTGGAGGTGGTCAATCGCCGTCATCGTAGTTCATCATTTCAACTTGATGCTGCTGATGGTATACCTTACCATCACACCCCGGTACTGTCACCACGCACGGTCAAAGTAGTACACTGATAGTTAGCGATAAAGTCAAAATGGCGACAGAAATATAGTAACCTGTTAAGACTAACAGTTAATATTATTATATTATATATTGTTTACTAATATTTCAATTGGTTAAAAAAGTTTTAGTTGAACGCACCGGAAACAGAATTAAAATTTACTTATGTCAGTTCATGAAGGTTGAATGTCTTAAAAGACCTGTATCGTTTTCTTGTTTTAAAAAAAAAACATCTGTCAAACTACTCTGTGAAAGTTATGAGCGTTTTCATTACGTCGTTAGAGTCCGATTAATGTTCCCACCGCTGGGAGTGAATACGTTATAGTAATGCATCTCTCTCTCTCTCTCTCTCTCTTGTATGCAGTAGTAATAACTTCTAACTGATAGGTAGTAATGCACGTGGCGCCCGTTCAAACAGTCCGACATTAGAGCGGAGCGGTGCGGCGCGGTGTTGACAGTACGCGGGCGCGGGCGCGGGTGCAGTTTATATTGTTTGGGCGCGAAACTGATTTACTCGCGGCCGGCGCGCAGCTGATTTAATGTTGGCACTGCGGGTGCGCCAACGTCGCGCGCCGCGCCGCGCCGCTAGCGAAGTGAAACCGGGTGGGAATGGGACGGTTGTATATGTATCTACGGCGTGTGCGAGTGGGACGGAACTAGTGTCTATACAGTTTCAATATCGCTCGCGGCGTCCCGCGCGCTTACGTACCGAGCGGCACTAGGCTCTATCTCGCTGTCTCACTCGAAATATATGAAAGGAGAAAGAGAGGGAGAGATGGTGAGAGAAAAGTTGAAATTTATAGCACAGTAATTTACTCATTATATTTCCTATATCGATCAATAACAATATTTTCAATCGATTGCTTCCTCTCTTTCACTCTCTTCACGGCCTCCTCTATATATCCATCTCGCTCACATTAAATATAGACTAAAAACCTGTCTTGAAATATACATAATTTAAAGCTCGTTACCCCATTAATTTGTCTAGCCGCAGCGCCCTTCGAACTGGAGCAGAGTAATGTTGTCGCACCGCTGTTCGGCGAATGACTTCTTCCTCGTACCTTACAAACTGATCCGACTTCTGACTCTAAGCGCGCGGAACCCTCATATTTTTTTTAATGAAACCTATGCTGTATCATCACCCGGACCGAGCGGTACTTCCGGCTGCTGCCACCGCGGGCTGCGCGGCAGGCTGCGCGGCAGGCTGCGCCGCTCCCGCGTACGTGAACAATTTGTGTTTCATTGATACTTAATATTTGCGATCTGCACTGACTGCAAGCGAACAGCTCCGGTCGCCGCGCAGCCCGCGCAGCCTGCGGACCCTGACAGGGCAGCTGGTCGCGATGAGGTTTCATGCAGGGGTCCACTTTATGTTAATAATTCCCAGAATTGAGAGTACAGACATACAGTACAGCGCGGGGATAGCTGCTCCTCCTCAGGGTCAGATGTGTTCCGGCGGCTGTCGGCCTGACCGCGCGGCGCGCCGGACGTGGATGGGTGACCGCTGGTGCTCTTAAACACTTCAATATCTAATACACTCACGTATGCCCGAGGGGACATCACATCTAGTGTATAAAACAATCTACTATCCCGCTCTACCGGCCCTACGAACCGGACCGCGGTAATGTTTGGCGACTGACACGGGGTCTAGTTAGGTTGTGTACACCGCGAGCCGGCGTGCGGCGTGCGGCGTGCGGCGTGCGGCGTGCGGCGTGCGGCGTGCGGCGTGCGGCGTGCGGCGTGCGGCATGCGGCGTGCTCGTTGCGTTCAGATATAACATTTCAAATCTCATTACTACATATAACATTTGGCGGTGCAACACGCCGCAGAGGTACTTGGACGTGAGCAACAGACAGCTACAGTTGGTGCTGGTACTGTAACAACGACGTATGTCAATGCGATAAAAACAAATTGCAGTGTAAACATCCTGACTAGCGCCGCGCGACAACACTCGTGCGAAATATTTGCTGTGTGTGTGTGTGTGTGTGTACGTGCGTGTGTGTATACAGAAATAACAAATCCGGCGCGAGGCGGTCTCGTAAAAACGTATTACGCCATTGCGTCAAGAAACAAAGATGATAAGCCGACTCCATGACGCGCTTCCGGTTCGCGGGCTTCCGCTGTTTTATTGCGACCCTAATTCCGCGGGCGTGTGCGCGCCGTGTTGTGTCACTCGACAACACTCGAAAGGGTGTGACCGGCTCGCGGCGCCAGGGCCAGGCCGGAGCAACCGTAACGAACGCGTGATTACTTATTGAACGCGAGCGTTAGTGTTACCAGCAGCACCGAGCCGGCCGGTGATCATGTTCAAATTGCTTTATGGTACTTGGGGTAACGAAAGAAATGTATAAGAGATAGATACAGAGAGAGAGAGAGAGAGAAACAGAAATCGATAGATACATAAATAAATAAATAGACAAACAGGTGAAAATTCGTTTCTTTTAAATCAGTAGTCACCATACCACGATCCGTGTACTCGGTACTCGGTACTGGGGGTGTGGGGTGTAGGGGTGAGGTTGGAGGTACGTGCAAGTTGTCTCGCTGAGGGCGGGAATATAAATCTAAAATAGTTGACTTACATAATAAATGAAAAGATTTATTAAGGGGTAGCAGAACACAAGGTCGGGAAGCTCAGATTTAAATAATGAAACCAATGAAGTTCGCGTTTGTATATAAAAATACAGCTACAGCTACAGTAGCTACCCATCGCTACGCGCGAGAGATATTGAGGTTAAGTATCGAGTTGTAGTTAAAATCATATCGATGTCACTCGTCTGTATGTATATTGAATATTATATGTACATTGAGTTTCCAATAAAGCGTTGAGTGGAGAGGAGCGCAGTCCGGAGCGGGTGGGCCCGTGTAATTACATATTGAAATGCGATCGCTAAATGGGACGCGGCTCCAGCAATAAATACACCCTGCGACATACAAATGCGGAGGCGGGCTTCTACGGCTCGTCTGCTAACAAAGGCCTCTCCTCGGCTCCCGCCGCCCGCCTCCCGCCGCCTCACGCCGCCGCCGAGCCGCCGGATCAATACTCCGCGGGATGTCGGCGATTGAGAACAGCGCGATCTAGCGGTGGCGCGCCGCGTTGCGGTCAACTGCGAGCTTACCCGAACCGCTTGGAGATGGCGCTCATTTAAATATATATATTCATTTGCTCCACCAACAGCTTAACATATTACATATCTCGTTCTGAATATACTACATTTATATATATATATTTTTTCTTTTGTTCCAGGTACAGAGATGATGCTGAAACGTTCCCGTAGTAGCAGTGAGACGTACTTGCTAATCGCCTCGCGCTAGTAGAAGTATTTATAAATATCTGTTCCAAAAACTTGTGCTCGAAATACTTTGAAGTATTTTCATATGACACTGGAAAATGAAACCTTATTAAAATAAAATAAAAAGTAAATACAATTGTTCATAACGAAAATGATTCTCAGAGCTTATAGGTTTTTTGTGCTTTTATTTTATTATTATGTTAATTTAACTTCCGGCGTACATTGTCCGATAATTTAAACGATAAATAGTAAAGGATTTAGTAAAAACTATGTAGAGTATAATACAGATAAAAACAGTTTGTATAGGGTTGTCAAATATCTCCCTTCCGCCTTTTTGTCTTTTTAATTTCGCGGCTATGTACAAAGCGCTACAGAGCTCGTAACTGGCAATACTATACATAATTTGAAAGGTCTTGACATAACCTACAAAACGACGCTATGCATAATTAGTTTGGATATTGCGTTCAACAGTTATAGACGTGTAAACATGGAGTTCACTAACACCGAAATTCGCGCTATTTTAAAGTTTTCCTTCGTTAAAGGCAAATCCGCTAGAGAAACGTTCCGTGAGATTAATGGTGTTTTGGGGGATGGTACTCTATCACTTCGAACCGCGGAGGAATGGTTTCGACGATTCAGAGCCGGTGAAAACGACACCATGGATAAGCCAGCCGGCGGAAGACCTGTGACGACAAATACCGATCAAATCATGGACTACATCGAGTTAGACCGGCATGTGGCATCTCGTGACATCGCCCAGGAGATGGGAGTTAGTCACCAAACCATTTTAAACCATCTGCAGAAGGCTGGATACAAAAAAAAGCTTGATGTTTGGGTGCCGCATGATTTGACGCAAAAAACCTTCTGGACCGAATCAACGCCTGCGATATGCTGCTGAAACGAAACGAACTCGACCCATTCTTGAAGCGGATGGTGACTGGCGACGATAAATGGATCACATACGACAATATCAAGCGAAAACGGTCGTGGTCGAAGGCCGGTGAATCGTCCCAAACAGTGGCCAAGCCGGGATTGACGGCCAGGAAGGTTTTGCTGTGTGTTTGGTGGGATTGGAAGGGAATCATCCACTATGAGCTGCTCCCATATGGCCAGACGCTTAATTCTACCATCTACTGCGAACAACTGGACTGCTTGAAGCAGGCGATCGACCAGAAGCGTCCAGAATTGGCCAACAGGAAGGGTGTAGTGTTCCACCAGGACAACGCCAGACCACACACTTCGTTGATGACTCGTCAGAAGCTACGGGAGCTCGGATGGGAGGTTTTATCGCATCCACCATATAGCCCGGACATAGCGCCAAGTGATTACTACCTGTTCCTGTCCATGGTGAACGCCCTTGGTGGTGTAAAGTTGAACTCAAAAGAGGCTTGTGAAAAGTGGCTGTCCGAGTTCTTCGCAAATAAGGAGGAGGGGGGCATCTACGAGGGAGGTATTATGAAGTTGCCGTCTAGATGGAAACAGATTATCGAACAAAACGGCGCATATTTGAACTAAATCCGATCACTGTAACACTTTTTATAAAGCATTGAATAAAGAGCAAAAAAGCGGAAGGGAGATATTTGACAACCTTATATAACTGGGCGGGTCTCGTAAAATAGCATAAAAAAACTGCAGAGTATTAAATACTTGAGAGATTTTATACTTGGGTACGTAGTGAGTGCACTTGATAGCAAATAACTAATTTTAAAACTTCGTGCGCGTAAATATATATCTGTATCTAAATTATTGAATGACTCTGAAGAGATTTATTCGGTTAGAGTGGCAGGACTTTTCTTAAACCCCGCAGCGGAATTATATCCGGTGGAGATATTGAATGCGACAAGTTGATAAAAAAATCATACCGTTCTATTCAGGAACGGCTGTAGTTCAATAAAAGCAGTTTGATAAATATTTTGATTTAACCACAACGACACTTATGTAATGAGAAAAAAATCGCCAAAAAAAAAAGCTAACAATTTTAGAAACCTGGGACAAATTTAATATTAGTAGTGAAGAAAACAGTTAACACTGAAATTTATTTAAATTTAAATTATTAAAAACAAACTAAAGGAAAAATATAATCTAAATATAATTTGGCCGCACCGTACGTGCCCGAGCTAAACTTAAAATAAAAAAAAACGTTCATTGGCATACATCAATGAATAC
This sequence comes from Troides helena, assembly GCA_029286815.1. Lineage (NCBI taxonomy): Eukaryota > Metazoa > Arthropoda > Insecta > Lepidoptera > Papilionidae > Troides > Troides helena. The sequence goes on along the minus strand of JAGSMV010000045.1, from coordinate 907,299 downwards.
ATCGGTCGGTCCACGAGCTCGTGCGAGTACCTGTCACCTGTAACACAGGGCGTGGTGCCATTTGACAGCGCGCCTTACTGGTCAGGGGTCAGGTTGTTTGCGAGGAAGCAGCGCTAGATCTTCGACAAGATGGCGGCGGATGTCAATCGCGATTCGCGCGGTATCGGGGTCACCCCGTGCGAGTTCCCGCGCGCGGCGCCCGCCAGCCATCTTGTCGTCCCGGCGGCGCGTCCACAGATTAAGCACAGCCCTTTGTCTCGCGGCCGATGAATTATTTTATTTAATTAATTACCTTTTTAATAGTTTCATAAGCGTAAATATTAGCTTTGCAGTTCAAACGTTATATAAAATAAAACTACATAATGTCATAAAACAAACAGTACACTGTGCAGAGATTATTGTTTCGGTTTGAAGTGCGCTGTAACTACTGAAATTGTAGGATAACGAGACCTAACATGTCGTCTCTTAAAATGAGTACCATTGCATACATACATACCATGTAGTAACCATTGCAGTGCAGTATAGACATCCTAGCTAGCGTAGCGTTGTTAAGGGCGGGCGTATCACTTACCATCAGGTGGACATCAGGCCCCTTTCGTCACTTAATTGTATAAAATAAATGTTTCTTTAATTAGTTAAACTCACTACCGCGCCTGTCTAACACTCGGTAATGTTCGCACACTACTGCGCGTTAGCTCAAATAGATGCTGCCGTGAGATCTTGTTCCAAGGTGCCGCTACTGAACCGCACTCTCGGCTAGTGGCACCAACCGCCGCACTGTAAATGTATATGATGATACGATGAGGCACTTAATGAGAGTGAGGGTGGAAGTGTAACCAATTTATCTGACCGTGCCAACCGCAGCAGAACATCGGAGGTGTCCGCTCGTTACGCGCCAGACAAAGGCAATAACTGCGCGCCCTCGGGCCGCGGGCGTGGGCGTGGGCGTGGGACAATGGGACAATCGGCATCGCGCCACCCCCGGCGCGCCGTTCAAGTGGAGTGCGTTTTACGAGCTCCTGGCGGTGGCAAGTCGCTCCGCAATAAATCATAACCAACTCGGGGAGCTGCGCGACCGGTGACCAGCGACCAGCGTGCGGTGACCCGTCCCTCATATATTTACACAGTGATAGGTTTTTTAATAAATGGTAGGTCTGAGGATCGAGTCTCTGTTGCTGTAGACCGTCTAGGTAGCTACCGCCGCAACACGTATTGCAGCGGGCAGACAATACTGTGCAAATATTACAGTGATCCGGTTTGAAGGGTGCTGTAGCTAATGAAGTTACTGTGGTAACGAGACTCGACATCTTACATCACAGGCGACGAGCGGAATGCATTACAGTGTATACCATCCTAACTAGCGCCACGTTCCGCGCGTGTCACTTACCATCAGGTGAACGTCCCCAGGTCTCGTCGCTTCACTGTATAAAAAAAGAAACGAGCAGGACCATTCACCAGTTGGTAATATTCTTGCACACAGTAGTCGCTTTAAATTACCCCAGTAATTTCACAACCTTCAAGACGCACAGCAATGACACTGGTTAGGATTGTGTACACTGGATCACATTGCACTATTCGCTGAGACATAAGATGTTAAGTCTCGTTACCGCAGTAATATCCGTTACTAAAGCGCCCTGCAACGCGCACAGTACGCACAGTACGCACAGTAACGTGTACAATCAGCGGCATAAATCAAATCGACTACAGTAATAACTTTTCCGTCACGTTGCACGGCGCAGGTAATAAGTGTACACTGCTGACGCTGTGCACATGTGCTATGTATCCATCATGGCCATCAGCCTGTTCCGGTCCACCGCTGGACATATGAAAGTAATCACGTCGGCGGGGCGGGCGGTGTCCATAAACAATTTCTATCTAATCTGTTTAATTCTGTCGTCAGACTGTTAAGTATTAAGCTAACCCTATTCACTATCAGAGCCTGCGTCTGATGACAGGATTAATGGCGCGGAACCGTGCCGCCCCCACCCCCACCCCCACCACGTACCGCAGCCCCCACCCCCGTGCACAGATTACAAAGCGACACGCCGCGAGCCGCGCGGTGCACGCGACGGAACTGAACGAGCTCCCGTCGTGCACTTCATCAGCATCAGCTCGATCGGGTAAAAATGTATATAGAGGAGCTTTGCATCATTTCCCACCACGCTGGCACAATGCCGGTTGGTAGTAGCCAGATCCTCGTTAGTTGATCAGCAGGCTGCACCGCGAGCTGGTGAGCTTGGCTCGGATCCCGCGAGTTATTGTGCGGCACCCCCTTGACACCCCCTTGCGGACATTTATTCCTTACTATCTAATTTTACTTTCAAAGCAGTGTGTGTCACTTTGATTTGGTTCACGAATTTTTTTTCTAAGTTAAAAATCTAGAATCTAGGGATATACAAGGCTAATATTATCTTCGCCGTTCTGCAATTTCATATATATTTTTTCTATAACTTGTCAGAGAGATGCGCGGACATCCACGTGTCAGTGATCATATGTTCGAGACGTGTTGGATTAAATCCTAGCTACACCTCCGTGCACTGCGGCACTGAAAATAAAATCGAATGAGATCTTTGAAACTTGTAAAGCGTGTCTGGCGGCAGATTTATATTTTAAAAAACGAATATCTCAATAAGTTATAAACAGTGGGGGGTGGTGGGGAAGGTGGTCAGTGGTCAGTCATTAGAATCACCGATCGTGCGGATTTCTTAGTCACGATGTCGCAGTGGTGCAGTGGTGCAGTGGTCGGGTGAGCATCGCGCGTTCGCTATTGAAGCATTTTTCAAGAGTAACGATTCTTACGTACTCGCTCGCCGACAGTTTTGTTCACATTTCAATATTCAACGGATAGGCGATGGGCCGAGTGTGAATTTAATTCGTTCGTGGGTGGAGAGGTTCCGCGCAACTGCTTCGGCTATGAACACACCACGGCCAGGACCTAGTCGATCGTCAAGGACCCCGAAAACATTGAACTGGTTGAACGCAGTTTACGTGAAAATGTACGACTTTCGATACGGAAAAGGGCAGCTTCACTGGGACTTCCAAGAGCATGCGTGCATGAAATTTTGAAAAAGATATGAAGTTTCATCCTTTTAAAATTAAAAAATACAAGAATTGAAAAAATGACTTTGCGTCACGCAAATTATTTTGTGAAAGCATGTTGGAGCGTTTTCGCACTGTGAATTCCATTTTTGGAGCGACGAGGCTCATTTTCATTTAAACGGACACGTAAACAAGCAAAATTGCCGTTACTGGGCTCTAAGAACTCGCAATCCTCGACTGAAGCACCAAAACCATTACATCGCCCAAGGGTAACTGTTTGGTGCGCTTTATCCACGAATGGGATAATCGGACCATTTTTTGAAAATGCACGGGGCCAAGCGACGAATGTCAATGGTGAGAATTATCGGCTCATGATTTCGAATTTCTTTTGCCGAACCTGCGAGCTCATTCATCATTCTCATCACACACGTGGTTTCAACAGGATGCGGTACAGGTGCGACCGCACACACGGCCAGAGCTTCGATGGATTTGTTGCGAGAAAATCTCCCTCAAAACTGATTAGTCGCTTTGGGGACATCCCGTGGCCACCGAGGTCACCCGACCTAACTCCAATGGATTTTTTGTGGGGCTACCTCAAAGAGAGAGTTTACGCCAACAATCCGCGAACTGTTGTGGACTTAAAAGAAAATATTCGGCGAGAAATCAGCGCAATTGAACCAAGTTTACTGCAGCGTGTGGCACGGAATACGAGGCTCCGTTTCGAACAGTGTGTGTGTGTGTACAACAGGATGGAAGACATTTGGATGACATTATCTTTAAAAAATGAAATCCGCATTTGTACTCTATCTTTTAATACTTTTAGTAAAATTATATGTCAAACATATTATTTTTTATTCAAATTTGAAAACATATATCTGCCACCAGACACCCTGTATATGCCATATAAATTCTATCTTCTTCTTCGTCGCTCCCTCACTGCTGGGCATCGTGACCACGCACAAACATTCTCCAATGAGTGCGGTCACGTGCAGAATGTATACTGCCACCGACCGCTTTTTAGACCGCATCCATCCATGTGGTAGGGGCTCTTCCCTGAGCACGTCTGCCTACTAGTCTCCTCAAAATAACTTGTCTCTGGAGACAGCTCATTCGAGAACGCATGATGTGCCCAAATAAGTTGAGCGCCTTTTGTTGGCACATTGAGGAGTGCCTGGTGGTTATTTTGAGTATATCTGAATTCTGTGGAAACATGTTAAAATCTCGCTGTGACAAGTTTTGCAGAGACAAACGTGAAAGACAAAAATGTGTCAAATAAATTTGTAAAAGTTTTAGTTTTGTACGGAACTGTACTCAAACTAATAATAAACTAAATCAGATCAGGCGCAGCGCGGCGCTGCCATCTCGCCTGTGTGTGAGTGTACCAGTCGCGACGCGCTGCCGGCGCCGACAGCACTGATCGTAGATTTCTCGGACCGGCAGCCGCCAGGGCTCTTTGTCCAATAAAAAATAAATAAAAAAAATGATCCACCGAAAACCCCAAGTCGTTGCGAAACACTCGCCGCACTCGATTACCTGTCCATTCACGTAACGATTCAATCGATTTAGAAAAAAGTCGGTAAAAGGAACGAGATTGATTTCCCGCGACATCGTTGATTTATCGTCCGCAAAAAACCGTTAATAGTGTCGATTGCGATGACGCGCCACTTCCGGCCGCCCGCGTTGCGTCACGGGGGCTGTTTCCGCAGCGGCGCGGTGTACACTTTTTTGTTCGAGGGAAATTAGGGCGGGAACTCCGCCGGCGGTGACACTGACAGCCGCGCGAGGGCGCGGAGCCGTCCGATGAGTCATTGTTTATTCTTTTGTCAATGTGGCGAAGGTTGATTTACTTACAGCCAGGGCTCCGCTCGCGGTGCAGTGGCTCAATTGAAACGGATTTTATCCGTAATAATAATAACAATATCATTGTTACAGAATTTTTTAAAGTTTTTTTTTTTATAGACTAACGATCTGTTTAAGTTAGCGGGAATCTAGCGTGTGCGCGCACCGCAGGATCTTTGGATGCAATCACAGATATTTCCGTTTCCGTTGACTGCGTTGTTTTTATGAATTAAATATTATATCGTAATAAACTAATGCGTTACACACATCTGTGTGTTGTACAACATTTTTTTCATATTTTTTCTTCACTAGTAGCTCGCTGCCCTATCGGTTAGAGCGCGCGGCTTCCATTGCGCAGGTCGCGGGTTCGAATCTCGGCGTGTAGCGATGACTTAATATTTAAGTTGTGTACATTTGTGAACTTTAGTTACAGCAGCGAGATACAAACGGTGAAGGGAAACATCGCGAGGAAACCCGCACACTGACATCATCTTTGTGTGTACGTGTGTGTGTGGTGGCCCCAATAAAGTGGCAACAGGCTCGCCCCCTGTTACACGGGACTTAATCTGACCACATCTGGCGAAATGTGGGTGTTTATTCACCTCTGCCTACCCCTACTGGGAAATGACGTGATAATATAAAAAAAATGTACAACATTACACACACACGCACATTTATACACGAGAACTTATTGTTTTGGTGAGAGGAACGTGACAAATTATATATTGGCACTCCAAACGTACGTCTAGTAGTGGGGAGACGCCTCCGCTCACCGGCACGGCGCCAACTGCACCGGGTGCACCGGGTGCGCCGGGTGCAGCAGCCGGCCGCGGCCGCGCCCGCCCCCTGCTCCGCCGAGCTCCTGAACTCATCAGCGAGTGGCTACAGTAGTGACTACATTTCTTATCCCCCCAACTGTGCCTCAACAATTACTTTTATACTTTTTGTTTCCGTTGACCATGGCTTTGTTACAATTGCATTTGTATATTTACTAAAAACCTCCCCGCAGCCGTGACATGCATAACACTTAAAATCAAGAATAATTACAAATTAAGACTAAAATAAAATTTTAATAATTAATTTTTTTTTATGCTCGCGGCCTAAAATCTTTGTATACATAGTTTTTTTTTTTTTGCAACAGATTCGGGCGAGCCCCCCCCGGCCAGTATCGAATGAGCCCTAGGTACACTGCACAGAGTATTTCTAACAAACAGTGTGAATATACAAAATCTCAATTTCGCTTTTTTTATAAAAACTTCCACAGATTACGTTTCCGTTGCAAACGGCTGAAATATCTTAACTTTTGGTCATACACGACTTTTATAATTAAAAAAAGTTTGTGTATTTGAATACAGATAATAAATAAATATTTTTTAATTAAACTAAATAATAAATAAACAATTTATTTCAGACAACTGCGTGCGATGCGCGCTAAGTTACTTGCAGTTATAATTAAAAATAAACAATTCAAAAAATATTTTTTCAATTACTAATTCCAGTGTTATCCGTATGCCTTTGTTGGTACGGACCGGCTAGGCAGGCACCAGCGCAGCGCAGACAGCACTGTGCGGACGTTACTGTCATCCGGTTTGAAGGTCGTTGTTGTTAATGACCTTTCTGCGGTAACGAGACCTAACATCTTGTCTCAGGCGACCTGTGCAATGTGGTGTATATATAATCCTGATTAGCGCCTCGTCGTTACGGGCGGGTGTGTCACGTAACATCAGGTGAACGTCCCGCTCCTCTCTGTCGTCGCTTCATTGAGTAAACAAAAAAATTGACAGTTGCTTTACTGTTTAAGATCAACGTACATTAATAAACCATAGAGTTACAAATCTGACAATCATCGACTAGTTAAGAATTACGCCACTACTATCATTTTTATAGAGACGCCTGAACAAATCAGCCAATAACGATCGCAAGTCAATTATTTACGGCGCACTCGATTATTTTGGCAACACTGTAAATAACGTGAACGGCACGCACCCACCCGGCGCCCGCGCCCCGCGCCGCGCGCCCCGCGCCCCGCGCCCCGCGCCCCGCGCCCGTTGCAAAGCCGACGTCGCCGCAGACAACGCGCCGCTCGCGCCACTCGCGCCGCGCCGCCATCTTTACCGGCGCGTAAATAATATTTAACGACACCATTTTATTGAATAAGACCGCCATTACGGTGTTTATGTGCCGCACTGTAATTAAGAAATTAATAGCTCAAATCGAGAATCGATTTAATGTTATCGATACGCGCAGCGCGGCGTTGCCATCTGCCCGCAGCGGCCGGCCCGCGCTCGCTTCGCGCGATTACGTTCCATGTTTACGATGTATATTCTTTTATGTAATGGAGCCACGCCACGAGCGGGAAGTGCACCTGATAGTAGTGACACGCCTGCCAGCAACAACGAAGCGCTAGTTACGGTTATATACACTACACCATCTACCACTCGCCATTTAAAACTAAACGTCGAGCATTAATATCCCAGTAATTTCATTAGTTACAGCGCCCTGCAAACAGGATCGCAATAATAATTGTACACTGCTGTCTGTCGGCTGCAATAACCACTGCGGTTGAACCTACCTACATTGTCTCCGACAACAAGACTTGCCACCACTTGATCCATCCATCACAACGCTCACCATCGAGTTACCATCACGTTCTTCTAGCTAACGTCAGCCCCAGCTGTGCGATCGCAAGCGACGGGGGGCAGGCAGCAGCTCTGACGCTGGAACACGCCCAGCGCTTACGGATCTCGGGTTAAAAGGTTCCGTACTACTTTGGCAATAATGTGGATTCGACAGGTGGGTGGAGCTGGTGACGCCGGTGACGCTGTTCCCGGCGCGTGGGAGGGAGAGGTGCGAGGTCGGCGTAAATTCAACCTTCATTCTTTATAATTCTCATCAGCTCGTCGGTGCACAGCAGTGTGCAAGCATCACTTATATTGACGGGTGTTATGACTAGAGAAGTTACTGCGGTAACGAGACACCTGGTTGAGAGCAAGCGGTTTGACCATCAGGTGATCATCTCGTCCGCCTCGTCGCTCCAGCAAGCTATGGAATGTATTTCCTGCCGGAGCTTTAATGTGCAGCTTCAGAAACAGCCACCGGGCTATACGCAGCGACGGGGCGGGCGGGACGGGCGGGACGGGCGGGACGGCCACCTGGTGGTAAGCCACATCCGCTCATAAACATCGTGTCGCTGATTAGATTGGTATATACAGCACCACATTGCGCTCATCACCTGTGACATAAGACATTGAGTCTCGTTGCCCAGTAATGTAACTAGCTACAGCGCCCTTCAAACCGGAACACAGTAATGTTCGCACGGTACTGTTTCATTTTGACACACTGACATACATTTCGTTACCACCAGCAGCGATTCCTCAATAGTTTGACTAGTAACAGAACTCACTGATTTACCGCTGGCAGGGTCCCTGCTGCTGCAGACTGTCTGGGTAGGTACCGCCGCAGCATCCAAACAGCAGTGTGCAAACATTATTGTGATCCGGTTTGAAGGGCGTTATAGTTACTACTACTGGTAGGTCTCTCTGTTGCCAAAACCGTTTAGGTAGCCACCGTCGTAGCGCCTGATTCAGTCGACAAACAGCAGTGTGCAAACATTATTGTGATCCGGTTTGAAGGGCGTTGTAAATAATGTAATTATTGGGGTAACGAAACTGAACAACTTATCTCATAGCGACGAGGCAATGTAGTGTTGTATATATCATCCTAACGTCACGTCGTTGCGAGCACGCGCATCACTTACCATCAAGTGAACGGTCCGCTACGTCTCGTCACTTAATGATATAAAAAAGAAAATGGCCGCCCTCGCACTCGCTAATTGATTTGCGAGCGGTACTCCTCGGGTCGCGGCGGCCCCGCCCGCGCCTGTTGCCCGCGACCTGACCCACTTCCGCACACCCCGCGCGCACACCCCGCGCGCACACCCCGCGCGCACACCCCGCGCGCACACCCCGCGCGCACACCCCGCGCGCACACCCCGCGCGCACACCCCGCGCGCACACCCCGCGCGCACACCCCGCGCGCACACCCCGCGCGCACACCCCGCGCGCACACCCCGCGCGCACACCCCGCGCGCACACCCCGCGCGCACACCCCGCGCGCACACCCCGCGCGCACACCCCGCGCGCACACCCCGCGCGCACACCCCGCGCGCACACCCCGCGCGCACACCCCGCGCGCACACCCCGCGCGCACACCCCGCGCGCACACCCCGCGCGCACACCCCGCGCGCACACCCCGCGCGCACACCCCGCGCGCACACCCCGCGCGCACACCCCGCGCGCACACCCCGCGCGCACACCCCGCGCGCACACCCCGCGCGCACACCCCGCGCGCACACCCCGCGCGCACACCCCGCGCGCACACCCCGCGCGCACACCCCGCGCGCACACCCCGCGCGCACACCCCGCGCGCACACCCCGCGCGCACACCCCGCGCGCACACCCCGCGCGCACACCCCGCGCGCACACCCCGCGCGCACACCCCGCGCGCACACCCCGCGCGCACACCCCGCGCGCACACCCCGCGCGCACACCCCGCGCGCACACCCCGCGCGCACACCCCGCGCGCACACCCCGCGCGCACACCCCGCGCGCACACCCCGCGCGCACACCCCGCGCGCACACCCCGCGCGCACACCCCGCGCGCACACCCCGCGCGCACACCCCGCGCGCACACCCCGCGCGCACACCCCGCGCGCACACCCCGCGCGCACACCCCGCGCGCACACCCCGCGCGCACACCCCGCGCGCACACCCCGCGCGCACACCCCGCGCGCACACCCCGCGCGCACACCCCGCGCGCACACCCCGCGCGCACACCCCGCGCGCACACCCCGCGCGCACACCCCGCGCGCACACCCCGCGCGCACACCCCGCGCGCACACCCCGCGCGCACACCCCGCGCGCACACCCCGCGCGCACACCCCGCGCGCACACCCGCGCGCACACCCGCGCGCACACCCGCGCGCACACCCGCGCGCACACCCGCGCGCACACCCGCGCGCACACCCGCGCGCACACCCGCGCGCACACCCGCGCGCACACCCGCGCGCACACCCGCGCGCACACCCGCGCGCACACCCGCGCGCACACCCGCGCGCACACCCGCGCGCACACCCGCGCGCACACCCGCGCGCACACCCGCGCGCACACCCGCGCGCACACCCGCGCGCACACCCGCGCGCACACCCGCGCGCACACCCGCGCGCACACCCGCGCGCACACCCGCGCGCACACCCGCGCGCACACCCGCGCGCACACCCGCGCGCACACCCGCGCGCACACCCGCGCGCACACCCGCGCGCACACCCGCGCGCACACCCGCGCGCACACCCGCGCGCACACCCGCGCGCACACCCGCGCGCACACCCGCGCGCACACCCGCGCGCACACCCGCGCGCACACCCGCGCGCACACCCGCGCGCACACCCGCGCGCACACCCGCGCGCACACCCGCGCGCACACCCGCGCGCACACCCGCGCGCACACCCGCGCGCACACCCGCGCGCACACCCGCGCGCACACCCGCGCGCACACCCGCGCGCACACCCGCGCGCACACCCGCGCGCACACCCGCGCGCACACCCGCGCGCACACCCGCGCGCACACCCGCGCGCACACCCGCGCGCACACCCGCGCGCACACCCGCGCGCACACCCGCGCGCACACCCGCGCGCACACCCGCGCGCACACCCGCGCGCACACCCGCGCGCACACCCGCGCGCACACCCGCGCGCACACCCGCGCGCACACCCGCGCGCACACCCGCGCGCACACCCGCGCGCACACCCGCGCGCACACCCGCGCGCACACCCGCGCGCACACCCGCGCGCACACCCGCGCGCACACCCGCGCGCACACCCGCGCGCACACCCGCGCGCACACCCGCGCGCACACCCGCGCGCACACCCGCGCGCACACCCGCGCGCACACCCGCGCGCACACCCGCGCGCACACCCGCGCGCACACCCGCGCGCACACCCGCGCGCACACCCGCGCGCACACCCGCGCGCACACCCGCGCGCACACCCGCGCGCACACCCGCGCGCACACCCGCGCGCACACCCGCGCGCACACCCGCGCGCACACCCGCGCGCACACCCGCGCGCACACCCGCGCGCACACCCGCGCGCACACCCGCGCGCACACCCGCGCGCACACCCGCGCGCACACCCGCGCGCACACCCGCGCGCACACCCGCGCGCACACCCGCGCGCACACCCGCGCGCACACCCGCGCGCACACCCGCGCGCACACCCGCGCGCACACCCGCGCGCACACCCGCGCGCACACCCGCGCGCACACCCGCGCGCACACCCGCGCGCACACCCGCGCGCACACCCGCGCGCACACCCGCGCGCACACCCGCGCGCACACCCGCGCGCACACCCGCGCGCACACCCGCGCGCACACCCGCGCGCACACCCGCGCGCACACCCGCGCGCACACCCGCGCGCACACCCGCGCGCACACCCGCGCGCACACCCGCGCGCACACCCGCGCGCACACCCGCGCGCACACCCGCGCGCACACCCGCGCGCACACCCGCGCGCACACCCGCGCGCACACCCGCGCGCACACCCGCGCGCACACCCGCGCGCACACCCGCGCGCACACCCGCGCGCACACCCGCGCGCACACCCGCGCGCACACCCGCGCGCACACCCGCGCGCACACCCGCGCGCACACCCGCGCGCACACCCGCGCGCACACCCGCGCGCACACCCGCGCGCACACCCGCGCGCACACCCGCGCGCACACCCGCGCGCACACCCGCGCGCACACCCGCGCGCACACCCGCGCGCACACCCGCGCGCACACCCGCGCGCACACCCGCGCGCACACCCGCGCGCACACCCGCGCGCACACCCGCGCGCACACCCGCGCGCACACCCGCGCGCACACCCGCGCGCACACCCGCGCGCACACCCGCGCGCACACCCGCGCGCACACCCGCGCGCACACCCGCGCGCACACCCGCGCGCACACCCGCGCGCACACCCGCGCGCACACCCGCGCGCACACCCGCGCGCACACCCGCGCGCACACCCGCGCGCACACCCGCGCGCACACCCGCGCGCACACCCGCGCGCACACCCGCGCGCACACCCGCGCGCACACCCGCGCGCACACCCGCGCGCACACCCGCGCGCACACCCGCGCGCACACCCGCGCGCACACCCGCGCGCACACCCGCGCGCACACCCGCGCGCACACCCGCGCGCACACCCGCGCACACCCGCGCACACCCGCGCACACCCGCGCACACCCGCGCACACCCGCGCACACCCGCGCACACCCGCGCACACCCGCGCACACCCGCGCACACCCGCGCACACCCGCGCACACCCGCGCACACCCGCGCACACCCGCGCACACCCGCGCACACCCGCGCACACCCGCGCACACCCGCGCACACCCGCGCACACCCGCGCACACCCGCGCACACCCGCGCACACCTGCGCACACCCGCGCACACCCGCGCACACCCGCGCACACCCGCGCACACCCGCGCACACCCGCGCACACCCGCGCACACCCGCGCACACCCGCGCACACCCGCGCACACCTGCGCACACCCGCGCACACCCGCGCACACCCGCGCACACCCGCGCACACCCGCGCACACCCGCGCACACCCGCGCACACCCGCGCACACCCGCGCACACCCGCGCACACCCGCGCACACCCGCGCACACCCGCGCACACCCGCGCACACCCGCGCACACCCGCGCACACCCGCGCACACCCGCGCACACCCGCGCACACCCGCGCACACCCGCGCACACCCGCGCACACCCGCGCACACCCGCGCACACCCGCGCACACCCGCGCACACCCGCGCACACCCGCGCACACCCGCGCACACCCGCGCACACCCGCGCACACCCGCGCACACCCGCGCACACCCGCGCACACCCGCGCACACCCGCGCACACCCGCGCACACCCGCGCACACCCGCGCACACCCGCGCACACCCGCGCACACCCGCGCACACCCGCGCACACCCGCGCACACCCGCGCACACCCGCGCACACCTGCGCACACCCGCGCACACCCGCGCACACCCGCGCACACCCGCGCACACCCGCGCACACCCGCGCACACCCGCGCACACCCGCGCACACCCGCGCACACCCGCGCACACCCGCGCACACCCGCGCACACCTGCGCACACCCGCGCACACCTGCGCACACCCGCGCGCACACCCGCGCGCACACCCGCGCGCACACCCGCGCGCACACCCGCGCGCACACCCGCGCGCACACCCGCGCGCACACCCGCGCGCACACCCGCGCGCACACCCGCGCGCACACCCGCGCGCACACCCGCGCGCACACCCGCGCGCACACCCGCGCGCACACCCGCGCGCACACCCGCGCGCACACCCGCGCGCACACCCGCGCGCACACCCGCGCGCACACCCGCGCGCACACCCGCGCGCACACCCGCGCGCACACCCGCGCGCACACCCGCGCGCACACCCGCGCGCACACCCGCGCGCACACCCGCGCGCACACCCGCGCGCACACCCGCGCGCACACCCGCGCGCACACCCGCGCGCACACCCGCGCGCACACCCGCGCGCACACCCGCGCGCACACCCGCGCGCACACCCGCGCGCACACCCGCGCGCACACCCGCGCGCACACCCGCGCGCACACCCGCGCGCACACCCGCGCGCACACCCGCGCGCACACCCGCGCGCACACCCGCGCGCACACCCGCGCGCACACCCGCGCGCACACCCGCGCGCACACCCGCGCGCACACCCGCGCGCACACCCGCGCGCACACCCGCGCGCACACCCGCGCGCACACCCGCGCGCACACCCGCGCGCACACCCGCGCGCACACCCGCGCGCACACCCGCGCGCACACCCGCGCGCACACCCGCGCGCACACCCGCGCGCACACCCGCGCGCACACCCGCGCGCACACCCGCGCGCACACCCGCGCGCACACCCGCGCGCACACCCGCGCGCACACCCGCGCGCACACCCGCGCGCACACCCGCGCGCACACCCGCGCGCACACCCGCGCGCACACCCGCGCGCACACCCGCGCGCACACCCGCGCGCACACCCGCGCGCACACCCGCGCGCACACCCGCGCGCACACCCGCGCGCACACCCGCGCGCACACCCCCGCGCGCACACCCCCGCGCGCACCCGCGCGCACACCCGCGCGCACACCCGCGCGCACACCCGCGCGCACACCCGCGCGCACACCCGCGCGCACACCCGCGCGCACACCCGCGCGCACACCCGCGCGCACACCCGCGCGCACACCCGCGCGCACACCCGCGCGCACACCCGCGCGCACACCCGCGCGCACACCCGCGCGCACACCCGCGCGCACACCCGCGCGCACACCCGCGCGCACACCCGCGCGCACACCCGCGCGCACACCCGCGCGCACACCCGCGCGCACACCCGCGCGCACACCCGCGCGCACACCCGCGCGCACACCCGCGCGCACACCCGCGCGCACACCCGCGCGCACACCCGCGCGCACACCCGCGCGCACACCCGCGCGCACACCCGCGCGCACACCCGCGCGCACACCCGCGCGCACACCCGCGCGCACACCCGCGCGCACACCCGCGCGCACACCCGCGCGCACACCCGCGCGCACACCCGCGCGCACACCCGCGCGCACACCCGCGCGCACACCCGCGCGCACACCCGCGCGCACACCCGCGCGCACACCCGCGCGCACACCCGCGCGCACACCCGCGCGCACACCCGCGCGCACACCCGCGCGCACACCCGCGCGCACACCCGCGCGCACACCCGCGCGCACACCCGCGCGCACACCCGCGCGCACACCCGCGCGCACACCCGCGCGCACACCCGCGCGCACACCCGCGCGCACACCCGCGCGCACACCCGCGCGCACACCCGCGCGCACACCCGCGCGCACACCCGCGCGCACACCCGCGCGCACACCCGCGCGCACACCCGCGCGCACACCCGCGCGCACACCCGCGCGCACACCCGCGCGCACACCCGCGCGCACACCCGCGCGCACACCCGCGCGCACACCCGCGCGCACACCCGCGCGCACACCCGCGCGCACACCCGCGCGCACACCCGCGCGCACACCCGCGCGCACACCCGCGCGCACACCCGCGCACATTGTCCCCGAGCTGGCCGCTACGGACCGGTCCGGTTCCCTGTGCTTTATTTTAATATTAACATGAAAGTTTCAATAAAAGGATTTTTTTCCTGTTTCATAAGTTGGCGCCACGTCAGCTGAAACGTAGGTGCACTGGATCTGTGGCAGCTAGGTGTTATAGGTTGTATAGGTTAGTTTGGCGCGACCCCTGCTGTGTCTATGGTCGCGTGCAGATTAAAAAAGATAAAATGGCGGACGTGTGTCCTGGAAGAGTTAAGACGCTGGCTCCGTCGCCGGCCGCAAGCTGTGGGGGCGGGACGCGAACGGTTGTATTAACATTATCAACCCCTGCGAGAAAATGGCCACCGTCGGATGCAGTGAAAGATGGCGGGCGCATGCGCCGCGACTCGCTCGATACGTGCACCCTCGGCCGGTTCGCCCATTAATCCCGCACCATACTGTCATCTAAAAGAAATATAAAGCAACCACGTGAGCGGTGATCACTTCCACGGCATGTAACACTGGCACACACAACACTGAGTGATCGGCGAGCGATGAGCGGTGAGCAAGCTGTGGGCGGTGAGCGTTGAGCGGTGAGCGCGCCGCCCTCGGCTGCGCTGTGCACGCGTGAGGTTCAACAACCTGCGTGTGCTGGACCTGTGGACAGAGTACACGAGAGGAAAGCGTTACACGGTCATGTGGTGACGACGGCGGTGCCGGACGGGAGCGGAGCGTGGCTAGTGCTACGCCCCCGCCGATTTGTCCCGACGCAGCAGTAGCCAGGACGTACTGCTGTGACAGGACAATATGGCGGAGGCGAGCGCGGCGGCGGCGGCGGCGGTGGCGGCGGCGGCGGCGGCGGGCGTCGGTCGGCGTGTGAGGAGCGCGCGTGGCGGCGCGGCCGGACGACGCGCCCTCCGCCGCACCCTCCGCCGCCGCGCGCACGCGCCCTAGCCACCCTGCACACCCGCCCGCACCCGCGCACACCCGCGCACACCCGCGCACGCCCTGCACACCCTCGCGACCCCGAGCGCACGCCCCGCACACCCGCTCACACCCGCGCCGCTCACTCCACACCCTCAATGAACACCACCCTCAATCAACTATCGATTTTCTTTTACAAAAAAAAAATTGCTGTTAATTCATTATCCGTATTCATTAAACGAGGCCGAATCGCGCCATTCGCCTTTGCCTTACTGCGATCATTGAATAGAGCGTGCGGGATTGTCTATGGCGGAACTAGGTTACGGGTCATCGACCCGGGAGGCTGCTTCCCTCCGAGCGGCGACGCGGCGGCGCGGCGGCGGCGGGACGGGCCTCCGCGATCCCTCCATCTCGTACACGTTGCACGGAACCCTGGAACACATCGATCACAGTATACGTGCGGGATGTAGGGAAACTGTGGAGTGCTGTATGTGTCCTGGGCTGTCGCTGTCGCTGGTGGTGGCGGTGGTGGTGGTGGTGGTGGTGGTGACGCACACACACCTCATAAATATTCATTTGTCAGTCAGAGCGTGGTGAGCACCGCTGGTGTGGCTCGCGGGAGCACCTACGTGGCGACTGGGCAGCAGCCGCAGCAATCATTCGGTAACCGAGGATCCAGGTCTCATTCCGGAGTCCTACCTCGTGCAGTTTGGTGGCCGGTTAGACCTCTCTAACTGCTCCGATACTACTCTGATTCGTTGGCAGCCGAACGCGGCGATGCTGTCACGGCGGTAGACCGGCAACGCCAGCGTGGCGGCGACTAGCCCGGCGGGTTCAGCATCAGCAGGGTTTGCAGTTACAAGTTCATATAGAGGCTGCGCTGCTCCTCCGATTCATTCTCCGTGCTGTTCGGGAGAGACCCTCACACGGAGGAGCAGTCAACGCCAAGGTGGTCCTGGCACCGAAAGATTTATTGATTAGACTATTACATGTATATAGTTGTCCGCGATTATTGTACTTGCACTCTTCAGGTTCCGCCTAAAATGGCCAGGTGAGGACAAGTATGATCTGGCCAAACTTTCCGGCATATGAAAATATAGTCGACTTAAAATGCAGACACGTATATATATATATATATATATATATATATATACATATATAAAGTCAGCTATTTGATAGTAAGCGTTTGTAGTCACGCAAACTAAACATGGTGACCAGTTCCGAGAAATACTGAGTAAGCGTCAATAGTTTCTCCCCGAGTAACCCACTGAACAGTTTGTGACCTAATACAAGCCCTAGGTCTGATCGCGTGCGGAGACCGCTGCCATAGTGAGGTGCTGGTAGTTACCAACTGGCAGTTATGAGCCTGGCGGATAGTGAGATTAGAGGGCTTGCTGTGAGAGATCAGCTTCCGGCAATGCGCTGGAACAGTCTACAGTGTTTCCGTCCAGGTATAACGTGGAGACTTTAAGGGGGGAGTGACTGGGCTAATTCTAGACTAGAGCCAATGATCACTTAAATTCACGTGAATATTACTCATCTGATGAAAGTAAATGTGTACGGATGTCATCGCGATAATTCCGTTAGTTTATTATCCCGGTAATTAGAATGCTTTCCATCACCATGGTTACCGGGGGATCGGAGTTGGCTGATGCCCTTATCCCATACTCATCACATGAGCAGACCGGTGACATCACTAACTTGGTGATAGCTTGACGCCGAACAGAACTGTAAACACTGGTGGAAGGTGTCTATTGCTGGAGACAGTCTCAGTAGTTACCACCGCAGCCGGCAGCCGGCAGAGAGCAGAGAGCAGTGTGCAGACATTACTGTGATGCAGTTCGAAGGGCGCTGTAGCTGGTGTAATTACAAGGGTGGGGTAACGAGACCTAATAGTTCAGGTCCCAAGCGGCTGCGCACAAGTGATCCAGTGTATATCCTAACGAAACGTTACTATGGGCGCGCGTGTCACTTATTATCAGGTGAACGTGAACGTCTCGCTCGTCTCGTGCCTTCATTGAATATAAAAGAAACAGTAGTATTTCCGGTCAGAACAATTAGTGGCGTAATCTCCTCGTCGGCTGGAGGCGGAATGTGTTACACGATTATGGGTTAGACGTATCTCCAGGGTCGTTCCCTCGTGTCTGAGGGTCGTGGTCAGGAACCCTAGCAGGGGTGCTGTCCGGAGCAAGCTATCTGCTTCCGCCGGTTCCTGTCCAGCGCGTCTCTTACGACTGTGTAAAATTTAGAGCTGGACGAGTCTTTTATCTGGACCCTATGGTCCACTTGGTCGGTGCAGGACCTAGTGATCTTTTACCTTCGGTGTACCCAACGTCAATCAGTTTTACCAGACAATCGTCGCCTCCACGTCGCGTCGTGGTGCGGCCGAAGAACAGAAGGATGGATCACTGCAGTACTTGATGGTGAAGGTGCTGTATCAGTACCGAGATGACGAGCTGTTCCGCGCCCGCTGCGCTGGCCGTAATGTAGAACTCAACTTGAAATTTGTCTGAAACATTCCTTAACAGCGACAGCGGATGACTGTCTACCGATACACCATCCGTTACCATAGCAACCGTCTTAGTAACACCAAATCAAAACGTTCATAAAAGTTAATAAGAAATGTAATGTTGACGGATGTATGAAATTCAAACAATAAATAAATAGCCTGTAACTATCTACGGAATGATCTCATTCCGCGTCGAATGCTTACGTTGCCGTGTCGATAGGTTCACTAGATTTTACGTGATTGGCGAACAACGAAAATCCATTTTCATTATATAAATATATTTAGCTCTGCCTGGTGACCGCTTCCGGCTGAAGAATCTCGTTGAAATGCAATCGGAATCACTGTCACCGGACGGCCGCCATCTTGAATAGACACAAATACCGCGCGGGGTCCGGCCGAGCTTGTTGGCAAACGTTTGGCGAGTTCCGTAACATTAAATGTGGCAACAATGTCGCCAGCGATACTACTTAGAAACAAATCGACAGCTTTTTTATACAAATCAAAGCCTAGACAAAGTCTAGGCGTCTAACGCTATCACCTAACATTGCTCTCTTATAGAACATCCACTCTGCGACGCGACGCGCGGCACGTTCACCTGATGATGAGTGACACGCTAGCACGTGACAACGTGGCGCTGCTTAGGATGGTATACTCTGCACCACATTGTGCTCCTCGCTTCCAGATAAGATGTTTAGTCTCGTTATACCAGTAATTTCACTAGCTACAACGCCATTTAAACCTGATCGCAGTGCTGTTTGACAGCTGCCGCCATAAGCGCTGCGGGAGTAGTTACCAGCGGTAAAACTTTCTAGGCAGTAACAAAAAACGTCGCAGTAAACTCAGGGGTGATGTTGTCCGAAGGATTCCAGAGATGTCTTAGCTGATGAGTAAGGACTACTAAGGACACTATCGGTTCCAGTTGCACATAACCAGAACTGGTTCAGATGCTCCTGAATCTGATGCTGAAGAATGAAATGCAGAGGCCCACTGCTGGTAGTGTCTCTTACGCTGCAGACCGTCTAGGCAGGTACCGCCTCAGCGGCTGTGGTAGCCGACAGGCAGCACTGTCAGAACATTACTGTGATCTGTTTTGAAGGGTCACCACATCCTCATCATTCAAATACCTCAATGTCTCAAGATGTAAGTTTTTAACAAGTGCTCCCTCCCCCCCACTCTTACTTCCGACGCAGAGACATGGCACCTCACCATCGGGCTGGTCCACCGATTCAAAGGAGCACAGCGAGCGATGGAGTGAGCTGGGCTTGGCATTCCTCTGAGGGACACAATCCAGAACGAGGTGATCCGACGGAGAACTGAAGCTGTCCACGCAGCTCTCAAAATCTGCAAGCTGAAGTGGAACACTGGGTCCGGTTCTGTCTGTCATGTCAGTGACGGCCGATGGGGGAGAAGTCTTGCAGTGGAGGTCGCGTACAGGTCGTAGAAGTGTAGGACGCCCTCCTCTCCAGGTGGACTTACAGCATCATCGGAGCTGTCGGAAGTGGATGTATGCGAGAAGTTGAGGATCGCATTTGGTGGAGGACATTGGGAAAGGTCCATATCCAGCAGTGGATAAACAAAGGCTGATGATGATGTAGTTGGTGAAATTGATGAGGTAACAAGATCCGACATCTTGTCTCAAAATGTGGTGCTGCATCCTAACCAGCGCCAAGTCGTTATGAGCGTGTCACTCAGCATCACGTGAACGTGCCGCTCGTCGCGTCGCTTCGTAGTATGAAAAGAAAGATAGACACTCGCTTTAAAGTGTAACAACTCGGAAAATGTGTTTTGATGGAATTAAGTTCAGCCGTGGGGTTGCGCCCGTGCACCGCCAGGCCCGCGGGCTCCCAGCCGGCTGCTGGCTGCCGGCTTCCGGCTGAACCCCTGTGACCCAGTTAATACAACATAATTATAAAAACGGCGAAAAAATCTCGCGCTCGTCTACAATTTAGTGAATTTTTGAAATAAATACGGAGCGGGATGCATCCGTGCACGCCCGCCTCGCGGTGACGTCACCGTGTTTAAATTAACCTAATTTTTTTTTTCTTCAATTAAGCTCTGAGACGAGCGGAACGTTCACCTGATGGTCAGTGACACGCCCGCCCATAACAACGCGGCGCTAGTTAGCATGGTATACACTGCGCCACATTGCGTTCGTCGCCTGAGTCTCGTTACCCGTTACCCCGGTAATTACACCAGCTATACAATGCCCTTTAAACCGGAACACAGTAATGTTTGCTGCTAGAAATCCGCACCAACCCAGTCCGCACACAGTCCCGCAGTTACAAGTACGTTGTGTATATTTATTAACTCCTCATTCGATCAGAGGGAAGTCAATGTGTTCTTATTGCTTTTTTTAATAAATAAAATAATGTTTGATAACTGAACAGTTAGCGGGCGGAACTTTGAAATAGCTTTACAAAATGCCAACGGCCCGGAATAAATTCTTACACATTTTGGGGTAGAACTTATTAAATGTGTACAAAGACATGTTATTTATGTGAATTTAATGATATTATTTGATTCGGCGCGGGCCTGGAGCACTATCGGAGGAACAGAAAGGAGCGGCCCGAGGGCCGAGGGCGGAGGCGCCCCGGCATTGTGCTCCTCGCAAAGATAAATGGCCGCGCCGCACTGATTTATCGCCCGAAAGGAATTTCCGCAAAGAAAAAAGTACATTTCGTCCGCGGCGTAAGTTTGTGAAGGGAGATTACAGCAATACTTATTTCGTTCTTTCAGCATTTATTATGTAAATCATTTTTACCGAGTTTACCGGAAACGCAGGTGCCGTTCCGCCTCCAAACCATAGACAACCACAATATTGCGTTTTAAAATTAAATATTGCACAAATCTTTTTTATGCAAAATACTGTCATGCCATCATCATCACCGACCTATAAATATTCACTGCTGGAGATAGACCTCATCCAAAGATCTCCACACCGATCGATCCTGGACTGCCTGCATCCAGCGGCGTTCTACGACCTTCACCAGATACCAGATACCTTTGTCTATACACGATACATAGCACACGATGCTATTGCTCCATCGGCCGCTAAACGTACACAATTTCCAAACATACACACTTTTGTATACTCTAGAATCTGTAATCATAATACCTTTCAAGAAATACTCTTGTTACATTTTTTGGTAATAATTTACGAAATTTCATACATATCATTAATATTAAAAATAATCAAATTTAAATTAATATGTTAACTCTTTATTAGAGGAAGGGAGGTATATATTGAACGTTGTTAATATAAGGGCGATATAAATATCTTTGACAATATCGCACGAAAAGAAAGAACCAATTCATTATACAATTAAATAAAAATATTTTCTTATCCTTTAGCATTTATTCCAACCTTCATATAAAGTTTGCTGAGGAATTGTGAAAACATGAAATAACAATTAAACGGTACTCACTCAATGTTAATTTAGTACTTGGAAAGGTTTTACCGAGGAAATATTATTTAATGTCATCACTAATTATTGAATATTTCCTCTTCGTGTTTTACTCATAAAAAATGTAAAATATTTAATGTATTATTTAAAACATTTTTGTTGTGTCGAGTATTCTCTTAAAATAAACAAAATTGTTGGAGTTGCTGCAATTAATTAAAACAACGGCTTTATGGAACACAACGCGTTTTGTTACGCCATCCGTTCAGAAATAATAAATATCGGCCTAAACGTTGCGCGAAATTTTATTAAAAAAAAAGTTAAATTACTTTAAATTCGATGATGCGTAACGGCATTATCTCTTAAATTTTGCACTTGTTTTTAATGAATTGCGTAAATATATTTTTTATTGTATTTTATTTTATGTTCGAATTTATAATTTCCGTTATTAATTAATGCCATTGTCGACCATAAACAATAGCGTGGAAATGGCGACCCGTTTTTAAAATTAAAACTACATTCGAGGTAGAAAGAAATGTTCGAGCTGACGTTTTAGTAAGAAAAATTGTTTTGTTTAGATCAAAACAAACATTCTTTCAAACTATCCGATTGATTCGCTGGAACGGTCGCTGGTTTGAAATGAAACCTTCATTTGTTTTCCCCGATAAAAGTTTTTCTTTTCTTTTCGCGACTTGAAAGCGTCAATTCGGTGAAAGTGTAACAAATTAACGCGTCTCGGATCTAAATGCAGATCGATTTCGTTTACGGTTCATTTGAGTTGACGTTTTTTTTTTGTTGACTTGTTGATTTTTCCGTCGCAACAGTTTTCGGTGACCGGTGTAAGATGATGGGGCTTTATTCCAGTGGCGCGCTGGGCGGTGTCGAGGTGTTGGACGGTGGGCTGGTAGGCGGGGAGCTGACTGCACACGTGCTGAACGCCCAGGCGGCGGCGCACGCCGCTGCCACGGCCGCCGCGGCCGCGCACCAGCAGCAACAGCAACAGATTGCTGTGCAACAGATCAGTAAGTCCGGCCCTTTCGTAATTATTATTAGTTACAATACCTGGCCGCTTTCTGTTATAAACAATAACTAAGTAAATTATTTTCATTACAGTATCCTTTGCTATTGTTAAGTTATTAAATATTTATAAACTTGTTCTTCTATTTTGTTATAAGAGATTCAAGGCTATCAAACTAAATAGTTAACAGAATTTTTTGAGAAATTCTAATGTATTTAAAGTGAAATACTAGGTTTTTATATTTGTATTAATGCTATGTACAATTTTTAAGATTCATTTTCTTTGTCATTTTTATTCTTAGCATTTATCATGTTTTATGACAGGTTCTGCTTTTTTACTTCTTTCACTCCACTTCACTGTGTGATATCATTTGATATTTGTAATTGGTAATATTTCTAAACGAAATACTCCCCCACAGGAGAAACACTGACCCATTATAACAATTGTCATAATTTTGACTATTCTAAATTCATATATCATTCATACATTTACATACACTTTTCAAACTTCTCAGTTCTTTGTCAACTGAGTGTTATTAATTTTATTGTAACATTGGAAAATTTTCATCTGTTTTATTTTCACTGCATTTATCTTATCTTGGGCACATTTAACATATTAACAATTTTGTATAAACATGACACTTATCTTGCCATACAATGTCTAAAGCGGTAGCATTGTAACACCTTCCCACTTCCCACCAAGTAGTATTATGCAAATTTTATTGATTGCTAGTATAAAAGGGTGTTGTAGGTAATTAATTTTACTTCTTAAAGGGAACCTAATGTAACTAACATTTGATTTGGACAAGCACATCACTTTATTTACTTATTACATTGTGAACATTATCCATTCAATGTAAGCATGCAAATTGTATAATTGTATTTAAAATAATGTGATGTAGTTAAATGGAAATAGTATTATAATTTCCATGCTAGCAGTACCAAGTTTTGAATTGGAAAACAAATTCAATTAGTTTAGTAATAGACCGTTATTCTGATAGAGTATAGTGATCAAGTAATATATTAGAATCAGACTTCTGTAGATCACAAAACTGTTTCTGTAATGAAAAAAAAAGAAATTCTAATAAGATATACCTCAGGACATTCCTGGTACCAATATACAATCTATCTCAGTTAATAACTACTTATTTACTTCATATGTACAGAAACATCACCATCATCTGGGCGCTCCACACCAGTGACTGCTACAGCGAACAGCACTGCCACATCAACTGGCACAACTTCACCGTCACCAAGCAAGCTGTTTGTGGGTGGTCTGAGCTGGCAGACTAGCTCAGAGAAGCTCCGAGAATACTTTGCTATGTTTGGGCCCGTTACCGATGTGCTGATTATGAAGGATCCGGTGACACAAGTAAGCATTGATGTTTAACATCATGGTTAATAGTCTTCTGAAACCTTTTCACTTTCAGCAACACCAATGACTGTTTACAATGATGTCGTACTCTTATATGATGATACAATACACCATTACACCTACTGCCCTATAATGGCAGACAATGAACCTTATAATTAATTTGATACATTTACATCTCGCGAGATGTTAACGATGAGTTTGTTTGTTCAACAGTAATCCGTCTAAGTTGTCAAGGGTGGCCATGGAAAGACCTAAGATGGCTTGCTATCAGAAACATGGTTCCAATCTCAAACATACCAATCTATCGCTAATGTGCAATGTAAAATGTTATAAATTCACTGTGTGATGAGATCTCAGGTTAAAAGAAACATTTTGTTTCATCGGAGAGAGTGCAGTGTAGGGGTAGTCGAAGAAGTCATCAATGATTATCGGTCAGTGTTGCTTGTGCAAAGTGGTTATTAGGTTGTCTGGAATAGGTAGTGTGTAGGTAATGTATACTAAGTGATTTTAGGGTCAGCGTTGTACCATAAACTAATACAAGTTTCTACCAAACACTCTGATGCGGTGCACGCGCCTGCGGCTACTTGGATGTAATGTGTTGCTGTAAATATTTGCCAATAATTACAAAATGTCAATCAATCCACAGGGTAACGTAAAGCCTACTTCTCCGTTAGCAGTTTTTGGTTGTTTGTATTGAAATGAAACAGTTGTTTATGGTACAACAATAACAGTTTGGCTATGGTTGATTTTGGACACTAACATTCATCTTATTAGACCAGACTGGCATGCTAGAAACACTAATGATCTAGACGAGTCTATTTAAATAGGCACTATGATTGCTCTTTATAGATCCACTAACAGTATTCTAGATAGTTTCTAGATCTATCTTATATGTTGCCATATAATAGCTCTTTATTGGTAATTTGTTCCGACATCAGGACACAGAAATAACATTTTGAAGTTTTGTAATTTCCTTACTTACTGTTTACTTATTAACCGCTTATATTTTTCAAATCACCTGTTTATATGTTATAACATGAATATTTTTAGTAGTTTTATTAACAAATTGGTAGAAAATTCTTTTTGGTAGACCTATATTATAATTGTGTTTCTATGCAGTCTTCTCAGCCCTCTGTTGTTCAATTAGATAATTTGTATACCATTGTCGTTACATGTGAATAGATTCAACAACCCTTAACAATCTGTACAATCAGTTGGAGCCGTTGAGCAGTATGTTTACAAATGTGGCAACACTAACGTAGAATAATGTATGCAAGCGAGTTTATAACTTGAAGTTGTCACATTGTTGAACTAGTTTGTGTGATGTGCGTTTGGATTTTTAAATGATTAACAAGGACCCATTAGTTTGGAGCTCTTTTAGTGATGAGACCCCACCTAGGTAAAGCAATAGAATTAGTTGAACCCCGAGCTTACGGCTCCGTGTATCCGTGCAGCGCTCCCGATCACCACTCTGTCATTGTAATAAATCGCCATCACTAGAATCCAGTCCTGTGTCCGTGTAGTCCGTAGTGTCCTGCTGCCGTTTGTACTGAGCGGGGCCGCGCGCAGCGTTCGCGCGGCTTCGGCTTCATTACCTTCCAGGAGGCGGCCTCCGTGGACAAAGTGCTCGCCGTCCCCGTGCACACGCTGGACGGCAAGCGCATCGACCCGAAGCACGCCACCCCGAAGTCGGCCCCCCGCCCCGCCAAGACGAAGAAGATATTCGTCGGGGGTGTCGGCCAGGACACTTCCGCAGACGAGGTCCGCGCCTACTTCTCGCAATTTGGCCTCGTAGAGGACGCCGTGATGCTGATGGACCAGCAGACTAAGCGCCACCGAGGCTTCGGCTTTGTGACGTTCCATTCGGAGGAGGCGGTGGAGCGCGTCTGCGACATACACTTCCACACGATCAAGAACAAGAAGGTGGAATGCAAGCGTGCCCAACCCAAGGAGGCGGTCGCAGCGGCGCCGCTCGCCCTGGGCAAGCGGCTCGTGCTGCGGCCCGGCCGTGGGCTGGTGTACGGCGGCGTGGGAGCGGTGCCTGCGGTCGGCGCCGTCGGGGCGGTGGGGGTGGGCACTCACGCGTACCGCTATGCGCCGTACGCGTTGCCCACGCCTGGGACGCTGGTGGCCCCGCCCACCCCGGCGCCCGCGCCCGCCTTGCCGCAGTTCGGGGCCGCGTACTCGCTTGCGGGCGTCGATATGTCTTCTTTCCAGGGCGTGGACTGGAGCGCCATGTACGGCCTGCCCATGTACATCTAAGCCATCTGCGAAGCCCTACCCGCCTAAAGAGGTTAGGTTGATGCCGCTTTTTTTTTTGTTTTCTCTTAATAGTTCCTACGTACCTTCGGAGTTAGGGTCGCGTGGTGCCGCGCCGCGGGGACCTTCACTGTCTCGGCTCGTTTCACAGCGATCGGCTCATCGGCGTAGGTTTAAGTCAATTGTCTAGAACTCGACAAGCAATATGTCGCGGCTCTCGTATTGGGAGCTCACGCAAAGATACGCATTTCCTTTTTTTTTTATTAAAAATTTAATATAAGGCGAAGATCTCAAATAATTTAGTTTGACCTGGACGAAACTAATTTCTCGTGTATCTGTCTTGGATTTAACGTAGTTTAGTGCACGAATTGTTGGAGAATAAATATTATTATTATTTATAAAATGTATACTCGATGAATCTCACGCAGCTCTGTACTCTTATATTCATATTTAATACCGATCGATATCAATCGACCACCGGCGGAGGCCGCTCGCCGCCATCTTGTGTGCGCTAGCCACTCGCCGCCATCTTGTGTGCGCACGCGCGTATTCCTAATCAGTATTAATATTTGGTGCCATCGTTTTCGTGACAGCTAAATTGTGCCAAATGTCGTTGAATACGCATCACGCAGACAGTCTCTACCCATTTATATTGTTTAACGACCGACTGTCGGCGCGAGCACTGCGCGTTGTTACCGATGTCGAGATCAACGCGCGAGAGTGATCAGAGTGCTCCAGAAAAAGTCTAGATTTTTGTTAAACATTGAAACGTTTCTGCTCGGTGGCAGTGATTGTATGCCAGTGGCTTTTCACGGAGCGTGCACGCACGGGGATGCCGGCGGGCGCGCCGCGCGGCCGAAGCCGGCCAGCCGGCTCGCGATACTCCCCCATACATATCTAACTCGAGTGGAAAGCAATCTCATGTAGCATTATTATTGTCTTGGTAGTTTTACGCGAGCGCGGGCCCGTGGTCCTGAGCCCCCGAGCCCCGGGGCGGGCGCTCCGGCCGCCGGCCCACGCTCGGCCGCCGCCTAGTGTATACGTATAATGGAACTAGTGTAGCAGTTGAGGGAATGCAGACTAACACCCGAGTGTCTCGTGACAATAAGCTAAGTATAAGCCGCTGTAGATTGTCCTCGCCGCGCGGCTTTGCCTGGATCCTGGCGTCGACGTCATTACTTATATATGTACGTAAACATATAAACATATATATATATATACTTTTGTACACGTTATTACCGTGTTGGACTCTGTAGTGTAGTCGCTTCCCCGCACGTTCGCCGGAGCAGTGCCGCGGCTTGGCGCGAGCTGGTGCGCTGGTGCGCTGGTGCCGGGCGCCTCGCCCGCCTCTCAGTTGGTCACGGCGCATGCTGAATTTTTGTACAATCCCAGTGCCAATCCCAGTCGCGCAGCTTGCAGACACTCTGCCACCCCGACCGGAAGTCGGCGCGCGATCCCCGCGCTCGTTCACGTCGACGGCGCGGTAGTATTAGATAGACTTTATATGATAGAAACTTAAAAGCAATACTTAATTACTTACATTCTGTGATTAGAGGAGTATTATACGATAATTATTTAATAAAAGACGATATAAGGTTGTGTTCGTGCAATTTGTAGGTTTAAGTCGAAATTTTTCGGGGACATGGTCCTCTGCAGTATTACAGCACCTCGGCTCCGGAGTACTTAACTTTACACGTACTTAAAATTGTTGGCCCGCATCGGCCGGGTTTAAGTTGACTCTCCCGTTACTTACCTGATCTGAAAATGCTCATAAGTTAGGAAAAGATATTACTGATAAGTGAAACTCCTCGCCGGGCTCGCAGTGGAGCGTTCGGCTCCACGGCGCGAAGGGCGCACTACGCCCACGCAGACACTGACTCCGGGACGATCCAGGCAAAGGCGCGCGCGACTGTAGAGCCAGATGCATGCGGTAGCTTTGTCGGCCACATTCCCACGCCGGCCGGCGCACAGGTTGTAACCCTGGCGGGTGGAAGCTGCCCCCTAGGTTCCCCCAGAGGAACGTCTTCCCAGTGAGTCCAGTCATCGCCTGAATACACCTCGGCGCACCCACTGGCCTGCCTCGCGGCTCGCGGCTCGCGGCGGGGCTCCGCTTGCACGCGCCAGGGCCACCGAATGCTACGCCACATGTACACAACCTATCCTTACTATTATATAACAGTATTCGTATTATTATAAGTAGGTTAGAGCCTCCTGAGATTAGTTCGCGGCCGCCGCCCCTCCCCGCGCGGTGCCCGCCGCTCCGGCCCCGTGCCGGCTCCGCGCCGACTCCGACCTCTTGCCAAACCGCCGGGGAGCGGCCCCGGGGCCGGGAGGCGCGGCGGCGCGCGACACCCTAACACCTTTTGTATATTAGCGTTTTCCTGAAGCTCTCAACAGTATTAGATGGTTGATAATTTTATTGATTGTGATGTCCGACTCCGGCGGGCGCTCCGGCCGCCGGCCCACGCTCGGCCGCCGCCTAGTGTATACGTATAATGGAACTAGTGTAGCAGTTGAGGGAATGCAGACTAACACCCGAGTGTCTCGTGACAATAAGCTAAGTATAAGCCGCTGTAGATTGTCCTCGCCGCGCGGCTTTGCCTGGATCCTGGCGTCGACGTCATTACTTATATATGTACGTAAACATATAAACATATATATATATACTTTTGTACACGTTATTACCGTGTTGGACTCTGTAGTGTAGTCGCTTCCCCGCACGTTCGCCGGAGCAGTGCCGCGGCTTGGCGCGAGCTGGTGCGCTGGTGCGCTGGTGCGCTGGTGCGCTGGTGCGCTGGTGCGCTGGTGCGCTGGTGCGCTGGTGCGCTGGTGCGCTGGTGCGCTGGTGCGCTGGTGCGCTGGTGCGCTGGTGCGCTGGTGCGCTGGTGCGCTGGTGCGCTGGTGCGCTGGTGCGCTGGTGCGCTGGTGCGCTGGTGCGCTGGTGCGCTGGTGCGCTGGTGCGCTGGTGCGCTGGTGCGCTGGTGCCGGGCGCCTCGCCCGCCTCTCAGTTGGTCACGGCGCATGCTGAATTTTTGTACAATCCCAGTGCCAATCCCAGTCGCGCAGCTTGCAGACACTCTGCCACCCCGACCGGAAGTCGGCGCGCGATCCCCGCGCTCGTTCACGTCGACGGCGCGGTAGTATTAGATAGACTTTATATGATAGAAACTTAAAAGCAATACTTAATTACTTACATTCTGTGATTAGAGGAGTATTATACGATAATTATTTAATAAAAGACGATATAAGGTTGTGTTCGTGCAATTTGTAGGTTTAAGTCGAAATTTTTCGGGGACATGGTCCTCTGCAGTATTACAGCACCTCGGCTCCGGAGTACTTAACTTTACACGTACTTAAAATTGTTGGCCCGCATCGGCCGGGTTTAAGTTGACTCTCCCGTTACTTACCTGATCTGAAAATGCTCATAAGTTAGGAAAAGATATTACTGATAAGTGAAACTCCTCGCCGGGCTCGCAGTGGAGCGTTCGGCTCCACGGCGCGAAGGGCGCACTACGCCCACGCAGACACTGACTCCGGGACGATCCAGGCAAAGGCGCGCGCGACTGTAGAGCCAGATGCATGCGGTAGCTTTGTCGGCCACATTCCCACGCCGGCCGGCGCACAGGTTGTAACCCTGGCGGGTGGAAGCTGCCCCCCTAGGTTCCCCCAGAGGAACGTCTTCCCAGTGAGTCCAGTCATCGCCTGAATACACCTCGGCGCACCCACTGGCCTGCCTCGCGGCTCGCGGCTCGCGGCGGGGCTCCGCTTGCACGCGCCAGGGCCACCGAATGCTACGCCACATGTACACAACCTATCCTTACTATTATATAACAGTATTCTTATTATTATAAGTAGGTTAGAGCCTCCTGAGATTAGTTCGCGGCCGCCGCCCCTCCCCGCGCGGTGCCCGCCGCTCCGGCCCCGTGCCGGCTCCGCGCCGACTCCGACCTCTTGCCAAACCGCCGGGGAGCGGCCCCGGGGCCGGGAGGCGCGGCGGCGCGCGACACCCTAACACCTTTTGTATATTAGCGTTTTCCTGAAGCTCTCAACAGTATTAGATGGTTGATAATTTTATTGATTGTGATGTCCGACTCCGGCGGGCGCTCCGCCCCGGCGGGGCGCCACATTTCTAACATGTACTTAATTTTTTTGTTTAAAGTAATTTGTATGTCGCTGCGGGGATCCCCCGCGACTCGTGGGGGCTCCCCGCAGGCGGGTGGAGCGTACGGTTTATTTCTATATTTTTTCAAACCTGTACTGGCCCGCCGAGGCCGGCCGCCGCCGCCGCCGCCGCCGCAGCCGCAGCCGACTACCACGCGGCTACGGCACGGCGACGATGCGGCGACGACGCGGCGGTGGCGGCCGCGGCGGCCGGCCGTAGTTATTGTGTATTTAGTGGACTTAGTGTTTGCTCGTACATATTCTGTATGTGATGTGATGGAGGAGCAGCTAGAGGTAGCCGACGATGTGTCATTACATTATTAATATTAGAACAATAAATTGTGTGTTTTATTTCGCTTTGCTCCGCGAGTGGGCTTCGATCCTTTCCGCGGCGGGGGCTGGTTCTGTTTCCTTCACGGTGCGCTCTTGTATACTGTAGCTTGCACGTTACCCTAACACGTTGTCCCGTTCGCCGAGTAGATTGTGTTTGCGAGTCATCACCACCACCACCACCACCACCGCCGCCGCCGCCACCACCGGGGGCGGCGCCCGGTAAGTATGGAGCGGTGCGGAGGCCGGCACGCGGCGGGTAAGTTGGCGGAGTGGCGATCTCGATTGAGGCATGCGTATATATATATATATATATATATAACTATAATACACTGTATGTATTGTATTGTATTGTAATGTATATGTAGCGTAGAAATAGTGAGTACCATGTATTCGTGACTAACACGCGGCTCGGGCGCGCCGGTTCCGGGTCGTTTACCGGGTTCCACTGTCAATTCGTTAGCGGCCGCTCGCCGCACATTGGTTGTGAAACGTGCTATTAGAGTGTCCTCTTCTGGGCTCGCGCCCTGTCCGAGGGCGGCGGCGCAGAGAGTGCCGCTACCACCGCCGCCGCCGCGGGCTCGGACCGGGCGCGGACAAGTGTTCTCTGGGTATTGTTTCCGTAGCCGCGTAGTGTAGAGCTGGTAGTGAGCGCTTGCAGTCTTCCCACTCTTGAAGTGCAATGTATCGTCGCCGACGACGAGCCAAATGTGTCGCGCCAAAACTGATCCGTTTGCTCAAGTGATCGCGAGTCTGATGGTAGTTGGTTCCGGGCGGGCTGCGCGCACCGCGACCGGAAGTGAGACTCGTGCGCCGCCGCCGCGCGTAACTTACATTCCTCTCTAGTCATTTTGTTTACTTAAGTCGTTTTGTTGTTGCGTGTGTTTTGTGATTGTCAAGTTGAAAACTTAAATGTTAATGTAATCTTGCTCAATACTCGTTCTCGGCTGGTAGTGGTTACTGTTCGAGTAGAGTAGAGTAGAGTAGGTGCCATACGCGCCCGCGACGCGCCCGCGATGCGCCCGCGACGCGCCCACGGCTTGTTGCGATTCCAGGCTCTCTGGACCAATGTTACAGAATATATTCACTATTACTTAGGGTTACAATATACACGGATATCGATATACAAACTTTTGGTATGATGTTATTGTATATATGCCGGTGGAGGCCGGACTATATATGAACATACACACACACGTACACTCACACATATATACATGATGCGGCAGGCGCTGGCGTGCGCGTGCGCAGTAGTGGTGCGTAGTGGATTTTGAAGTTTTACATTCGAATATATAATATATATATATATAAATATGTATAGATAATACTGTAGCGTGTTAAGTATAACTAACCGAAAGCAATAACATTACTGTAGCCGCGGCGAGCGCGCCCGCGCCGCCGGCTTCCGGCCGCCGGCCGCCGGTCGCCGGCCGCGGGATATTTTTGTATAATAGGGTGTCGGTGTACTCTACACCGAGTTGCTAAATGTATTTTAAACGTTGGATATCGTGATAACACTCGTTGATAAGTGAAACTGTGTGATTACGTCGATGTGCGCGGGGTGGGGGCGCGTCGCGGGGGCGCGTCGCCGCGGAGATTTTCAGATGGTCGAGAGCGCGGCGCGGCGGAATACGATTTTCTCGACTCGCTGTACTGTTGCCGGAAACGCAATGTGAACCTCGTGCGCGTGCGCCATATTGAAGTCGTTGACGGAGCGCCGGCGCGACCGAGCGCTGCGCCCCGCGGCGGCTCGGAGCGGCGCACCGGGTGCGCCGGGCCCGCCGCTGACATCCCCCGTGTACATTGTTTGTGTAACCGCATTTTATTATTTATGGTAGTGTACCTGTTGCGATACAGTTAGTTTCCTTACCATAGACAAGTAGATATGGGCTGTTTTTTCTTTGTTTTGTCTACACTGACTGCTACAGATTATATATTGTGCAATATGTATTGGAGTTCTCGTTTGTATAATGTTGGGGGCTGCGCCCGTAGCTGGGGGCGGGGGCAGTTGTAGGTGTGTAGATTTTCATATGATTTACTTGAAACGGATCCTGGAGCATAGACACAGACGAGGCGGTTTATTTTCGTGGCCAGCGCAGGCACGGCCTAGCTATAGACAATAAATTTACTATTAGGCCGCTTCCTCCCATAGTTCGTTCTCATCGCATCGCACCCCGCGCCACCATTGGACGCTTCCGGTTCTATGCGAAGGGATCTTTAGTACGAGTGGCTTCTGTTGTTAAGATTATGAATGTTTTTTGTAATGGTTGGTGCGCGGCGCACCGCCGTGCCGGTAGTTGTGTACTGCGCGTGCGCCGAGGGTTGAATCATAGTGCCACCGCGCTCCGTGCGCGTCGAGAGGGCGCCCCGCCGCCCGGGGGCTCCTAGAGCCCCGGGGGCGCAGCAGTGCGCGGGCCGCGCGCCTCCCTCGAAGCATTGAGTAAAAAAAAATTTTTTCTATGGTTCATCTTCACTTAGTCAAGTATTAGAAATAAATGGTAATAAACACAGCCGATCTTTCATTTATCGCTTTTTGGTACCTTTAATTAGTTTATATTTTTATTTTTACGATTTTCTTTTCGATATGGAAACAGTAGTGAGCTTCGGGCGCCGCGCCGGGCGCCGGTTTCTATTTACTAGTTCCCGTTCCTTGACTCCTACCAACCTTTTAGTAGTTTCTAGTGATGTGGGTAGTACGAGTAATGTTCTCTCAATGTATATACGGCGGGTAGCCTCACACGGCGCTCGGCGCTCTGGTTAAACCTGCGCGCGCGCTGCTCGCGGCGCCGCGCCTTGTTCTATCTACCGTGTGATCGAGCACGAGCGGCGGCCAGCGATCCGTAGCCGGTATACACTGGAGATGTTCGACTGCTGGACATAGATGCATGGTGACGTCGCAACCACACACACGCACACACACACACAGACACGGGCGTGCGGGCCGGCCGGAGCGCCGCGCCACGCCACCAGGAGGCTCCACAGGTTTCATCACCGACATCACACGCGACGGCGCCGGAAGCGGTCGGCGGCGGGGCCGCACCGCCTCCGGCGGCGTCGCGCGCGGCTCCAGGCGGCGCTGTCACATCGCTTAGTTGTTTTGTATCCAGTTCCATAGAAGTGCATCCCAGTAACTTAGTATATCCGTAGAGGACTAGTCATAACTTTGGGTGCTGGGTTTTATATCGTATTTGTATTTACTGTTAAGTAGTTGAATGATACGACTTTACTACATTACTAGCGACTAGTTCACTGGAACGCTTTAAAGAGAGTTTATTTTTGAATGAATCCCGCGTAGTGCGCGTAGTGCGGGGCGGGCGTAGTCCGGTTTAGCGGACGAGGGCCCGGAGGGCGCAGCGGCGAGCCGCCGGAAGTACACCGACGGTGTTGTGCCTTATTTAGTTCGTTCCCCGTAAAATCGAGTGCCGCCGGCGCCGGCGAGCCTCCGGACGCAGAGCGAGGACCAATCACGACTAGTTGACGACTAGGAGATATGGAGACAATATTTTTTGTACATTTTATCGTTCTGTTGATGTTTCGGAACAAAGAAAGCGCTAGAGGTGTTTCCGTTTCCCTTTAGTCGGTGTAGTGTATTTTATAGAAGAGTATTTGTGGAGGAGGAGGGGACGGCGCGGCGGTGGTGGCTGACCGTCCGCCGTCCGCCGTCCGGTACAAACTAAACTAAGTAATTTGTAATGTCTTCCTCGTGAACGATAGACTGATGCTAGTCACCCCTCGCGCAACCGTTCCCGTTTGTTGTCCCAACGCTGGGATGCACTAGATTTGGTTCAGCGTAGATGGAGTAACCGCAGGCACATGCGCCGGCGACTGCCGGGCCGCGGCCGGAAGTGGAGTAGCGGTCTGAAGAAGTGCCTCTTCGGTAGACACGCGACGAGTGTTCAGTAGTGGGACGTGGGACCCCAACGCAAGACTAACGCAGAGTGCCTCGACACAAAGTGACAATACCATTAGATGACGCATTTCCGTTGACGGTGTCCGCGTATTTGTTTTTACCACCACCACCACCACCATATCGTTTGCTTGTTAACGCATTCAGTTCACGCTTGGCCTTCAGCTGGGGCTGTGAATCTAATCTGCAACATTGAATGGGAGAGGAATAAGTTGTGGTGACGACGGACAGGCAACCTGTGATGGTGCGGAGCCGCAGCGGCGCTCCGCACGCCCGCGGTCATCGCGACGACATATCAGGTCCGGTTTCTAGTCGGTTCAGTTTCGTTCTAGTCGGTGGGGCGCGGGCGCGCAGCCCCCGCCCTGCAGCTTGTTTTTGAGCAGGTTTATAGTTTAGCGTATGTTTTTTAATATTTATTTCCTTTGCCAGTTGTATCGGCGGCGGCGCGGCCGGTGCGCGGCGGCAGTCGGCCCGCACCGGCCGCGCCGCCGCCCCGTTTAGCTGTTTCACACCGTGTAAATATCTTAGCTTAAGAAATGTTATTCTAATATATACGTGTGCGCAATTTGAACGTTACCCTTTCACACTGGGGGAGGCGGATGGAGATGTGGGGGAGGGAAGGGTGAGGGGTGTGTTTATAGATTAGGTACTTTCTCTCTTGTCTCT
This sequence comes from Troides helena, assembly GCA_029286815.1. NCBI lineage: Eukaryota > Metazoa > Arthropoda > Insecta > Lepidoptera > Papilionidae > Troides > Troides helena. The sequence goes on along the minus strand of JAGSMV010000045.1, from coordinate 871,735 downwards.
TGTTTGGAAATTTGAGATTTGACTTAATAGAGTTGTTCCCGAGCTGTAGTTGCGCGGGCGGGGCCGCGGCGGGGTGCTTCGGGGACGGAAGGGCGAATCGGGCCGAACTTTAATATTAATCGAAAAGTAGTTAAATTGAAATTATACAAGCAAGTGCCCGCCGGAAGCAGCTCGCCGGCGGCCGCCCGTCGTCTAGTTGAAACAGTTTTTTATCGAAGAGAGTACCGCCACGAATTTGTAACATTATTGTAAGGACGTAACCGAGAATTCATATTTACATATTAGAAGTAGAACGTGGTTTGTAATTCATCCTTTTGTCGAGAATGTATAGATTTTTTACTGTATTTGATTATATCGTATCGCAGCCGGGGGGTGCGGCCAGCTCCGCGGGGGCACATCCGGTGGAGGGGTTCGCATATCTCGGAACAAAAGTACAACTCATCGAGACGCCAAGTAGACAGCGTAAATCTTACAAAAAACAAAAAAAATCCTTTGACTCATTGGTGCCGTGAACAGCGCGAGCGACGTCTCCAACCCCTCCACAGAGGGCTCTCGGGGTTGACCGCACGCGCCGGAAGTATCCGAACAAGGTTCTATCTAACTAGTGGAGCGTAGTTTTTAAATATGAAGATATATGTATTGAGAGTTTTACCTTAGCTTTGGATATTTATCTACACGATGGTTACGGCCTATGTCGGCGCGTTCACTTCCGGCCGGAAGTGGAGCCGCGCGACGGCGACATCGCTGCGTTTTGAAATTCAAACGGTTTGAAATAAACAATTATTTAACGAATAAATGGTTTACATTCAACTTCGTTGTTTCATTTACGTTACACTCTCACGGGGACGGGCGGAAGGAACAGCGGCGAGGACGAAGCTGGTGAAGCACTCTGCGCCCGGCTCGTGCTGACAACCCACGGGAACACGACCGTGTTGTCATAGCGACAGATTTGTAATACGTCGGATGAAGGTGAAAACTACGATCCTAATTACTCTTCACATTTCTCAATCCTCTTGATCCTCTTTGGAAAATCTGACAGTCCGAAGGAGACAGTCCCGTTTAAATGTATCACTAGATCCTTTCCCAGATAAACGACGCTATTGATATCCCACTGCTGGGATTCGCAGCCTATGTTTTATACTTCTCATCCTTCATAATATTGTAGTTATAATTTAACATAACAATAACCTCGTATACATACACAACGTGCGCAGATTGTATACACTGCAACTAAGGAGCAATAAAGTTTTCATTAAACATAATTACGTTTGTGGAGGAAGAGAATAACAACTTTACGTTTATATCTTACTGCGGGATTAATGGAAAAGGAGACTTTTCTGAAGGAGAAAGAGACCAGGAACGAAGAGGAAAAGGAGACTTGACTAAAACGAGTGAGCATGGCGCTGTACATGTACTTTTATTATTTTACTTCACGTGGGGCAATCAATGCCCTCGCGTACCTGTTCTCGTGGGGGCAAACTATATGTCCGACTGGCACCGACTGAAACCACGATATTCCACCGACGTCGCTTCATGAGCCACGGGAACACTATCTATAACTCCGCCAGCCACACTTTCACCTCGAAGGGAGAACTCTTCTCTCCTCCTCGGTAAGGGTGTGCCGGACTCTATACCAACCGTTATACCGCCGTAGAGGATGAGGAGAGCGTCGGAACGCAACACCGACACTGTTCCCCCGCAGCATCAGCGGCGCAACACCGCTAGTATATATATCCTAGGATAACATTCATACATTATTATAGAAATAAAATAAAAATCCCTTCATTGTCCCACGTTGTGATAAAATGGAAATTCTTAGTTTGTAACAATATAAAAAAATAAAGGCACAAGGAAGGCGGCGCAGCCAGCGCTGGTCGGAGCAGTAGTTCCGATCAGCGCTGGTGTTCAGCTTCCACTAACTCCTCCTGGTGTTGACTGTTTGTAGGTTGACAGAGACTTAGTCTTAAGTACAACCGCAGTGCTTATTTCTACCGCCAAACAGCACTGTACAAACATTACTGTGTTCCGGTTTGAAGAGCGCTGCAGTTAGTTTAATTACTGGGGTAACGACTCTATCTTATGCCTATAGCGACGAGCGTAATGTGCTGCAGTGTATATCATTTTAACTACTGCCACGTTATGGTCAGACGCATCACTCAACATCAGGTAAACGTCCCGCTCGTCTTGTTGCTTCGTTGAATAAAAAAAAACTGTAAAAATACAGAGATAACTTTAACATAGTGTGTGTGTGTGTGTGCGTACAAAACTATATACTGTGGGGTAGTAATCAAACTAGTCAAAAAATGGCAGTAAGTGTGAGTTAACTATCCTGCAGTGAGCTAACTACTACAGCATTATTTATACTTTACTCTAAATGAGGGTAAACTCATCATTTTATTTAGCTGTTGACTCATCTTCGTATCTCTTTATACAATTAAGCGACGAAACGAGTGCAGTACATCCCTGATGGAGCGACTGGCAGGTTTGCGGGGAACAGTTCATGACATCTCTTGACGTAACTACCTTACCTTACCTTACCCTGAAACGCCGCGGCCAGTGTCCAACCTTCAAGTAACCTTTCCAATTTCCGTTTCCCAATTGACATAACTTACTAGATGACTGAAAAGATTATGGTAATTTATTACACTTGAAATCTTTGGATCCCGAACTAGGACTTTTAACTGTATCTCGGGATACAGTGCCCCTTCCCATTTTCATCTTTACGTAAATGCAATCTCTTAAACATATAGAAATTTCAATATTGGCAACATTAAAAAAAAGATGAAAAAAAAATAGTTCTGTGCGTTATGTATGTGTGCCATACACATGTTTCAGTGGGTTTTGTGTCGTGCATGTGTGTATATATATGCGTGTGTGTGTGTTAGGTGTACATGAGGCGTACATGTACAGATTGGAAAGAGGAGAATGAGAATTAAAAGGTATTCCTTTTAATTCTCATTCTCCTCAAAAAACCCTAATTTAATTATACAAGAGGCAGCAGTAAGTCCTCCGTTTGTTTATAGTCCAAGAACATAAGCCGGTTGTTAATTTTTGCCCAACATCTATGATAAGGATGTTGGTAAAAATATAAAAGCTTATTGTAATTGTAATAAAATATGATCGAAATTTAACCGGCGTTAAGACATTAGTAGTTCGTCTCCTCGTCTGTATGACAGGTGTCAACGCACGGAGTGACAATATGCTTCTCACATGTAACTTGCAAATTATATAGTTATCTCACACTAAGCACCAGGCAGGGTACAGGGACTGAGTCGGGTATCTGTATGGCTTAAATGTCATGGTTTTAAGTAATGATCGCTGAGCTCTTTCCAATCTAATTATGATAGTTTTATAGGTACCACCCCAAGCCGAGATCCCACAAGCCAGGACAGATTGAGCAAGTGCACAGTAAATATTTCGTGGAGTTACATATTGTGCTACATCTCTAAGATGTTTAAATATCCAAATAATGTTCCTTATTCTCATTGCGCATTAGCTTGATCAAATTGAGTTTACTAAGCAACATAACTTCTAAGTATTTAATACTGTTAGAACTTTTAAGCGTGGGACACAAACAAGATTCATTTAATAACAACAGATTGCACGAATGTAATTTAAGTGATATTTTTGGTCAAGACTCTGTCTTACATTAAATTTAATGAAAGAACATTCAGAGTTAGTAAGTTGCTTGTTAACAAGAAGTGAATTTTATGAAGGGCATATTCAGCTGAGTGACATACCGAATTCCAGGTCTAGCCATGAAAAATGATGGTAGTGTCATCAGCGTAATTGTTATATAAATGTTGGCATTAGGCATGTTTAGTTGACGTAAGTCGTTGAAGTAAATCAAGGAAAGACTAGGTCACAAGATGCTTCCTTGGGGGACACTATAAGTTATTGTTTCATCACCAATTACAACACTACTAATGTCTACTATGTCCTGATCACGGTAATACAGAAATCTCTAAAAATCGAATAAGTCATTACTCGTATTCCTACTCTATCCAACCTTTCTAGATAAATAAGCACCGGGACAGTGTCAAAGGCTTTGGCAAAATCAAGAAAAACTAATACATTTCTGTTTGTTATCCAATTTTGTTATTGTTGTTCTGTATATCTACGTATTGATTATTGGAGAGTAGAGATTAGTAGAGTCATCTCTGGCAACTCAATCAGGCGAGTGTTTAACAATTTTTTTAATATTTTTGATAGCGAGGGTAATGCTGAGATCGGACGACAATTGCTTGCGTTGTCTCGTGCCACGTTTTTGTGTACTGGGTTTATCAATTTTTTAAAAACCTTTGAAAACGTTGCCTCGTTCAAAACATACAGTAAAAAGGTTAGTAAAAGGTCTCACAATATTATCCTTCGGAAATTTTAAAAACTGACTGGAGATACCGTCCCATCCAACTGCAGCGTCATTTTTAAGACACAATATCCTGATTCTACTTCCGCTTTATCTGGTGGGAATAAGCCACACGAATCGGCTATTTCAGATGTACTAAATTAACATAAATTAGTTGAAATATTCTCTTCCATAAGTTTTTTAGCCATACAGCTTCTTTTATCTCTGTTGCCGAAGACCGTTTAGGTAAGTACCGCCGCAACGCCTGTTGTCGCCGACAGACAACAGTGTGCAGACATTAATGTGTTCCAGTTTCAAGGGCGCTGTACTCACATTAATTAGTACTTAACCTTTAATGTCTATAACGACGAACGTCACGTCACGTCGCGTCACGTCGCGTCACAGCACCGGTTCAGATAAATGTCTGTAATTATAGCGAGCGGCATTTTAAAGCATAGACAAGGAAACAGATAACGGTAAAGAATGATTTTTTTAATCTACGCCAGACCAGCGGGACGTTCACCTGATGGTAAGTGATACGTCTATAACGTGACACTAGTTAGGATTGTATACAGTGCATTGTGCACCACATTGTGCTCATCGCCAGGCACGAATAATATTAAGTCTCTTTGCTAGCTATAGCGCCCTTCAAACCCAATAACAATGATGTTTGTACACTATTATTTGGTACATTAGCTGCGGTGGTATTCACATGGTTTCCGCGAACAGATGTCTACCAACGGTTACCTCATCATCTTCCACCAGCTGTGTGCCATAGCTGTAGCTCCTGCAGCAGTACGTATGAAGATCGGGCTTTTGGAGACAGGAATATTTTACTATTTATAGTCTATGCCTGTGCGGGGTGCATGGGTTCCGCACAGCAACTCACAGGACACATGACAACCTCACCAGCTCATGGTGCAGCCTGGTGACAACCAAACGAGGATCTTCCTCCCACCGACCTGCATTGGGACGGCGTGTTGGGAAATTGCCCAAATGCCTCATATGAACTACTACAAACGTGGATCTCTACGCACTTTGGGGTAGACTCATGTCCAGTAGTGGACGTCTGTCGGCTGATGATGAATGTCTATATCACAAATGTGAATTTTAAGAAAAGCCGTACACCCTGTATATGAACAAAGGATACAAATGTTCCGATTTGAAGAGTTTATACTCTCGTACTATTTGTACTGGTGACTAGTACCGCATTACTGTGGACATACTCCTCACCACCAGCTGGAACACCAGCACGGAAATGTCATCATTCACACGGCACGAAAATAACATAAGCGAAAAATTATTTATTTATTTATTTTAGTTTTAATTTAGTGTAGCATTCAAAGGTAGCGGATATAGTTAAATGATTAAGGACCTTTACCTCCTGGAGAGGCGTCTGCTTGATCCTCAACGGAGGTCAACAAAAGAAATTAGGTTTGTCAGCACAAACCAAAAGAAAGAAAAATCGTAAAGTTACAAATACATTACATTACGTACGAGACCGACCTGACCAAGAACTGGTGGAGAAAACCTTTGACTCTCATTATAACACGAACCCTTGAGCCTCAGCAGCGGGGATATTGTAAATGTTGTTTATTTTATTGTTTACTGACAGCCCGAAGATGCCCACCGCGAGACCCATCCCACGAAGGTGTCCGCGTGGGCAGTACCTGCGCCGCCCGCGTCCGCCATTTTGTTGTTTATTCATCCACAAAGAAACAAAGGATTAAAATTTCGTGTCGTGTTTACGGTTTAATTAGTGCCTGAAATTGCGGAAGTGAGCTCGGCGCCGGAAGGAGTGTCGCATGAATATGTTTCTGTGTCTGTTTGTTTGTTTGTTGTTGGGGCGGTCGCGCGTTCGCAAACATAAAAACTGAAAACAATTACGCATTGTGCAAACAGCTCACGTAGCGGCCCGTAGCTCCCCGTAGCAGCCGCGTCGCCACACCGCTACACCGCTACGCCGCGTAGCTCCCCGCGCGCGGCTCCGTAATTGCCGCGGAAGTGTTTCCCGCGTCTCGCGCGCTTTTAATGTTTTTTAACGTCCGAGCACACGGACGCGTTCCCATTCTGCCACATTTTCAAAATTTTTATATTTTTTTTTTCCGCGTTTCGGTGACTACGACATTACCGTAGTACAGCTCCGGGGCCATACATTCCTATATTACTTTTTTTTTATTCAACGAATCGACGAAATATTTACTTGATGGTAATTAATACCATTTACAAAAAAATGTGGTAATAGTTGAGATGTTATTATGCTTGTCATTCTAAGACATGAGATTATTACGTCTCATTACTCTAGTAATTACACTAGGTGCAGCGCTCTTCAAACCAGATAACAGTAATGTTTGTGGGTTGCAATAGACGCTACGATGGTACCCACCTAGACGTTAGTGGTACTAACTTGGTAAGTTTATATTTAAGTATAGGTAAGCACAGATAATAAATCTATGTTGACGTGGCTGCGTGTAATGGAGCCGCGGCGGGGAATGGCGGCGGCGGCGGCGGCGGCGGCGGGGCGCGCGGAATGTGCTTTGATTGTTTAATCAAACGCATACATTAAAAAATATTAGACGCGCGCTTCCGCCGCCGACATTTATGGAAGCGGGCGCGGGGCGGAGAGGTGGCGCGGCCACTTCCGCAGAGCGGCCCGCTGCCATGGAGACGGCGGAATGTTCGCGAACATCACGAATGTTGCACAAACGTTTGATCGCGTCGCCCGCTGCTCTGGTTGTATGTAGAGAATTCACTGCCGGTAGGTCTCTGTAGTAGCTGGTAATAGGACTAAGGTAAGCCCTGACTGTCGTAGAAGCCGACTAAAGGGGTCTAGAAGTACGCGGGCCGTGAGGGTGGGGCCCTTATCGCTCAACAAGCGAACCTGCGTCAGTCAGCGTGCGGCTCAGCAATGGTGGCCAGGGTTACGCTCCTCTTCACAGAAGTGTGGAGTAGCACCGGTTCTGTAAGAGATCCCGGAGCCTCTCCGAATGCGCTGATGCAGACCACCAGGGTTTTAATAAGAATCTCACGTAACCCTGACCTGAACACCAGAAGCGGGTTATCTTTCGAAGTTTTCCCGCCGAAATGAAAAACATTAAAAAGGCAGATATCACCGCAACGCGTACTGCGGCCGACAGACAGCAGTGCGGCAACGTTACCGAGTTCCGGTTTGAAGAGCTCTGTAGCCGTTTGGGGTAATAACACTCAATAAATGAAACCAATCTCAGGCGATGAGCGCAATTCGGTGCTGTATATATCATCCTAACTACGGCCGCGTTGTTATGAGCAGGCGTATCACTTAAGATCAGGTGAACCGTCCCGCCCGTCACGTCGCGTACTTGTGCAAACAAAGAGACAGTTACCGTAGTGTACATACAGACAGTTAAGAGTTGTCGCTGAGTCGCAATGAACCGGAGGCAGTTCGCGGAGCTGGCTCCCGCCGTCACGTCCACCCGAGTGCTGGGGGCGCGGGCCCCCGGCGCCGGCGAACTGGAAGCCCTCAGCCGGGGGCCCGCGGGGCGGGGCGCGCACCTCGCGGATGCACCCGCCGCCGCGCCCGCTTGCGGCTGACACGAGATATCGCTAATTTCACGCGCGGGAACACGCCGATGGAAAAATTGCGCAAACGTCAACTCCAGCGCTGGGGCTGGGCGTGGGCACACGCAGCCAGCGATCCGGATAATCGTACGAAACGAGAAACAATGATACATCGCCGCCGAATACAAATCGCTAAACATTTCTATTTCCGCTTTAATACATTCGGAACCTCCCCGCTTTATGTAATGGAACTGCTACATCCGGTCTCTTCCGGGTGCTGTTCATCCACCGCCTGGCTCTCCAGGATCCAAACAAACCACTGCAAATAGGTTCTATATAAATAGGCTGTAAGGGGTCACACGACCGAGCCAAGCTAACCGGCTCCCTTTTTTTTTTTTTGATATCGGTGGTGGAAATGCTGTTACCACATACCCAGCGTCCTTTTCAGGGGGGGGACGCCGGGTTATGTGGGGCTCGGGGCCACTGAGATGTTGTGCGTGACCCCCATACCCACTGAAACCACCACCGCTTGTCGCCCCCGTGAAGGATTCAAGGGCGCCCTTCCGTATCTCCACTCCCCGACGAGGGAGAGGGGACAAAAAAAAAAAACTAAGACTCCCCGGGGACGCACCCCAGGGGAAACACGACAAAAGGCCTAAAGGGCCACGCCCAACGGCCCGAAGGCCCCTCACACCGTGCCCGGCTAGGGGCCCGTAGCTCACGGCGGGAGGAAGCGGACGGCGTGGTTCTGCCGCCGCGCTCTCCGGCATCCCGCAGGAAGAGGTACACCTCCGCGAGCGACTGCGCCTGTAGATGCCAAGGCGCATCGCCCGCGAGAAGCGTACCCGCCGTCCAGGACACCGTACGGTACGCCCGACAGGCTCGGACCGCCAGGATACGTTGGGCCCTCTTCAACACGGGCCCGTTCCTGGCGGTCTCGCACCTATCCACCCATACGGGCGCACCGTACAGTGCCATACTCCGCAGGATGCCAGAGTACAGGCGCCGACACAAATGACCCGGCCCCCCGACATTGGGCAACAATCTGCCCAGCGCAGCGGCGGTGGCGGTGAGCTTCGGGAGAAGCCGTTCGAAGTGCTCCCCGAAGCTCCATCGCCCGTCCAGAAGCTAACCGGCTCCCTTCACTAACTCCCGCTATCTCGCTTTGGGCCAGCGTGATGAGAAATGATCCAAATCCTCCCCATAAGAAATCTACTCAATCAACGTGTGAGGAATCTGTGGGGCAGGCCTATGTCCAACAGTGGACGTCTATTGGCTGATGGTGATGGTATATATACCAGCTGTTCCCCGGCCGCCTGGCTCGCCGTTATATAGAGTCGCACTTGAACTGCGTCCGGATGATTCCCCGGGAGCGGCCGCCGCTGCGGATGGCTGCCTGCCTGCCCGGCTGCCTGCCCGGCTGTGTGTACCAACCGTTACCATAGCGACCGAGTCAATAGTACTAAATGATGAAGCAATATTATGATATTCAAACAACACAGTCTACGACTATCTACAGATCATTCCGAGTGTACGTTCACTGGTTTTCACGTGTCTGGTGAAGAGACGAAAGCCTTCTTGATATATATATATATATATATATATACATATATATATATACATATATATATATACATATATATATCCGAAAGTGAGCTTAGCCGTTCGCTTAAAGATTAGTGATACGGTTACCTGTAACCTGTCGCTAGTTAAGATGATATACACTGCACCACATTGCGCTCGTCGTGTGAGAGATGAGATGTTGAGTCGCGTTAGCGCAGTAATTTTACTAGCTACAGCGCCCTTCAAACCGGATCACAATACTGTCTATCGGCTGCCACAGGCGCTGCGGCGCTGCCTACCTAGACGGTCCGTGGCAGAGATCTATCAGCAGTAAACTATGTACTTTATTTTTATCCGGTTTGAAAGCGGTTGTATATATAAGAGAGTGGCGCAGCGGGGTTCGGCGAGTGCGGGCCGCCGGCGGCCTAATGGCGTATGAAGCGATAAGCCGCGGCACCAGGTTTACGATCCGGACGGGCAGGGGGCCCTCCCGTCCGGATAAACGCACTACACAGAATTACCACCATTTATTCATTTATTACTGCTGAGGAGATTCCGCTCTGTCATTACACTGGCGAATATCTGTGTTATCATTCGTTCATCCGGTTTACGCCACAATCACCGTGTTCCGGTATGAAGGGCGCTGCATTTGATAATATTACCTTTTTTTATTACCAATTAGTCAAACCAAACGAGGGTTTACTGCTGGTAGTGTCTCTGTTGCTGCAGATAGTGTCGGTAAGTACGACCGCAGCGCCGATTGCAGCCGACGAACATTACTGTGATCCGGTTTGTAGGACGTTAAAGCTATCACTGATGGTATGTTTGTGATGCCGGAGACCGTTTAGGTAGTTACCACCGCAATGCCTAATGCAGCTGACTGACAGCACTAGGCAAACATTACTGTTATCCGGTTTGAAGGACGCTGAAGCTACTTTTGCTGGCAGTGTCTCTGTTGCTGCAGACCGTCTAGGTAGGTATCACCGCAGCGCCTGTTGCAGCCAGCAAACAGTACTGTGCGAACATTATCCATTCTATATCTCAAGCGCAATGTGGTGCAGTGTACATCATCCTAACTAGCGCAATGTATTTAATAAATATCATCATGGCCGTCAGTTTGAGGAGTCGCCGCTCGTTAATTACTGGGCGCGCTGTCGGCGTGCAGCGATCCATCACGCGCGGGCCCGCCGGACGCGCCACCTGCGCCCGCACCGCCGCACCGCCGCACCGCCGCACCGCCGCACCGCCGGAGCCCTGGAGCCCTAAGCCGCCTAAGTCCCGCCAGGTTATTAATTACAACTGAATCCGCGCGCCGCCCGCGCGCGCCTCAGCCCGCGCTAACAGTGTACGTCACACCACAGACTAGTCACACAACACATATCATTCTATCGCGAGCACCTCTATGCCATAAAATGGCAAAGATACTTGATTTTCGGCCAATTGTCAATTTTGATTGCCTTAAATAGGTTTTTAATTGCATTTGAGCATAAATAATTAAATTTAGCACGGAATTATCATCTATTAATATTTTGCCGTCAAAGGCTTTTTTTCTTAAAAGCAAGGGTCTTAAGATCATACAGTCTAGTTTTTATTTTGAAGCCTCATCATCATGATGTGCTTCCTTCAAACTGAATTCTGCCCGGTCTACGATTATATAATATTTTCATCTGATGGTCTTCCTGCTGCCCTGGGGCCACTTTTGACAGCAAAATATTAATGGATGATAATTTCGTGCTAAATTTAATTATTTATATATAATTTCAATTTAAAAACTCATTTAAAGTCAATTAAAAATGACAATTGGCCAAAAGTCAAGCACCTTCGCCATTTTATGCGAGATGTCCAGATTTTATATTTTGAAATAAATTATTGATCATTTTAATAAAATCTTTCTGTTAAATATACTCGATAAATGTACTCTGTTTTGTTTAAGCGATTGCGAGCTGTTTGATTTATTGTAATTAAATAAAATTATATTGTTTAAATAATTGTAACATTTTAATCATCTATTTGTTTTTTATATCATCATAGTCAGCGCTTGACGCAATACCACCAGCTTTTAAGTGTTGATGGGATCTGTGGTAAGGAGTACGGACCTAGTAACAGCCTATTCACTTTTGAAGACCGCCACATGGTATTTGTCCGTGTGTACACCGACACCGGCAAGTTGTTCTCGTGAGGAACGAGAAGCTGAACATCATTGTTCGCGAACGGGCGATGTCCACAGCATACCTCGCCGTGCGTCCGCTCGTCCGGTAGTAATAAGAGAAAAATTATAAGATATATTGAATTGTTACATTAACCCTCTAATGTGTTACAGAAACATCCCGACCCCGGAGCTCACGAAATAGGCGACATATTAATTACAAACCGCTTTGTGAGCGGCCATCACAATGTGCATCAGCGATTCGCGCCAACGCGGCAAAATGGCGCGTTAAATGGCCTGTGAACCTGATAACTGAACACTGCCAACACAGCGCACGAGCGGAAGCGGTGTCACAATACTGAACATATCGTAATTTATGTATCACAATATTTAATGACCTTACTGATGTTAGGTGACAATTGCTGAAGACGGTCTAGGTACCATCATAGCATCCCTACCGTCATATAGTAATGTGCAAACATTACTGTGCACCAACCGGAAGTTTGAACGACGTGAATTTAAGGAAATTGTAGAGTTAATTAAATATCACATGCAAAATTCAATATCACATGCCTCAGCAAGGCCTCTGTAGCAGTAGATATCGTTCTAATCAGAGTAAAACTCTTAAAAGCTTCCGAATCATCATCTTACGCTTCTCATCACTCCGCAAGAAAAAAAAAAATTCTAACTCTTATTTCTGTTCCGATTTGAAAAGCGTTGTAGTTAATGATTTAATTGTGGTAAAAATACTTGACATCATGACTCAAGGCGACCCGCGCCATATATATCAGCCTATCCAGCATCATATTGTTATGATCGGAATTATCACTCACCATCTGGATGGGAATGTCTTTCGTGAATCTAATACCAGTAGTTGAAGTAATAATGGATTTCAAATAAATAATAAATATAACAGCGAAATTTCGAAAATGTATAAATCGCTGTTTTCCGTCACTATGCCCGCAGCCGCGCGGCTCGTTGATCGCGTTCGCGGGCTATCGGCTGGTTAAATGATTTGTGACGTCACCGCCGCTTAGCGAAGCCCCACCAGTAGATCCGCTCCGAGCTGATAGCCTTTGAATGGAAAACAAAAATCATTACACGACTCCATGACAACCTATTTGTAAATCGTCAAATAATATTTTAGTGTAACAGTTTCATAAAGCTTTTAAAAAAAAAACGACTTTCCGTAATGGACAAGGTAAAAGGATATAAGTCCACATCACTCAAATAAATATTTTCATAACTCAACCGAGTTCACATATTACGAAAAGGTTTTGCTGCCATTGATAAACTTTCATTACTCACTAGTTTATTTTCATTTTTTTATTGCTATTTGAAATCCTTATTGTTCTTATATTTATGCAATCGTATAACATATAGTTTATAAAATAATTATAACCTCCATATAATGCTAATTATTTAAATTTAATAATATTATTAATTATTATGAACGTTGTTTGGAATCTTATTAAATTTTGTATTTATAACAACTTCCTGCTATAAAGTGGAATCCGGATATTAAAGATAATTTGTGATAAAAAATATATCTAAACTATTTAATCTTGTTGCTTAAATGTCAGGTTATCTCGAAGTGGTTTTTGAATTTTTATAACACATATTTGCTAAGCTGAAAAAAAAACTTTATACTAAATAATAGCCAATTTCCATCACTCCTGTGTACATACATCCTATAGAGACCAAATTGTTAAAAACAAGTATAATATACAGGGTGAAAGGGTGTAAAAGATCTGTCCGGGCTATAGCCGGTATAGCTCGTATCGTATCTATGTATAATATGTATGGAATACCGCGCACAAACACAATGCATCTGGAGTTATTCATCTTTTAAATATTTTTCAAAAATATTCTTGATTTTCTGGGAAAGAATTCTATGATTTTATTTCTTACTTATTTCTACACAAATTTTAATGTAATAATTATTGTTTAATCATTGTTTTATTAAATTAAATTAACAACCATCTCTCAGAGACTGAAACTTTTTAATTAGGTTCTTTGAAAGTCGTGACAGTAACATATAAGGCGTCGTACTGACATTTTTATTTAATTTTAAAATATTTTTTTTTATAAAGAATACTTATAAAACACCTAAATAAGAACCTGACTTCAATACCTATCCGACAAGGTATAAGGAAGTACATAAAGTTTCTAAAATTAAGAAAAAAACACTTTTTTGCTCGAACTGACGGCCACCGTTCCCATATCCGGATACAATCACGAAGCCTTTTTCTTAAGTCAGATCGAGTGAACTGAACTCGCCCTGTCTGTGTGAGCTGTTCCCTTATTTTGTCAGCAGCGACAATGACGCGTGACTTTAAATCTCCTAACGACTTAATTGGTGCTGTGTACACTAAAGAGTTTATGTGACCCCGTAAGTAGTAATCGCAAGGTGTTCAGGTAATCAGGACACCTTACGGACCACGGTGTTGGTCCGCCTCGGCCAATCCATCGCTGAGGGCTGAGGGAAAGTAGAGTCTAACCTCTGTCTTTCACCGAGATGAAAATAGGCGGAACAACCGTTATACTGGTATACCATTTCTCTCTGGTTTCCAATGGTATATCCACCAGATAATTGAAAAAACTTATTTCGAATAAAATCTTCGTACGTCTCCCCATTTAAATTGTTGGGCAAGAAGACTGGGCCTATCAAGTGAGTATTAATTATGCCCATCCATATGTTTACGGAGAATTCGCTGATGAGCTCCTCTAAAAACGTGGGGATTTTCACCTCGCAGAGCCCAGTAACGACTGTTATAAAAATTTGTTGTCTCTGTTAAACTCGATTCATCAGTTCACAATATTTTAATTAGACAATTATTATTTTCTAAGACTTCATGCAGAATAAAACAGCAGAAGTCAAACCTCCTGCAGGGTCTCCTTCTTCCAAGCTTGGACTGTTGTATAATGGTAGGGGTAGAGCCTTTCCGTGTGCACAGTAAACCACACTATACATTGTGTTAAACCTAGCAATCTTGCCACGGCCCTGGTTGACGTAGTCGTTGGGGGCGTACCTCAAGGACAGGACGATCGTCTGGGTTGATGGCAGCGGCGAATTACATCGGCGGCGCGTGGAGGCAGGGGTTCCACAGGGGTCGGTCTTGGGCCCCTTGCTGTGGAACCTCGCGTACGACTGGCTGCTGCGGCAGCCGGTCCTCCCGACGAGGGTACTATGCTACGCGGACGACACCCTCGTCTCGGCCCGGGGAGGAGTTACGACGAGGCTGCTCGTCTGGCCGCCACTAGCACGTCGCTGGTAGTGGACCGGATCGAGCAGCTGGGTCTGAGGGTCTCCGTCACGAAGACGGAGGCCCTCCTCTTCCACGGACCCCGCAGGGGTCCACCCTGGGCGCGATCATCCCCGTCCGGGGCGAGAGGGTCCCAGTGCGGGGAGCCCTCAAGTATTTAGGACTCACTCTGGACGGGCGATGGAGCTTCGGAGAGCACTTCGAACGGCTTCTCCCGAAGCTCACCGCCACCGCCGCTGCGCTGGGCAGATTGCTGCCCAATGTCGGGGGCCGGGTCATTTGTGTCCGCGCCTATACTCTGGCATCCTGCGGAGTATGGCACTGTACGGTGCGCCCGTATGTGTGGATAGGTGCGAGACCGCCAGGAACGGGCCCGTGTTGAAGAGGGCCCAACGTATCCTGGCGGTCCGAGCCTGTCGGGCGTACCGTACGGTGTCCTGGACGGCGGGTACGCTTCTCGCGGGCGATGCGCCTTGGCATCTACAGGCGCAGTCGCTCGCGGAAGTGTACCTCTTCCTGCGGGATGCCGGAGAGCGTCGGCCGGACCCGGCCACGGTCCGCCGGATCAGGCGCGGTGCCCATGAAGCCCTGATCCGGCGGTGGAGACGGAGTTAGGTAACCCTGCCGCCGGCCGGGACACGGTGGAGGCCATCAGGCCCCACCTGTCCCGGTGGATGAGCCGGCGGTACGGGGCCTTGACGTTCCACCTGGTGCAGGTGCTGACAGGCCATGGATGTTTCGGCAAGTACCTGCACCAGGTGGCTCGTAGAGAGATGACACAAGAATGCGTCGAGTGTGGTGCGCCGATTGACACGGCCCACCACACTCTGGCGGAGTGCCCGGCATAGGGGCCGCAGCGCCACGCCCTCGTCGCGCAAGTCGGCAGTGACCTCTCTCTGCCGACTGTAATCGATCGTATGTTGAGCAGCGAGAGGTCTTGGAAGGCGGTGGTCTCCTTCTGCGGCGCAGTGATGCGTCAGAAGGAGGCCGCCGAGCGCACGAGGGAGGCCGACGCCGCTGCCGCACCTTGCAGGCGGCAGCGGGCCGGCGGGAGAGCGCGGCAGAGTTCCCGCCGTCCGCTTCCTCCCCGCCGTGAGCGACGGGCCCTAATAGCCAGCACGGTGTGAGACAATTATTATTTTCTAAGTCTACATGCAGAATAAAACAGCAGAAGTCTAACTTCCTGCAGGGTCTCCTTCTTCCAAGCTTGGACTGTTGTATAATGGTAGGGGTAGAGCCTTTCCGTGTGCACAGTAAACCACACTTTGCATTGTGTTAAACCCAGCAATCTTGCCACGGCCCTGGTTGACGTAGTCGGGTCTATAACATAATGGTCTATGATTCCTTCTTCCTCTTCAGTAACGTAGTTGCGCGGCCTGCCTGCGTCATGTCGCCTCTGTTCCCCTGCTGCTTGCTGCTGCCAGTTTCCCGGACGCTTTGATGCGCCGCAACAACGACTCACTCAGTATAACTTGGTAGGTGACGATTTGGAAAATGTAGCTGATATTATTTTCGTACTTGTTAAGAATTCCATCACTAAGTCCATAACAATAGAATATGTCAGCGTATTCTTCATGACCGTAATCCGCCATTGAAATTAAATTTATTTTGATATGGAAAAGAAAAACTATTCATAATCAAGAAGACAACGATAATGTACGTAAAATTAAATAAAAATGTAAATACGACGCCTTATTTGTTAATATAAGGTTGTCAAATATCTCCCTTCCGCTTTTTTGCTCTTTATTCAATGCTTTATAAAAAGTGTTCCAGTGATCGGATTTAGTTCAAATATGCGCCGTTTTGTTCGATAATCTGTTTCCATCTAGACGGCAACTTCATAATACCTCCCTCGTAGAAGCCCCCCTCCTCCTTATTTGCGAAGAACTCGGACAGCCACTTTTCACAAGCCTCTTTTGAGTTCAACTTTACACCACCAAGGGCGTTCACCATGGACAGGAACAGGTGGTAATCACTTGGCGCTATATCCGGGCTATATGGTGGATGCGATAAAACCTCCCATCCGAGCTTCCGTAGCTTCTGACGAGTCATCATCGAAGTGTGTGGTCTGTCGTTGTCCTGGTGGAACACTACACCCTTCCAGTTGGCCAATTCTGGACGCTTCTGGTCGATCGCCTGTTTCAAGCGGTCCAGTTGTTCGCAGTAGATGGTAGAATTAAGCGTCTGGCCATATGGGGAGCAGCTCATAGTGGATGATTCCCTTCCAATCCCACCAAACACACAGCAAAACCTTCCTGGCCGTCAATCCCGGCTTGGCCGCTCGACCACGACCGTTTTCGCTTGATATTGTCGTATGTGATCCATTTTTCGTCGCCAGTCACCATCCGCTTCAAAATGGGTCGAGTTCGTTCCGTTTCAGCAGCATATCGCAGGCGTTGATTCGGTCCAGAAGGTTTTGCGTCAAATCATGCGGCACCCAAACATCAAGCTTTTTGTATCCAGCCTTCTGCAGATGGTTTAAAATGGTTTGGTGACTAACTCCCATCTCCCGGGCGATGTCACGAGATGCCACATGCCGGTCTAACTCGATGTAGTCCATGATTTGATCGGTATTTGTCGTCACAGGTTTTCCGCCGGCTGGCTTATCCATGGTGTCGTTTTCACCGGCTCTGAATCGTCGAAACCATTCCTCCGCGGTTCGAAGTGATAGAGTACCATCCCCCAAAACACCATTAATCTCATGGAACGTTTCTCTAGCGGATTTGCCTTTAACGAAGGAAAACTTTAAAATAGCGCGAATTTCGGCGTTAGTGAACTCCATGTTTACACGTCTATAACTGTTGAACGCAATATCCAAACTAATTATGCATAGCGTCGTTTTGTAGGTTATGTCAAGACCTTTCAAATTATGTATAGTATTGCCAGATACGAGCTCTGTAGCGCTTTGTACATAGCCGTGAAATTCAAAAGACAAAAAGGCGGAAGGGAGATATATGACAACCTAATATCACGACTTTCAAAGAACCTAATTTAAAAGTTTTATCGCCTAAGTTATAATTATTAATTTAATTTAATAAAACAATGATTACACAACAATTATTATCAAAGTTTGTGTAGACATAAGTAAGAAATAAAATCATCGATTTTTTTCCTAGAAAATCGGGAATTTTATGAAAAATAAATAACTCTAAAACCATTGCCTGTGTATGGGATATTCCATACATAGGATACGAGCTATACTTTAGCCCGGACAGATCTTTTACACCTATTACCTTTCACCCTGTAAATGAGGTATATACGTTAACAAAAGACGTATTACAGTTGTATAATATAATATTTCTAAAAATCTTAAGATAATTTTTAAAGATATTTGAGGCTTTATTATCTATATTTAGCATTAAGTTAACAATGTAATTGGGTCAATTACGGCATATGAAGTTTGCTTCTCGACATTGTTGTTAATTTAGCTCATAGATTCAGGGCGCGCGTGCCCTGATTCCGATGAAATTGTTAAATTGTCAAGACTACAGACACAATAGTCATCTTTAATAAAAAATTCTCTACGTTACGCCCTCTCTTGCCGACGATACCAATAAATTTGCAGACAAAACAAAAGTATTATTTGTTATTTTGAAGATGGCGGTACCACTGCCACATTCTTTTCATATTTATGAGAGTTTAAGCTATATCTGATTAATAACTAGTCAATATGAATTTAATTTATTAAATCGATTAAAATGATTTCTCAGTGAAATATTTATTAGTCTTTCGATTAATTTGATCAAAAAGAAAATAACATTTAGTACATAACATTAAATTTAAAATAGTGATTTAATTAAATAAATCTCATTGTTATTGAATAAATAATAGAAATATATAAAAGCAAAAATTATTTTAAAACAATTTATGAAAATATAAAAATTTTTAGAAATTCAGAGCGAAAATGGAAAGCTGTCACACTGACAATCAGCTGTGCTACATAACCTGAATGTAAGGGGTCTGTAAGAATAAATAAACAATAGCAACAGTGAATATTTAGCGAAATTAAATAATTTACGGCAATAATGCGACTTCTGTCCCAGATATTTCAACCGGCGATAACGATACCGAGGGACGCCGTCATTAAGAACACAGAAATCACTTGCAAAAGTCAAAAGGTGCGGTATATTTATTCAAAGTAGTATTTTCTTTAAGTAAATTATACAATAGTAAATGTAAAGAACGTGAATTATGTATGATTATAGGTAAATAAGAAGAAATCAGATTTTCATTTTTCATAAGTCAATTTTTTTGCTATAGTTCATATTATATATTTATATAATTTCTGTGAAAATAATAATTGATACACAAACGAAACTATTGTAAAAATATTAAAGTAATAAATAATAACAATAATATCAATGCAATAACCCTGTAATTATTTATTTTTCTTGTTTCCTAGCTCCTTCTAGAATGTGGGCTAGTTCGCCCGACCAGCGCAGGCTTCTTTGCTCTCCTGCCTTTTGCACAGAGGGTCATAGACAAGCTCGAATCGTTGGTCCACCGCTGCATGGAGGAGGCGGGAGCACAGCGGATGTCCCTACCTTCATTGACTGCAGCAAAGTTATGGGAGAGAACGGGAAGGTTGCAAGATGTTGGTACAGAATTATTTAATGTTCAAGATCGACATAAGAAGAAATATGTACTGTCACCAGTAAGTTAAAGTTTTTATTACATTTCTTATATAGATATTTAGGTCTGTCGCTGTGATATTTTTTCTTTGATGTATGTAATATTTATATAATGTGAGACTTCATCATGATGTATGGAATTTTGTGTTAATGATAGAATGAGCTTTGTGTAAATATTTTTCCCAGTTTTTCTTATAAAAATTATTTATAAAGTTAATTGACTTATTCATGTCATATTTCTTTAAGACAAGTTTCTTTCCAGACACATGAAGAAGCTGTAGCGGACCTTCTGGCTGATGTTGGACCACTTTCATACAAACAGCTACCGCTGCTTTTGTATCAGGTGACACCAGCATAGGATTACATGATTTTATGATCAAAGGAACTATGATCTATCTGCCGTAATAAATCCCCCATCATAGTCCATTAGGGTGATGGAATTGTAGTCTTGTTTATCTTCTTTTAACGACAGGCTGCATGTCTTTACTATACAAATATAAAGTTGGCTGATTAACTATAACCAGAGAATGATGAATAATTCTAATTTGAAGTGTCAAAGGCAGTACTATTTTTTTTTCTTTAAAAACCTCAACTTTATATGATATTGAAGATGAGACTGTTGATGGTGGGAAATGTTCCACCAGTACACTACCACATCCTGATCATAAAAATGTCAAGCTGATCATGTTTCCACAACAGCACTTGCTGTTTTCATACAGAGTATACCACATACATACATATGTATCACGCCTCATTCCCAGTGGGGTAGGCAGAGACCACCTTTTTTTTTTTTTTTTGATATCGGTGGTGGAAATGCTGTTACCGCATACCCAGCGTCCTTTTCAGGGGGGGGACGCCGGGTTATGTGGGGCTCGGGGCCACTGAGATGTTGTGCGTGACCCCCATACCCACTAAAACCACCACCGCTTGTCCCGCCATACGCATACTGGAGACGCCCGGGTTTCAGTCAAGCAACTCTCCGGGCGCCTCCGCGTATAAAACTCCTCCTGGTGGGTGCCCGCGGGGAGCAAAGGCACCCACCTGCCGTCCCGTACCGGCCCCTCACGGGACCGGCACGTTGGGGCCCCCCGACCCCACAGACGACCGCGCGCGCCCAAGACGGAGCGCACGCCCGGCCGCCGCCCTCCTCCCTCCAGACTCCCCCCCCCACTTCGACGAGGGAGAGGGGACAAAAACCAAGACTCCCCCGGGGGACGCACCCCCAGGGGAAACACGACAAAAGGCCCAAAGGGCCACGCCCAACGGCCCGAAGGCCCCCTCACACCGTGCCCGGCTAGGGGCCCGTAGCTCACGGCGGGAGGAAGCGGACGGCGTGGTTCTGCCGCCGCGCTCTCCCGCCGGCCCGCCGCCGCCTGCAAGGTGCGGCAGCGGCGTCGGCCTCCCTCGTGCGCTCGGCGGCCTCCTTCTGACGCATCACTGCGCCGCAGAAGGAGGCCACCGCCTTCCAAGACCTCTCGCTGCTCAACATACGATCGATTACAGTCGGCAGCGAGAGGTCACTGCCGACTTGCGCGACGAGGGCGTGGCGCTGCGGCCCCCATGCCGGGCACTCCGCCAGTGTGGTGCGCCGTGTCAATCGGCGCACCACACTCGACGCATTCTTGCGTCATCTCTCTACGAGCCACCTGGTGCAGGTACTTGCCGAAACATCCATGGCCTGTCAGCACCTGCACCAGGTGGAACGTCAAGGCCCCGTACCGCCGGCTCATCCACCGGGAGGCAGAGACCACCTCTCTCCACCTGCTATGATCCAGGCACACCTCTCTCGCTTCCTCCACTTTCATAATAGAGTATACCACCTCCCCAGATAAGCCGTAAGTTCCGCGACGAGCCGCGCCCCAAGCATGGCCTGCTCAGGTCCAGGGAGTTCACGATGCTGGACGCGTACGGCGCCCACGCCACGGCGGACTGTGCTGAGCGGACGTACGCGAGGGTCACCAGCGCTTATACAAAGCTGTTCCACACCTTGCAACTACCCGTCTACAGGGGTAACTGACTAAATACTTATATATATCATCAGTCAATAGATGTCCAGTGCTGGACACAGGCCTCCCCCCAAAGATCTTCACATTTGTAGAGATTCATATGGGGGGATTTGTACGGTTTCCCATATGGCCCAATGTGGGTTGGTGGAAGCCAGAGCCTTGTTTGTTGATTAGCAGGCTGCACCACGAGCTGGTGAGGATGGCTTGGCTCCCGTGAGTTGTTGTGCGGGAACCCTTACAGCCCTGATTGTCTGAACATGTATATAGATAATCAGAAAGTTGATCTGGTCGCAGTGTCGGCGCCGAGCGGGACGATGGGTGGGTCGATGTCCCACGAGTGGCAGATGCTGGCTGATGCTGGCGAGGACCAGGTGAAGCTGTGCGCGGACTGCGACGGGGCGGCGCGTGGTGGTGAGGGCGCCGGCAGCGCGTGCGCAGCGTGCGGGGGCGCGACGCGACGAGCGCCCAGCGTCGAGGTTAGAGTGAGATGGAAGATGAGCTACTTCTAGAAGCGTCTCCACTCCATGACGTCACCACAGTGTTACACACAACCTACCCAGTCCTGAGTCACCATCAGATGGCGCACTTACTGTTACAGAGTCAATCCTCGTCCAGTAAATGAATGTTCACGTCACTCAGGTTGGGCACACGTTCGTGCTGGGCGAGCGGTACAGCTCAGCGCTGGGCGCCCACTACACTGCGCCCGACGCCGCCTCCGCACCGCTGTACATGTCGTGCTACGGCATCGGGATCACCAGGTACTGTGTTCCGGATTTAAGGGCGCTGTAGCAAGTGGATGACATACTAACGCCGCGTTGTTCAGGCGTATCACTAACCATCAGGTTCGTTGCGTAAAAAAATCAAAGCGTGGTGGTGCGGGTGAGGGTGTGGCGGTTGGAGGTCCTCTAAGGTCTAAAGCTGAACTGATGAGGATGTACGTCCACTTGCAGGCTGCTGGCCGCTAGCGTGGAGGCGATGAGCAACGACAAGGCGCTCCGCTGGCCGGAAGCCATCGCGCCGTATCAGCTGCTGATCATAGGACCCAAGGTACGAAACCGCAGCCGACTACTCACGAGGAACGGGAGTCGAGGAAGGCAGCATCAGGGAGACGTTTAGAGATTCATCACCGGAAATATAAAGACTGGATGAGAACGTTACAGCTGCGGGAATTGAATTCATCAGGTCATATCTTTAACCAACTACGTGACGAGACGAGCGGAGCGATCACCCGATGTTAAGTGATACACCTGCCCATAACGTGGCGCTGGTTAAGATGACATGCACAGCACTACATTCAACTCCTGAAGACATAGGACGTTAAATCTCGTTACCTATAGTAATTTTTCAAGCTAGCGGTCCTTCGAGCCGGATCACAGTAATTTTCGCAGACTCCTGCAATAGACGCTGTTGTGGTAGATAGACGGTCCAGCAACAGAGTACTACCACCAGCAATTCTTCTGCCATAAGACCTTCACTGTCTTGCGAGGATCTGGTTTCTGTGAGATCCAAGACCTGGAGAGTTCTCATCTATTTAAGTGATCAGACTGAGGATCCTCTAGATCCCCATATCCAGACCCAAGCTCAATCCTACGGAGCTGCAAGAATTCAGTAAGAGTAAGAGATCATATCTCTTCAAACCTGACGATGTATTGACCTGGACCCGAACCACTTACCCCGAGGAGTGCTTAGCTCCTGCGGTGTGATGTCGGTCGCGTTGTGACCGGTGCGGTGTGACAGGAGGGCTCGAAGGAGTGGCACGCCCACGGCTGGGAGCGCGTGGTCGCGCTGGGCGAGCAGCTGGAGCGCGAGACGCCGCTGCGCGCGGAGGTGCTGCTGGACGACGCGCACCACCACACCATCGGCAGGAGGATGAAGGCGGCGGACAGGTACGCGCTGCGCGGGTGGGTGGTACCAGCACAGCTCCTATCGCAGCCGACAAACATTACTACGATCCGGTTTGAAGGACCATTACTCAAACGTTACTGTTACATCATTACTTCAATATATTCACTGGCTACAGGTCCTTTAAACCGGATCACAATAATATATGGTTATGATGATGTACGTAGCGCCAAATTGATCTCATCGCAATAGACATAATAGGTTGTCTAGTTAGTTCAATAACTTCACCAGCTAAGGGTCCTTCGAGCCGGATCACAGTAACGCGTGCACACTGATTTTGTAGTGATGTTTGTGTGAGGCCTGTGTCCAGCGGCGGACGTCTGTCGGCCGGTGACGCAGTGCGCGGGGTGCTACTGATCCGTGTTGCCGTGCGCCAGGCTGGGCTACCCGGCGGTGGTGGTGTGCGGGCGCTCCGCCGCCGCGCTGCCGGCGCGCTACGAGCTGTACCGCAGCCGGCGCGTGGGGTACTCCGCCCCCGAGCTGCTGACCAGCGGCGAGCTGGTGGCGGCGCTCGCCGGGCACTCCAGCGGCGCGCGCGCTGCAGCAGCTGCTACTTAGTGCTGCTGACGCTGACAGGAGCTTGTGTTAAATAAACTAATAATATATATATATATATGTTTGTTTCATTTAATTAACAGTACTGTCCAAACATTACCGTGTTCCGGAATGAAGGGCGTCGTAGTTAATAAAATTGCTGTTGTAACGAGACTTAACATGTTATATTTCAAGGAAATGAGCGCAATTTGATGCAGTGTATATCATCCTAACTAACGGTATGGACGAGCGTCACCATCATCATCATCAGCCGACAGACGTCCACTGCTGGACATCGGCGTCACCCAAAGATTCCCATATTACGGTACAAATTCATATGGGTGGATTTGAGCCATTTCTCATCACGGTGGCCCAATGCGGGTTGGTGGAAGCCAGTGCTTCGTTTGTTGATCAGCAGGCTGCACCACGAGCTGGTGAGCTTGGCTTGGGACCCGCGAGTTGTTGCGCGGGAACCCTCACACTCCCTGGACGACGGACGAGCGTATCACTTGCCATTAGGTGAATGTCCGGTCGATTCGTAGGATAAATAAAATGCACACATTGTGATGCTGTGTATATCATCCCAGCCAGCGCTGTGACCAGCTAGCTCCTAAATTAAGCTGCGTCCTCTGCTAACTTTATGCAAAATAAACTATTCGAAGTAATAGTGTTGTGATGGAACGATAGTGTTGTGATGGAACGATAGTGTTGTGATGGAACGATAGTGTTGTGATGGAACGATAGTGTTGTGATGGAACGATAGTGTTGTGATGGAACGATAGTGTTGTGATGGAACGATAGTGTTGTGATGGAACGATAGTGTTTTGATGAATCGATAGTGTTGTGGATGGAACGATAGTGTTTTGATGAATCGATAGTGTTGTGATGAAACGATAGTGTTGTGATGGAACGATAGTGTTGTGATGGAACGATAGTGTTGTGATGGAACGATAGTGTTGTGATGAATCGATAGTGTTGTGATGGAACGATAGTGTTGTGATGGAACGATAGTGTTGTGATGGAACGATAGTGTTGTGATGGAACGATAGTGTTTTGATGAATCGATAGTGTTGTGACGAAGTCTGAGCGTTGTGATATAACGGCAGTGATGACGATGAACTATTTTCTATTTTACATTTTTTTTTGGAATAATTACCTTTCTCATACATTTCTATATTTTTTCTTTCTACTTACACTTCCTTTTATTCTCATTTATTTCGTTCCATTCTTATCATTCACATAACTTTTCTCTGTCTTTCTCCATACTCGCTTCTGCCACGCTACTCGCTTAAATGTATAAGATTAACAATTCTTTTTTTATTCTTCTCCATAGTTCTTTCAATAATATTCTCACAATGTTTTAAATATATGTGATGCCACTGTCTTCACTCATCGGAGAAGAGATGATATAAGCATTATTCTCTTCTTCACTTAACCAGCTCCGGCTTGAACTTAATAATGATCCAATTATATATCTTACTTGTCAAGAATCCGTCAAGGCTAACTTAATGTGCTCGTTTGTTGGCTGACGCAGCGCGGCGAGCACACGAGTGCTTATCACTGCAGGTTTTTTTATACAATTAAGCGACGAGACGAACGGCACGTTCACCTGATGTTAAGTGATACTCCCGCCCGTTAAACGTGGCGCTAGTAGTGATCGTATACACTGCACTATACAGCGCTCGTCGCTTGAGACAAGATGTAGAATCTCGTTATACAGGTAATTACATTAGCTACAGCGTCCTTTAAACAAGAACACAATAATAGTTGCTACACTGCTTACCTAGAACATTCCCGAGAACACAGACTTGTAAATTAATGTTGTGGTAGTAGTATTGTTATGAGGGGGAGAGGGTATAAAAGACACCCTTTCTTTTATGAGACTACTCTACATTAAGTACTAGTTACACCTTCCACAGCGAGGGGCACGTGGAAAAGAAGAACGAGGTCTTTATTC
Organism: Troides helena; assembly: GCA_029286815.1. Lineage (NCBI taxonomy): Eukaryota > Metazoa > Arthropoda > Insecta > Lepidoptera > Papilionidae > Troides > Troides helena. The sequence goes on along the minus strand of JAGSMV010000045.1, from coordinate 845,848 downwards.
TCACTCTCATTGTGTGAGGAAGAGTCCACTATTGCAATAATACTTTAGCATATTTAACGACATGACCTCTCACACTAAACCTCTCAAATTACTTCTGACTATTTTAGTCGCCTACTACGGCAGAAACGATTTAGTCTTATTAAGCGTGTCCTACAAAACTGATACCAGGCATTACCCATAAATTCAAATTGTTTACTTCACAAAGAGTTAAATGATTTTTTGCTACAGTAGTGAATAAAAACATCATCACCATTTTAGTACTATATTCCCACTGTTGGGACTCGGACTTCATTTAGAGAGTTTAGTCTGCAGTGATCGGACGTCTATGGATGTCAGATAACAACAACTGTTCTTGACTCAGGTCTGTTACCTCTCGATGATTTCTTAACACTAATTTGAATAAAATTATTTGTATGTATCACGAACCTCACAAATGTAATGTATACGCTTTATAATTTTTCAATGAACGGAAAAGGCCAATGACTGGAGCCCGTGCAGCCAATGGCCAGCGGTAGTTATAATTTAATTAAGTATCTAATTAGGTACTATAATATTTACATGGAGCGATAGATGCTATGGCAAAAATTTTAAGTACCTCTATTGATACAGCTTTTGCTGAATTGTGGCAAACAGCACTTGTGAGGCCTTTAACCTAGAAAAATGACCTGACTGAAGTAAAAGATTTTAGGTCCAAGTGTTTTACCCAACTTGTATAAAGTTTGGGGTGTAGGGCATCCCGCATGACAATTCACAGGAACCAAACCTGTTTCAAGTGCTTATGGTTCATCCTGCTAATCAATTAACGAGGATCTGGCTCCCACCCACCCATACTGAGTCAGATTAGGGAAATATAGTCCAAATGCTCCCATATGAACCCGTACAAAGGAAGGTCCCTAGTGCCCGCCGGTACCGGAGGTCATGCTGACTGTTGAAGGTCGCGAGAAGCTGCTGGATGCGGACAGTGCAAGACCGATCGATGTCGGGGTTATTGAGGGGAGGCCTGTGTCCTGCAGTGGACCTCTATCTGCTCATGATTGATGTGATTGTCTAAAGTTTTGGAAGAAATTGTTTGCACTCAACAGATTTCATGTAATCTGACGACGCAATGTCTGATTTATAATCAGATTTAGCCAGGGCCGGAGCACTATAACCCCTCTGATGAATGTTCTGGATGATACATTGAGTGCACAAGAAGGTGAGGGAACAATTTTAGTATAAGGTTGGCAAATATCTCCCTTCCGCCTTTTTGTCTTTTGAATTTCGCGGCTATGTACAAAGCGCTACAGAGCTCGTATCTGGCAATACTATACATAATTTGAAAGGTCTTGACATAACCTACAAAACGACGCTATGCATAATTAGTTTGGATATTGCGTTCAACAGTTATAGACGTGTAAACATGGAGTTCACTAACGCCGAAATTCGCGCTATTTTAAAGTTTTCCTTCGTTAAAGGCAAATCCGCTAGAGAAACGTTCCGTGAGATTAATGGTGTTTTGGGGATGGTACTCTATCACTTCGAACCGCGGAGGAATGGTTTCGACGATTCAGAGCCGGTGAAAACGATACCATGGATAAGCCAGCCGGCGGAAGACCTGTGACGACAAATACCGATCAAATCATGGACTACATCGAGTTAGACCGGCATGTGGCATCTCGTGACATCGCCCAGGAGATGGGAGTTAGTCACCAAACCATTTTAAACCATCTGCAGAAGGCTGGATACAAAAAGCTTGATGTTTGGGTGCCGCATGATTTGACGCAAAACCTTCTGGACCGAATCAACGCCTGCGATATGCTGCTGAAACGGAACGAACTCGACCCATTCTTGAAGCGGATGGTGACTGGCGACGAAAAATGGATCACATACGACAATATCAAGCAAAAACGGTCGTGGTCGAGCGGCCAGGCCGGGATTGACGGCCAGGAGGGTTTTGCTGTGTGTTTGGTGGGATTGGAAGGGAATCATCCACTATGAGCTGCTCCCATATGGCCAGACGCTTAATTCTACCATCTACTGCGAACAACTGGACCGCTTGAAGCAGGCGATCGACCAGAAGCGTCCAGAATTGGCCAACAGGAAGGGTGTAGTGTTCCACCAGGACAACGCCAGACCACACACTTCGTTGATGACTCGTCAGAAGCTACGGGAGCTCGGATGGGAGGTTTTATCGCATCCACCATATAGCCCGGACATAGCGCCAAGTGATTACCACCTGTTACTGTCCATGGTGAACGCCCTTGGTGGTGTAAAGTTGAACTCAAAAGAGGCTTGTGAAAAGTGGCTGTCCGAGTTCTTCGCAAATAAGGAGGGGGGCTTCTACGAGGGAGGTATTATGAAGTTTCCGTCTAGATGGAAACAGATTATCGAACAAAACGGCGCATATTTGAACTAAATCCGATCACTGTAACACTTTTTATAACGCATTGAATAAAGAGAAAAAAAACGGAAGGGAGATATTTGCCAAACTTATATTTTTGGATTTTTCTAGGGCCTCCGACTACTTTAATAATTCCTTATTATTGTATAAATGTTTTATCTTTTATACAATAATAAGGATTGTAGCAATATGATCGTTTAATTCTTACTTAATCAATGGAATATAAGATGTCGTAATAGAAAATAATGATATCATAAGAACGAGAAGGTGTTCCCAAGGGCTCAAATTTCGGGCCTATTTTGTATATACATACAATACTTATGTATAAGTAATTATCATATTTTAGGCGATGATGTACAAATGTATAGAAATTCCAAAGCACACAATGTTAAGGAAGTTGTAACAAAACTGAATGTTGACTCAGAACATGTATAATTAACATGTACGTGTATAAATAATATATGGTGTGATAAAAATGAGCTTGCGTTGAATACACAAAAATCTAAATTTATGATTTTAGGTGATAGAAAACAGTTAGATTATTTAAATGACTGTGATCCCGATATAGAAATAAGGGGTGTAATAGTAGAGAGAGTGTATGAATGGAAAAACCTGAAGGTGAGATTTTAAACTCACATCCAGAACGGAGTCAAAACCGTTTCTACGAGCTTCAGGTTACTTTATGTGAAAGACAATATATCAATACTAGTCTATGCAGAAAGTTTATGACAATCTTGGTTTTAGATTAATTACTCGGACGGAGCAATCGGTCCTTTTTTATGGTCACACAAAGAGGTTAAAGTGGGAGGCAGTGTGCGTGCGCTCGTTTCTGTTACTGTTCCACCGCGCTCTCGTGTTTCTCACCCTTAACAGCGCCGATGTGATCAACATGGACAAATTTCAGGATCTGTACTTCGCGATGTTGTTATTTGTAATCGTTAAAAATACAACACTAAAATATTTATAGAAAAAGCTTAAGTAGATCTACGACCAGAACTTGCATTTGACACAAGAGCTGCTATTAATATGCTCGGAGTACCCTCACATAGCTCTTTGATTATAACGCTACGACGTGTTGGAACAATCTCCCTCATCTCTTTAAAGACTTCAAAACAGTTGATAGTTTTAAGGCTAGATTTAATCATGGCTTATAATGGAACAAAGGAGTAACCCAGCTATCCTCAAGGTATGTAGTCCAGCGCGTCTCGCTGGCGTTAGTTTTGTGCGCTTCCTTGTTTATTTTCTTGTTGTTGAATATGGATATAACTCTTTTTGTTGTGTTTTTATGTTCATTTCTATTGTATAGATTTAATTACCTTTCAGTGTCTTATGTTACATTCAGCTGTGTATTAAGTTAGGTAGTGCTTAGGCGCACAATCTAATGACTGCTCTGAAAAACGGTTTTGTGTGTGCAGTCCCACATACTGAAAGTAGTCCACGTTTGTCCACTTATATTGTGTATTGATTATCATTTATATTTATTTATAATAGGCCTTTAACTATGAAATTGCCGTTCCGCAGCACCGGCCATTTCAAATCAAAATAATTACTGTATGGCTAAGTATTGTAATATGAAATTAGTTTTATTTTAAAAACATGGGATTCTTTTTCCAAAAGCAGTCATTTGTTTATTGATTAGTGTTACATTTTCATCGCATTTCAATCTTTTCCGTCATCATGGATACGTTAAAAATTCTAGTAATTATGGAATATGAGCACCAACGTAGCAGCAACACGGCACAAGCGGCACGAGCGGCACGCAACATTAACGACGTTTACGGAGCTAACACTGCAAACCAACGCACCAGCTGTTATTGGTTTGCTCGCTTCCGTTCTGGAAATTTCGACCTGAAAAATGAACCTCGCGGTCGTCTGAAGACTTTGGTCGACAATGAAGAATTAAAGGCGATTGTGGAAGCTGATGGTACACAATCTACAGCTGAATCAGCAGCAACTTTCGATGTTAGCGTGAAAACAATATTGGACCATTTGCGTCAAATGACAAGGTAAAAAGCTTGACAAATGTGTGCCCCACGAACTTAATGATCTCCAGCGCGAAGTACGCGTTGACACGCGCCTTGCACTGCTCAACAGACACACAAATGAAGGAATTTTGAACGTCATTGTAACTTGCGATGAAAAATGGAATCTGTTTGATAACCGCAAGCGCTCAGCAAGCTGGTTGGACCCTGGTTCAGCACCTAAACAATGCCTTAAACGAAAACTTACCCATAGAAAAGTGATGGTCACTGTTTGGTTGTCTAGCGTCGGTGTGATTCATCACAGCTTCTTATAAAACGGGTTGAGCATTACTGTAGATGTGTACTGTGAAGAACTGAACACAATGATAGAGAAACTGGCACATCTCCAACCAGCATTGGTCAATCGCTCGTCTCCGCTGCTCCTGCACGACAATGCTCGACCTCATACTGCACAGCAGACGGTCTACAAGTTGTAAGAACTGGGGCTGGAAGCTCTCCGTCATTCGTCCTACTTACCAGACCTTGCGCCTACGGATTACTACTTTTTTCAGAATTTGGATAACTTCTTGGCGGGAAGAAAATTCAATACTCGAGAGGCAGTACAAAATGCCTTTGAAGAATTTGTTGCGTCCCCTCCAGCTGATATCTTTAAGAAGGGCATCAACAAACTGCCACTGCATTGCCAAAGATGCATTGATTGCGCGGGTGATTACTTCGATTAATACAAGTAAAAAATACATGAAAAAAATTCGTTTAATTTTTTCATACAAAACGGAAATTTCATAGGTAAAGACCAAATATAACTACTAGTAAAATGCCGGCAGTCCACAGAATTGACAGCTGTTCTAGTTACATTAAAATCTTCTAATTATTATCAATGTTTTATTGTTATGGAAGTTGAATTTAACAATGATAATGGCCATGCACGGTATCAATGTTTACGGACTGTTTGAATCCCGTGCTAAATGCACTGCACTGGCCAATATTACACAAGAAACCAGTGAACTATCGGCGACAGACTGACACACACTTAAGCTGCATATGAATGACATATGTGTATACAGACTTATACATATATGGATCATTTATAAGGTTGGCAAATATCTCCCTTCCGCCTTTTTGTCTTTTGAATTTCGCAGCTATGTACAAAGCGCTACAGAGCTCGTATCTGGCAATACTATACATAATTTGAAAGGTCTTGACATAACCTACAAAACGACGCTATGCATAATTAGTTTGGATATTGCGTTCAACAGTTATAGACGTGTAAACATGGAGTTCACTAACGCCGAAAACGCGCTATTTTAAAGTTTTCCTTCGTTAAAGGCAAATCCGCTAGAGAAACGTTCCGTGAGATTAATGGTGTTTTGGGGGATGGTACTCTATCACTTCGAACCGCGGAGGAATGGTTTCGACGATTCAGAGCCGGTGAAAACGACCCCATGGATAAGCCAGCCGGCGGAAGACCTGTGACGACAAATACCGATCAAATCATGGGCTACATCGAGTTAGACCGGCATGTGGCATCTCGTGACATCGCCCAGGAGTGGGGATTAGTCACCAAACCATTTTAAACCGTCTGCAGAAGGCTGGATACAAAAAAAAGCTTGATGTTTGGGTGCCGCATGATTTGACGCAAAAAAACCTTCTGGACCGAATCAACGCCTGCGATATGCTGCTGAAACGGAACGAACTCGACCCATTCTTGAAGCGGATGGTGACTGGCGACGAAAAATGGATCACATACGACAATATCAAGCCAAAACGGTCGTGGTCGAGCTGCCAAGCCGGGATTGACGGCCAGGTAGGTTTTGCTGTGTGTTTGGTGGGATTGGAAGGGAATCATCCACTATGAGCTGCTCCCATATGGCCAGACGCTTAATTCTACCATCTACTGCGAACAACTGGACCGCTTGAAGCAGGCGATCGACCAGAAGCGTCCAGAATTGGCCAACAGGAAGGGTGTAGTGTTCCACCAGGACAACGCCAGACCACACACTTCGTTGATGACTCGTCAGAAGCTACGGGAACTCGGATGGGAGGTTTTATCGCATCCACCATATAGCCCGGACATAGCGCCAAATGATTACCACCTGTTCCTGTCCATGGTGAACGCCCTTGGTGGTGTAAAGTTGAACTCAAAAGAGGCTTGTGAAAAGTGGCTGTCCGAACTCTTCGCAAATAAGGAGGGGGGCTTCTACGAGGGAGGTATTATGAAGTTGCCGTCTAGATGGAAACAGATTATCGAACAAAACGGCGCATATTTGAACTAAATCCGATCACTGTAACACTTTTTATAAAGCATTGAATAAAGAGCAAAAAAGCGGAAGGGAGATATTTGACAACCTTATATTTTGAAACTGGTTTATGTCCATTTTTTCATGTATCGAGATATTTAAGGTTATATCTATAAGAAAATTTAAAGATATACGCAAAATATACGAAGTCCAGTAATATTTCTATTGTTTTCTCTCTCTCTCTCTCTCCAATCAGCCCGAAGACGTCCACTGCTGGACAAAGGCCTCCCCCAAAGATTTTCACTCATTTCCATTTCTATTGTTTTATCAATATTTAATTTGATAATATAGATTTGCTTTGCGTTAGGCGTCGTTAGGACTGCAACAGCACAGTGCATGATGTGTGAGCTGTAAATGAACTTACGCCACTTTTACAATTAGACAACTGTGAAAATGGTTTATATGGTTATAATATCACTTTAAATATACTTCATTTTAATACAATATTATATACGAATACGCAGGACAGGACAAAACGTTTAATTTTAGACGATATTACGTTGTCAAAATGACAAGATACTGATAGTATTTACTCTGTATGTGGCAGGTTTTGAAACATGCTCGATGCACCGGAAGTATATAGGGTATACTGCTTCATGTCTTATGTTTTTGTAAGTAACAAGCCTGAAAATTTTAGTTTAAAGGCGGCTGTGGCGATTTCTTCAAATGTCAGCGGTCTACCTAGACGTGTAGGTAATCAATTGATGGTTTTAAATTGTCCGTCCTTCATCGAAGTGATACACAATAGTACGTGGTGCCCTTTGAGGAACCTCAACCAACATATTGGCAATCTAATTGTTCATCGTTAGAGTTTATTTAATCGCATTTTATAGATTTTTGGTTAAAACTGAATTCTCCCGTTACATTTTATGTATGAGTTCGTCACGTTTTCCACATTGTATTCTTAGATCATAATAACGCTGTGGTGTGTTCAGAAAATTCTTTTTTCACAATGCCATTACTATAATGCCATAATCTGCATCGTTCGGAAAGTATGAATGTCCAGAGAGTAAAAATTTGCGATCAATTATGTCAATGTTATTTTTCTACAACTGAACAACCTTCAACCAGATCAATGCTATTTGTAAATTTCAATTTTTCACAGTACACATGTCACTGTGGGCAATGTAATGGCTTTCGACATTTCCTAAATGCCTCAAACTTCGGGAAGGTACTACTTGTGGTTCTCTGGAAGCAACAGCTTCGTTTTACACATTAATTTTAATATCTTGGAAATTGTAAAATCCTTAGAACAACTAAAAATAACAGATTTTCGATAGGCAACCATCAGCTAAGCAACCTCTGCCAATTGCACTCACACACACACACCAGTTTCATTATACAATATCATTTACCGACCGCTTTTAATTTGTACAAAACGGGATTTTTTAAGGAAATCAAACACGGACTAGTTGTATACAAAAATATTACATTAAATTAAGCTTGAATAACGTGATGTGTCATTTGTTTTCAAATGGATTCACACCACTTAAAATAAACTGTTTATGTGTGTGTGTGTGTGTATATATACAACAGGTTTTATTAACAAATAATATATTTCTCTACAGACGCGTGTAAGTGCGGGCGGATCGTTCACCCTGAAACATTAGCTTATCTAGACATTTTACGAAATAGCTCAGCTAACTTTAGGACATATTGATATATTAAATGCTGAAACAGGATAAACAACATATTTTTTTTAGTAATTATGAAAAAGTACACTATTTTATAAGTGAAGGTGCGCCGCTTTATGCGTTCTATATTCTTGTTGTAGACAGGGCTGCAAGCCACAGCGGCTCTTACAGCTCATCTGACACTGGGCTCGTGGACCCGGATCCACGGCCTGAGTTTCTATAAACTAATATGCGCTACGCGGGATGTAGCTGTCTGGCGGATGATTGTGTGTGTCTGGTTCTTGTAGTTCTTTATCTGGCGATTCTGCTCGGTCGTCGAGGCCGGGCGCGGGCCCGTTCCCTGACTACCTTCGCCTGTATCGGGATCTCTGGGCGGCGAGGACCGCGCACGGTCGCAGGTGTACTTAGTGTACGCGGTGTGTGAGTAGCTGCGGCGCCGCGTTCTGAAGCGAGGGCGGCGTGATGCTGATATTCGGAGCGTGTTGGTAGTGTCCGAAGTGTGTGTGGTGACGTCGGTGCTGTCGGTGACTGAGGGTATGTGTGTGGTTTGCGGGACCCCTTGGATTGTCGGAATAAGCGCGTGCCGCGGTCTGCGCTTTTTCGTCCTGGGATTCGGAGATAGCACGTAGTTGGCCGCGCTGGCCACCAGAGGGTTGGGATGAGTTGCCGCCTTGGCGAAGTAGGTCACGGAGCACTCTCTGAAGTGCTCCTTGATCGTTGGGAGTTTAAGGTCGCTGTGGATGTCCACATTGCGCTGGTACCATTCGGCACCAGTCGCGGTGCGGGTAAAACGGTTCTGGAGAGTCTGCAGAGGTTTGAGACGGTCTTTGGACGAATGGGCGAAGACAACGCTTGCGTAAGACATTATAGGTCTTACGCATACCTTGTAAAGGTGAAGCTTGTGTCTGAGAGAGAGCTTGCTCTTCTTACACAGCAGGGGGTATAGCTTGCCCAGTACTTGGGCCGCTTTCTTTCTCGCCTCGCGGATGTGGGCGACGAAATTGAGTCTGGTGTCGAGTGTGACGCCGAGGTATTTGACCGAGCTTCTCCATGGGATCGGCTGGCCGAAGAGCGAGAGCTGGCCGAGTTCATGGCCGCGTTTTTTCGCCTTCTTGAGAAGGGTTGATGACCTACGGTGGGTGAAGTGAATGGCTTCACTTTTCTCCGGGTTTACATCGATTCGCCACGTCCGGAACCACTCGCCTAGGCGGGTGGTCGCGTTCTGTAGGCGCTTCGTTATAATACCCGGAGCTCTGCCGGAATGATAAAGAGCGGTGTCGTCCGCGAAAAGGGCCATCTTGACGAAGGGGTCTCTCGGTATGTCGCTCGTGTAGAGCGAGAAGAGTAGCGGGGAGAGGCAAGAACCTTGAGGGACACCGGCTTTAATCGGCCGGGGCGAGGAGAGAGCGTACTCGACGCGAAAGCGGAAGGAGCGATTCGAGAGGTAGTCTCGAATGACGGTGACTAGACGGTCTGGCACTTTGAGAGTGTAAAGCTTGTATATCAAGCCTTCGTGCCAGACTTTGTCGAACGCCTTGGCGACGTCGAATAGGACGGCGCAGGTGTCGATTAGTCGTTTGTGCTCGAGACCGACCAGAATGTGCTCGGTCAGTCGGTGCACTTGATGAACGCAAGAGTGGTTGCTCCTGAATCCGAACTGTTCGTCCGGGAGGAGGTTGTTCTCTGCGGTGAAATGGCGCAGACGCTCTAGAATGATGCGCTCGTAAAGTTTGCCCAAGGTGTTCAGTAGGCTGATCGGACGGTAGCTGTTGGGTAGGTTCCTCGGCTTTCCGGGCTTCGGAATACCTATCACTACGGCTTTTTTCCAGGCGTCTGGGAAGGAGCAGTCGGTTAGCAGGGCGTTGAATATGGCCACTAGCAGACCGACGATCGGGGGTGGGAGACTTTTCACAACTCTGTTGGAGATGTTGTCGGATCCCGGGGCTGATCTGGTTTTCAGCCTCTTTATGATGTCAACGACCTCACCGGGGGAAACCGGTTTTAGAGGGGGACCTTCTGGTGGGAGGGCTGCCCTACGGCGCACCTCGTCCTCGACCAACTTGAGGTGATCGGAGTCCACTGGTGCGGTAGAGGGAGTGCACTGGCTCTCTAGACTGTCGGCGAGACAATCTGCTTTTTCGGCATCCTCCAACGCAAGGGAGGAACCATCGCTCATTACGAGGGGAGGCATGCGGGCCATGTTCTCCGCTTTGAGACTGCGGGCCAGACGCCAAAGTTGGCGCTCGAAGGCTCCAAGTCGCAAAGCAGATTGTCCCATCTGTCGGATCTGAGTTCGGATATGCGCTCTTTTACCAGCCTTTGGAGGCGGCGCAGTTTTATCCTCAGCTCCTCGTATCTGTATCGTGAATAGAGTCTCATTGTGGCGTTTTTCGCTCTTATCAGCCGACGAATGTCCGCCGGGAAGGACCCGAGCAGATAGTCCGACTCGGGCACCGTTCTCGACGATTCCTCGACGGCTGTGGCAATATGATTCGTTAACGAGTCGATCGCTCGGTTTGCAGCGCCGAGCGAGTCGATCGTATCAGGGATTCCGTCTAGGTGCTGGGGTTCGCGGCCTTGAGTTTGACCTCGAGGCTGCGCCAGTTGACGATGGTTTTGGTCAGAGGGACCTCACCAGCGGGCCGGCCCAGCTTCATAAGAACCGGGCGGTGGTCGGATCTGAGATCGTCTATGGTCTCGATCGAATGCAGTGGGACGTTTACGTTATTGAACAACGCAATGTCTAGTGTGGATGGGTTGTGAAACGCGACGGTAGGGTATCTCGTCGGGGTTTGCGGCGCTACAATGTTAAACTTGAGCTTATCCGCGAGTTTGGAGAGGATTATACCATTTCGGTTTGACATGATCTGGTCCCAGGTGCTATGCCTGCTGTTTAGATCGCCGGCGACGATGACAGCCGGCCCTAGGTCGAGAAGGGTTCTTATGTCTGTTTCCCGCATTTCTTTTGTCGGGTACAGATAGACGGATGCTAGGACGATCGGTTGATGACCGGTGAGGGAGATTTTACACGCCGAGACTTCTATTTTGGCGAGGGTTGGACTAACAAGCGGTATGCAATGCAGGGCCCGCTTGAAGTAGATAAGTGTGCCGCCTCCTGGGGCGGTCAGCCTGTCGTGGCGGATAATATGATAGTTCGCGATTTTCGGATCGCGATGAAACGGTTTGAGGAATGTTTCTTGAATGAGCATGACGTCGACGTCATGGTTCCTAAGAAACAGGCTTATTTCCTCCTTTTGAGAGCGGATGCCGTTCGCGTTGAAGTACGCGACAGTCAGCGAGCGGGGTTTGATTCTTCCTAAGACCCTGTGTATCTCCATAACGTTAGAATGAGATGGAATACCAAAGGTCTCGGGCAGAATCCTGGGGGGTGGTTACATGAAGGGTTCTTCGAGCGCAGCGAGTGTGTCTGCGTGCTCGATGCAGGCCCTCAACCTATCATGCGAGTTTTGTGCGGCTCGCAATTTTCCTCCTAAGAGAAGAATATCTTTAATGCTCACCTTTTGGATGTAGGCGAGAATGTTCTGGAGCTCCGAAGGCGGAGGTGTTTGGCTGGGAGCAGCCTGTGGTTTCGGCGGCCCCGACAAAGGGGCGGCTTTTGGCCTAAGGAGCGGTTTGCTCCACGCCGACACCGCCGGCGGAACGGCCGGCTGTGCGGGCGGTGGCCTAGACGAGGCAGATGGCTGCGGTGCAGCCTTTGTGGGGGCGGTGGTGAGCCGTTGTGCGGCCCCGGGTTGCCTACGCGGGGCTTTGGTGCACCCGCGATAATTCGCGGGGTGTCCCTCGGTTTTGCACAGGACGCAGCTCGGCGGGTTTGTCGCTTCCGCGGTGCGGGAGCACTCCTTCGTCCCGTGGTCCCCGGTGCATTTGACGCACCTCGGGCGGGCGAAGCAGTTACGGGCTGAGTGGCCGTAAAGTTGGCATCGGTGGCATTGGCCGATGATGCCTTTTGTGCGGTACCTCTACCCTCACGCTGGTGAGGTTGCACAGGCGGGTGATCTCGAAGATCTTTTACCCTCCGGAGAGAGTTCGAGACTTGTCAGAATGAGTGGGAGTGCGGCCTTTGTTCGCATGCTTGTCATGCGACGGGCTTCCAGCACGGGGAAGTTCTGTTTTTTGAGGTCGTCGACGACCTCGGAGATGTCGATCTCCGTTGGGATTCCGCGTATGACAACGCGGAGGTGCTTCTCCTCGGGGAGAGCGAACGTGTGGAAGCCGAGTCCGGCGTTCCGCAGGTGCCTGATGGCAGCCCGGAAGTCGTCAACCGTTGCTAGGTTGATGCGGATACCCTGCGCGGTGTTCTGCGCTTTGGGGCATGCAATTTTGTGGTTCGCGAACCACCTGGAAACATCGTTCCATTTAGTCTTGTCCTGGAGGACAATCGGGGGAGGCGGCTTCGGGCCGCGTTTTTCGGGCGAGGCCGAAGTGCTGGGGAGGTGCGCAAGAGGCGCAGCCTTTTTTGCCGGCGTGCTGGTCGGCGAGGAGCGGTCCGAGTTTGACTCGGAGGGCCGCTTAGAAGCGCGTTTGCGCTTTTTGACGTAGAGGGTGAAGCCCTCTTCGTCGGTGGTCTTGGAGAGTGGACGGTCCACCTCCATGTCGCTGCCGCTAGCGGTACCCTCCGAGTCGGATTCGGAGGAGGCGGGCAGCTCGGGCTTGGAAGGCCCCGCCATGGGGGCCCTCGCCTTGTTATGCGCTCGAGTCGGGTCCGGAGAGGCCGGGCTGTCCGTGTCCAAGTTCACGGAACGCGTGGGAAGGGTAGAGGCCGACTTGGTGAATTCTTCCCAGGCCTCAGGGAATTGTTTGCGTGCAAAGCACGCAACTGGTGAGTAAGGCGTCCATTTGCACGGACGCCATTTTGTTGAGCAGCCGCCCGCCGTGCGGCGGGGTTGTGTATCTATTCGGCAGGGGACCTAGCCGTCGCCTAATGCAACAGGCTCTATGCTATAACCTCGCCTCTGAGGCGATTAAAGAGAAAGCTACTTACAGTGCCGGAACCAGGCTCCGGCAGAGTTTTCGCGTGCTGGTATCTAAACTTCACTATCTGCACTTGCACTGGCGCACGCGAGCGCAAATGGCGGCCGCCTGAGCGGCGTTGTGGCGCGCACGTGCACGGGCGAGTCGAACGGAGCGGGCGTAACTGTATCGCGCACTGGCAGCGGACGCATGGGACGTCCGATCGGTACGGCGGGCAGAACCCGAATGATTTATGCGTTTGTATCGTTGTGAGCGTTAGCGGGCTCAGCGGCGCGCGCATGCGCAGTACGACTCAGTTGTCTACTCACACACACACACGCATTTAGATTTATTATACACACGCAACACAGCATAAAAGTATTTTTTTTTATTGTATATAAAAAAATAATAATTTTTGTGTAAATTACCTAAATGGCGGCTAACCAAGGGAGTATTAATTGTTTTTATTTAATTAAGCGATCAGCGGGACGTTCACGTGATGGTGAGTGATACACCCGTAGCAACGTGGTGCTAGTTTTAGTATACACTGTACCATATTGTGCCCGTAGCTTTGAGATACAATGTTGAATCTCATTACATCAGTAATTTCACTAGCTATAGCGCACTTCAAACTGGAACACAGTAATGACTGCACAGTACTGTTTGTCGGCTGCAACAGGCGCTGCGGTGGTACCCATACAGACGCTCCCCGGCAACAGAGACCTACCAGCAGTCATATCCATCGGTCGTCCAAACCGGATCACAGTAATTTTTGCATAGATTGGTACTGGTAGTGGTCTCTGACAACTCTTACCACCAGCTAAAAATATGAATGGAATTAAAATCGATTTAAATAATATGTGTTATAAAAACGAATAGTGCGTAGTTAGAATAAAACAAATTTTAGTTTGACATAAACTTAAAATCGATAATAAAATTTGGCGGCAAATGTTATCGATATCAGCATTCATCGCGGACATCACTAGCGCGGTAGAAGCTTACTACCGACACACAAAGTAGCCGGGTAAGGCGGCGTTTAAGCACACAAACATTTATACATCGAAGTGAAGAGAATATGGCTATTACCTGATAGTAAGTGAGATTTAAGGTGTTGAGTCTCGGTAATTTCAATAGCTACAGCACCCTTCAAACCCGAACACAATAACATTTACATAGTATAGTTTGATGGCAGGAATAGAAGCTGCGGTGATACCTAGACAGTCTCCGACAATAAAGACTTATCCTTAATGCAGTGAGTTGTATCGGTGGTGGGGCTCAGTGGTCATGGTTTGATCACCCAAGGTGAAAGCTGGAGGAACCGGCCCGCGGCGAAGGGCTGAGCTGTTCCAGGTCAGTCTACTGAGTTCACCACGTACACCTGCTGCTGGCAAACATGAGCACTGCTCGAGAATCACCGTTCCACGGCGGCCGAGAGGAAGTCATGCAGATAGAACAGCATCAGTATTGCGATTTGCTGCTGTTTCTGTACTCCCTGGCTGTATAATGGTTATCAGCGGAGTCCTAGACCTAGAAAACCTAGGTCTTATAGGCGATAGATTTAAGACATTCTATACCTAGGAGAACCTGTGTATTCTAGCGCTGTACCAGATGAGAATAAGGATTTTTATTGTTGGTAGGTCTCTGTTGTTACTAATCATGTATAGGTACCACCGCAGCACCTTTTGCAGTTGACAGACATTACTATGATCCGTTTTGAAGGGCGCTGTCGCTGGTGTAGTTACTGCAATAACGAGACACAATATCTTATGCCTCAGGTGACGAATGAAATGTGGTTATACCATTTTAACTGGCGCCACTTTGCTATGGGTGGACGTATCACTTAACATCAGGTGAACGTCCCGCTCGTAGTGAATAATAAATAAAAAACAAATATTATTTTATTTAATTGGTGCAGTGTGTATCGCTGTTGTGTGATCGTCGCTTTAGTAATCAGACGGCGGCGCTCGGCGGAGCTCAGTCGCCGCCCCGCCCGCGCAGTAAGTGCACGCGTCCTTAATCCGGTTCCGAGGAGAGTGTGCATTTGCGCGGAACCCAAGGACGGCCATTGTTGGCAATATCAGAAAAAAAAGGAAAACCTCCACAAACAAGAGGTAAGCGAAATTTTTGTATACGTCGCGCGAGTACTGGTTTTATCGCTTTGTGCTTTTGCTCTTTACAATTTTTTTTTTAAAATAAATAGTTCAGTGCCTAGGCACGATCTCACCTGGTGTTAAGTTACGCGCCCTGCGGTCGCATACCACTGAGTATTTACATAAATCATCACTTACTGCTTTACATGATTTTAATTTTAAATAATTTATTTTTGATAGGCTCCTCATGCGATTTACCTTTAACGATATTACTAACAAAAAAAAAAAAACAGTCGTCTAGTGTGTGATGGTGAAGCGCACACACTACCACACCATTCATATTTAAATGCTGCGATATTTTAGATACGTGGCATTATGTGCTTAATGCGTTTTATTAAAAATATAATTGACGTTTAAAAAAAAATAACTGTTACGCGCGCGCGCGCGTCTGATGTTTGAATAATTAATTTGTATGTGTGCGCTGCTGATGGAATAATGTTTAAATGTTTTATGGATGGTCTAGATAAGATAGATAATGTATTGAAATATATTATCTATATTATACAAAACTGCTAGCAGGTCTCTGTTGCCGGATACAGCTTAGGTAGGTAAACCAGCGCAGCGCATATCGCAGCCGAGAGACAGCAGTGTGTGAACATTACTGTGATCCGGTTTAAAAGGCGCCGTAGCTAGTGTAACTACTGGGTAATGAGACTCCACATTTTATGTATCAAGGCGACAAGCGCAATGTGGTGCCATATGTGACATTTTAATTAGTGCCAAGTTTTTATAGTCAGGGCGTAAGGGTTGCCACCCAACGAGTTCCTGATTCCAAGTCAACTTCACCAGCTCGCGGTGCGTCCTGGTGAACGACAGACAAGGCTCTGACCACCCACTGACCGTGAACACTGAACTGGACCAGAGTGGTTAGTGAAAGCCCTATTCCCCTCAATGACCTCTTAATAAGGATATCTGTGGGGGAGGCTAATGTCCAGCAGTGGACGTCTATCAGCTGATGATGATGATGTTATAATCAGGCCTATCACTTACCATCAGGTGAACGTCCTGATCATCTCATCGCTTCATTATATAAAAAAAAAATAAGATCCCACAGATAATTAATTTGAAGCAGTATTCGAGAATCATATTTTATCTGTGCCAGTGTCGTACGGTTCACTTCTATAATGTGATGCTGCCTTTAATGAAACGCATGCCTCAAGGTGACGAGCGTAATGTGGTGCAGTGTGCAACTTCCTAATTAGCGCCAGCTCCTTATAATCAGGCGTATCACTTAACATCAGGTGTACGTCTCGCTCGTCTGTGACTGCGTCAAATAAAAAATAATGGCGGCGAGTGTTAGTGACTGTGTGTGGTCGATGCTGTTAGATATATATACCTAGTATTTATAACACGTGGGCAGAGTGACAGGCCGCGGAGCCCTGTAACAGATGAGCTGCAGGAGTCGATGTCTGCCGAGCGCTCAGAGAGAGCGCAGAGAACAGAGGCAGTAGTGTGGACATCCTAGTATCTCCAATATGTAGTCAAGAGACCAGTAAATAGTAAACAGTTATATTTAACTGGATAAGTTATCTAAGCGCCGCGCACACCTCTGACCCAGCAGTTTATCGGCAGTAAACCTTTACTGGGCGCGCGAGGTCATTGACCTAGGGACGAGATGACTACTGCTGGCTGGTCGCTGCGCCGGAGACTGTCTAAGTGCCACCGCAGTTCCAAACTGTGATATGGAAACTTACCGAGATCCTGCTTGAAGGACCAATACCCTCACTGACCGCAGGCCCTTGTAGCCGGAGATTGTCTAGATTTTTTTCATTTAACGTACACTGTCCCCCTCACTCACAACAACGTGACGCTATCTAAGATGATGCACCATATGGAGGTCTCCGCCTTGAGATGTGTTGTCGCGTTACTGCAGTAATTATACTAGTGTGAAAGTCCTTCAGACCGAATAATAGTAATCTCTGTCGGCGCCACATTGCGCTCGCCTCGAGACAATTTAAATCTCATTGCTTAATTCCAATAGCTACTGGTCCTTCGAACCGGATCTCAGGAATGATTACACACTACTATTAAGAGTGTATACATGTGTGTGTCATGTGGTCATGTAGGTTCAAATGTGCAAAGGCCGGGCGCGCGGTCCGGCGTTCGACGCCCGGGCATTCATACAAAACCAGAAAAGCCGGGTATGTTTGCGTCGGCTAATATCCGTAACGGTTGAACCGATTTTGATCTGACTACCGCCGGCAGGTAGCCGAAGATATGAGGAGTAGCTTTGGGTTGTTTTTTTTTTTAAAACCATTACGGTGCCGCGGATAAATGCATTGTAAATTGGGTATTCGTATTCAGCTATAACCGTTGAAAGAATTGATTAGTGTATAATGTAGCAGTGTTTGTCTGTGGTTGTTTTTTTTTTTTTTTAATTCAACGAAGGACGAGACGAGATGTACTTTCACCTGATGTTAAGTGACACGCCGGTCTTAACAGAGTGGCGCTACTTAGGATAATACACTGCAGCAAATTGCGCTTTCCGCCTTGAGACATAACATGTCTCATTTACCCCAGTAATTATACTAGTGACAGAGTCCTTCAAACCGGATCACAATAATGTTTGCACAGTAGTGCCTGTCGGGTGCAATCGCCGTTGCAGTGGTACTTTGAGGGTATGTAACAACAGAAACTTACTACAAATTTTAGTTACGGCGCCCTTCAAACCGGAACACGGCAATGTTTGCTCAGTATGGCAAACTGGTAATGGTATTCGATGAGATGTGGTGTTGTGGAAATATCCTGACTTTACTCGAGCCACCATTGGCTGCCGGGTGAAAATCATTTTCATCTGATTTTTAAAAAAATAAATATATTAATTATTGTATATCAGCTGTTGGCTGCGGCGGCGGCCATTTTGTTTTGTCGTAAAGTATTAATGTGTCGTGCGGGCCGCGTCCCGCGCGCCCGGCTCCATTGCACGACTGACCTTTGCCGATAAAAAACGTTTATATATAAAATAAGTTGTAGTGTGAGCGATGTTAACGTCGAGAAGACTCTGCGGGAGAGTGTTAGCGCTGATCAGACGGGTACGTACTGTAAATATACGAACCGACGAAATGAGATACTTACACAGCAGCACGTTCTTTTAGAATCGTTATAGAGCACGTGCAGTGCTTCGCGCTTTTAGTATATTCTTCCTATTATTTTATTTAAAGCATAAACAGTCCAAGCCCAGCGCTGGGCAACGTTTATATTAGACATTTCGATTTTATATACTATGCGAGGTGGAGAGTTAGGATGTTCACACTGCGCCATATTGTCCTCGTCGCCTATATTATTTTAGCGGTGAAAACGGACTCGTACTAATGTTCCTGCTTATACCAAAGCGGTGTTACCTAGAATGTTTACTCTGCAACATTTATTGCCTGTTGTGTAAATATCAAGTTACTGCAGTAATTCCGCCAGCTACAACGCCTTTCGAATCGGATCGCGTTGTCGTCACGCTACATCTCCGATATCCGCTGTTGCTATGTACTAACTCCAGATATATACATAACACCCTTTCATTAATACAATCACTTGATGGTAAATGACAAACGTGTGCGCTAGTTAGGATGATATACACTGCACCACATTGCGCTCGTCGCCTGTCACGTAACATGTTGAGTCTCGTTATTCCAGTAATTGAACTAGCTGCAACGCACTTCAAACCGGATCACAGTAATGTGCGCACAGTTCTGTCTATCGGCTGCAATAGACGGTGCGGCGGTACCTACCTAGACGGTCTGCAGCAACAGAGACACTGCCAGCAGTAACACCTACAGCATCCTTCAAACCGGATCACAGTAATGTGCGCACAGTTCTGTCTATCGGCTGCAATAGACGGTGCGGCGGTACCTACCTAGACGGTCTCCTGTAAGGGAGACCTACCAGCAGTAACACCTACAGCATCCTTCAAACCGTATCACAGTAATGTGCGCACAGTTCTGTCTATCGGCTGCAATAGACGCTGCGGCGGTACCTACCTAGACGGTCTGCAGCAACAGAGACACTGCCAGCAGTAATAGTTACAGCGCCCTTCAAACCGGATCACAGTAATGTGCGCACAGTTCTGTCTATCGGCTGCAATAGACGGTGCGGCGGTACCTACCTAGACGGTCTGCAGCAACAGAGACACTGCCAGCAGTAACACCTACAGCATCCTTCAAACCGTATCACAGTAATGTGCGCACAGTTCTGTCTATCGGCTGCAATAGACGGTGCGGCGGTACCTACCTAGACGGTCTCCTGTAAGGAGACCTACCAGCAGTAATAATACCTACAGCATCCTTCCAAACCGGATCACGGTAATGTGCGCACAGTTCTGTGTATCGGCTGCAATGAACGCTGCGGCGGTACCTACCTAGACGGTCTGCAGCAACAGAGACACTACCAGCAGTAATAGTTACAGCGCCCTTCAAACCGGATCACAGTAATGTGCGCACAGTTCTGTCTATCGGCTGCAATAGACGCTGCGGCGGTACCTACCTAGACGGTCTCCCTGTAAGGGAGACCTACCAGCAGTAATACCTACAGCATCCTTCAAACCGATCACAGTAATGTGCACACAGTTCTGTCTATCGGTTGCAATAGACGCTGCGGCGGTGCCTACCTAGACGGTCTGCAGCAACAGAGACACTACCAGCGGTAATAGTTACAGCGCCCTTCAAACCGGATCACGGTAATGTGCGCACAGTTCTGTCTATCGGCTGCACAGACGCTGCGGCGGTACCTACCTAGACGGTCTGCAGCAACAGAGACACTACCAGCGGTAATAGTTACAGCGCCCTTCAAACCGGATCACGGTAATGTGCGCACAGTTCTGTCTATCGGCTGCAATAGACGCTGCGGCGGTACCTACCTAGACGGTCTGCAGCAACAGAGACACTACCAGCAGTAATAGTTACAGCGCCCTTCAAACCGGATCACGGTAATGTGCGCACAGTTCTGTCTATCGGCTGCAATAGACGCTGCGGCGGTACCTACCTGAACGGTCTGCAGCAACAGAACACTACCAGCAGTAATAGTTACAGCGCCCTTCAAACCGATCACAGTAATGTGCGCACAGTTCTGTCTATCGGCTGCAATAGACGCTGCGGCGGTACCTACCTAGACGGTCTGCGGCAACAGAGACACTACCAGCGGTAATAGTTACAGCGCCCTTCAAACCGGATCACGGTAATGTGCGCACAGTTCTGTCTATCGGTTGCAATAGACGCTGCGGCGGTACCTACCTAGACGGTCTGCAGCAACAGAGACACTACCAGCAGTAATAGCTACAGCGCCCTTCAAACCGGATCACAGTAATGTCTGTCGGCTGCAATAGTCGCTGCGGCGGTACCTACCTAGACGGTCTGCAGCAACAGAGACACTACCAGCAGTAATAGTTACAGCGCCCTTCAAACCGGATCACAGTAATGTGCGCACAGTTCTGTGTATCGGCTGCAATAGACGCCGCGGCGGTACCTATCTAGGCGGTCTGCGGCAACAGAGACACTACCAGCAGAGATAGCTACAGCGCCCTTCAAATCGGATCCCAGTAATGTTCGCACAGTGCTGTCTTATCGGCTGCAATAGTCGCTGCGGCGGTACCTACCTAGACGGTCTGCAGCAACAGAGACACTACCAGCAGTAATAGCTACAGCGCCCTTCAAACCGGATCACAGTAATGTTCGCGCAGTACTGTCTATCGGCTGCAACAGACGCTGCGGCGGTACCTACCTAGACGGTCTGCACCAACATAGACACTACTAGCAGTAATAGCTTCAGCGCCCTTCAAACCGGATCACAGTAATGTTCGCACAGTACTGCCTGTCGGCTGCAATAGACGCTGCGGCGGTACCTACCTGAACGGTCTGCAGCAACAGAACACTACCAGCAGTAATAGTTTCAGCGCCTTTGAAACCGGATAACAGTAATGTTCGCACAGGACTGTCTATCGGCTGCAATGGACGCTGCGGCGGTACCTACCTAAACGGTCTGCAGCAACAGAACACTACCATCAGTAATAGCTTCAGCGCCCTTCAAACCGGATCACAGTAATGTTCGCACAGTACTGTCTATCGGCTGCAATGGACGCTGCGGCGGTACCTACCTAAACGGTCTGCAGCAACAGAGACATTACCATCAGTAATAGCTTCAGCGCCCTTCAAACCGGATAACAGTAATGTTCGCACAGGACTGTCTATCGGCTGCAATGGACGCTGCGGCGGTACCTACCTAAACGGTCTGCAGCAACAGAGACATTACCATCAGTAATAGCTTCAGCGCCCTTCAAACCGGATCACAGTAATGTTCGCACAGGACTGTCTATCGGCTGCAATGGACGCTGCGGCGGTACCTACCTAAACGGTCTGCAGCAACAGAGACATTACCATCAGTAATAGCTTCAGCGCCCTTCAAACCGGATCACAGTAATGTGCGCACAGTTCTGTCTATCGGCTGCAATAGACGCTGCGGCGGTACCTACCTAGACGGTCTGCAGCAACAGAGACACTGCCAGCAGTAAACTCATCAGTCGCCGCAGACTATCTAGTTAAAGTATGATGCATTTAAATGAGAGTAGTGAGGGGACATCAAGCGGCGTGCTATCGACGGCAACGTATCGGCGTCTCTTTCTTTCAATAAAGATGGTAGGTTGCTACCTTGGGATCCAGTTGTGCCAACCACACACATTGGTAGTCATGACCCTGGCAGATTAGCAGCACTATAATAAACATTTAAAACTATTAAACAGTACAAAGCTAGAATAATTCTATTAAGAGGTTGTATGGAGAAATCCTTAGCCTTTAAACTGAAAAATAAAGAATATACACAGGCGGTAAAATTTCAATTTTTAATCCGTTTCATTTGCGAGTGAACGAGACAGATATATTGTGGAGGCGGTAAACAGAGAGGGAGAGAGAACGATTGATGGATAATTTTGTTATTGTTTGAAGTATGACAGAAAGAATGAAAAGAATAATGTACTATTGATTTCAACATCTCTCTCTCTCTCTATTTTCATACGTTTAGAGTGAGACAGAGCGATAGACTACATCACGAGGTTGGCGCGATGCGGCCGCGGGATCGGGACGCCGAACATTGACGCTGTATAGACATTCGTTCTGTGTCACTCGCACCCGCCGCTGATACATATACAGCTGTCTTTTTTGAGTTACACAAAAACCGATTCGCACCATCCGAGTAGAAATTTCAGTCAGTCGCAATCAGTAGGTACAACCGCAACGCATATTGCCGCCAATTGCACTGTGTTCCTGTTTGAATGGCATTGTAGTTAAATTAATTACTGGGCCAACTCAATATCTAATCTGTGAGGCGACTAGCGCAATGTGGAGCAGTGTATATCCCAATTATCACCACTTTGTTATGGGCGGGTGTATCACTTACCATCAGCTGAAATTCCCCGTCGTCTCGTGGCTGATTTGAATAAAAAAAATATTATAATGAACCTGCAGTCCACAAAACGATTAATCGATATACCGGAAGCGCGTTACATCACTGGCCCGCTTGTGAGCGTCGTCGCTGGTCAAGCGTGTGCCGCACGGCGGACCCGAATCATCTGATGCGAGGTTAAAGAACCGTAACATACATTAACATATATATAGTCTTGTTAATCCGGTATTTTGATAATACAACGTCCTTCATACCGGATAACAGTTTTCACAGTTCCTTCTTCGATAATCTCCGGTAAGAGACCTACCACCAATTCCTTATAGACAGACTAACACTATCATCCATCAGGTGATCACTGTGCTGGTCCCGTATACCATATTTTGAAGTTATCCGACATCTTGATTATAACTCATCACGACTCCCCTCCACCACCAGCTCTCCCAGTGGAGGCAAACCCTGATTTTATCTGAACAAAGGTATAGAAAACTTGTGTAGAAAGTTACATCTCGCGCTAATACTAGAAAGTTGATTCGGAACGGCTCCGGCTTTGTGCCGTCGACAATTAGACTTTAGTGCTTAGAAGTTAAGCACTAAATGTCCGACAATGAATATGAATATATAAATAAATGGAAACGTCAAACAAATTATATTATTTAACTAAGTAACAGGACAAGCGCAAGTTAAGAAGATATACACTGCACCACATTGCACTCGTCGCCTTGAGACATAAGACGTTAGGTTTCATTACCGTAGTAATAACACTAGCTACAGCGCCCTTCAAACCAAAACACAGTAATGTTTGCACTCTATCTTTTGGCGGCAGAAATAAGCGCTGTGTGGGTACCGACCTAGAGTATAGGGTATAGACCTACCAGTAGTACATATTAATATGCTTCAGATATATACACTGCAACAATTGTAATTATACTGTAACACTCTCCCACTTAATTTAAATTATTTAAAAACTAACAGCCCTTTAAACCGGAACACAATAATGTTGTAAACAGTCCTTGTAGCCATTACTATATTATTTCACACAATTTGTCGAAAATATTTTATTATTGGGCTGTAAGGGTCCCCGCAGGTGAACTCGCGGGACCCAAGTCAAGCTCACCAGCTCGTGGTGCTGCTGATCAACAAACCAGGCTCTGGCTCTCGTCCACCCGCATAGGGCCAGAGCGGTGCGTAATGGCCCAAATACCCCCCATATGAAATCCTACATACAAGAACCACTAGTACCTAGCGGTAACGAAAGCCATGCTGACTGTATGTGAAGATCTATGGAGGAGGCCCATGTCCAGCAGTGGACATCTTTGGGCCGATGATGAAGATAATAATGATGATCATTTTATTATTTTATAAAGAAAAAAAAATTAAAAATATATATATATTTTGTAAAATACATCAGCGTTATTAACATTTGCTTTACGGACCCCAAAAAAGAATATAATAAAACATGGCCGCCACTGACTGACGTTTGGCACGGAGACAAGATGGCGGTTCGCGGCAAGCGGTGAAAGCGAACAGTTAGATACGGTGACCCCTGACCTACTAACCTGCGGCGCAAATCACAAGCGGAAACGGGTTTTATATTTATTTATTTTTCTTATGTCCAGCAGTGGGCGTGCATCGGCTGATGATTGACCAAATATTATATTCATATTTCATTGCGACGGATGCAGTGTAAACGTGCGCGTCTTTGGAGCGTATTCCCATCAGACGACGTGACGAGTAATTTCAATAGCTACACTACTGTTTGGTGGTGGTACGAAGACTGACTCTGTACTTCATCATCATCATCATCAGATGGACGTCCCCTCCTGGATATAGGCCTCCACCACATATCTCCCCACATCCCCATCTCTGAGCTACTCTGTACTTACCATCAGCAAAACTTAAGTATACATATATAAGTTAAGTGTACACCACTCATGAGGGATCCAGACTGTTCCGCTCGCGTGGTGGTGGTGGTGACCATCATTACAAAGAAGAGTCGTGTGCCCAACTTGACGGTCGACCGGCGCCGATAAATGTACTGTTAAGTTACTTCTAAGCAGCGCGACACGCGTCACGAGTAACGGCTCTCTAACTCGGTCATATGTTTTATTTACACCGGCGCTGCTACTGGGTATTTGGCCAATTATACTGCGGGCGGGTCGTTCACCCGATGTTGAGTGATACGCCCTCCCACTTCACCATCCCCATAAAAATTCGGAGCGAGTTAGAATAATATACACTGCACTACATTGCGATCGTCGCGTTAACACAGATGGACCGTTACTCCAGTAAATACACTAGCTTCAGCGCCCTTTAAACCGGATCACTGTAATATTTTTTTTATCACGTCAAGCGACGAAACGAGCGGGACGTTCCCCTGATGGTAAGTGACAATCCTGGCCATAACAATTCGGAGCGAGTTCGAGCAGTATACATTGCACCATATTGCGCTCGTTGCCTTGAAATATTAGACGTCGAGTGTCCTAACTTCAGTAAGTACACTAGCTACAGCGCCTTTCAAACCAGAATATGGTGATGTTTAAACAGTGCTGTATCAGTAGCAATTTTATATAATAAAATTGTATATATAACGTTCCGGTTTGAAGGGCGTTGTGTCTAATTTAATTACTGGAGTAACGAGACTTAACAGCTTATGTGACAGGCGACAACAACAATGTAGTGCAGTGTATACCATCATAACTAGCGCCATGTTAACTACCATCAGATGAACGTCCCGCTCGTCTCTCGTCAAATAAATATATATATATATATATTGTTGTCGTTGTTGCTGTTCCACATAAATAGTAAGAATCACCATCAGAGCTTGTTCCAGAACAAGATGCGCTGCTTACTGCTGCTCGTGCTGGCGGCGACCGCGTGCGGCGTGTGGGCCAAGAGCAAGCGGGACGACAACAAGGTACTGTGTTTACACTGCAACACATGGAACGTGTAAGGGATCCCGCGGTACAGCTCACGGGACCCAAGCTCACCAGCTCCTGGTGTACCCTGGTCATCAGCAGACGAGGCTCTGGCGTCCACCAAGCGGTACCCCTACATTGAAGTGAATGATCGCTGTGATCTTCGCGGGAAGTCTATCGGCAGATGGTGGCCATCATGAAAGACCTGTGAGACGTTCGCCTGTCAGTAGTTGACATGGCTCACACAAAGTGGTGGTAGTTAGGTGGATAACACTCAGCACCACATTGCGCTCGTCGCCTGGAGGCGTGTGTTGTCACGTAGCTCCAGTTGCACTAGCTACACCGACCTTCAATACACGGCAGTATTATTACTGTGATCCGGTTTAAAGGGCGCTGTAGCTATTACTGCTGGTAGGTCTCTGTTCCTACAGATCGTCTAGTAACTACTGCAGCGAACATTCCTGCGATCCGGTTTGAAGAGCGCTCTAGGTATTGTCTCTGTTACCAAAGAACGTCTAGTTACCACCGCAGCGCCTATTCCAGCCAGCAGACAGTACTGTACAAACATTACTGCTATCCGGTTTGAAGGGCGTTAAGCTAGTGAAATATCTGGGGTAACGAGTCTCGATATCTTATGTGTTAAGTCGACAGGCGCAATGTGGTGCAGTGTATAACTAGCGCCACATAGCTACGGGCTAGTGTGTCACTTGATATCGAGTGAGCGCAGCGCTCGTCACGTCGCTTAGTTAGTATAAAAACAAAATGGAGTTCACTCGTGTTCCAGGTGAAGATCGCCGTGTACTACGAGGCGCTGTGCCCGGACAGCAAGCGCTTCATCTCGTCGCAGCTGGCGCCCGTGTGGCGCGACCTCCGCGGCGCCGTCAAGGTCAAGCTGGTGCCCTACGGCAAGGCCACCGTGAGTACCCTCACCCGCCACCTGCACCATCCACCATCCACCATCACACGTGGCAAACGGTACAGACGGACGTTGTGTTGGAATTTATTTATTTTCACGCACAAAGTTAAACAATCCACTTTATGCCCACTGCTGGGACTAGAAGCCTCATCATTACAAAGACACAATTCACCATGCTGGTGAAGATCTGCCGACAGGTGTCGCGTCTCCAGCAGCTGTTCTCACGCCGTGATGGTATTTATACCGGAAGGCGAAATCTGATAGTAGCTCTCTATTGGTACGACCGTCTAGGTGGGTACCAGCACAGCTCCTATTGGAGCCGACACACATTACTATAATCGGGTTTCAAGGGCGCTCAAGCTATCATTGGTGGTAGGTCTCTATTGCTGCCGACAGACAGTACTGTGAGAACATAACTATGATACGGTTTAAAGGACGCTGTAGCCATCACTGCTGGTAGGCATCTAGCGCAGGAGACCGTCTAGATAGTTACGACCGCAGCGCCTATTGCAGCCGACAGGCAGTACTGTGCGAACATTATTGTGATCCGGTTTGAAGGACCGATAGCTAGTGAAATTAGTGGGGTAACTTAGGTTGAACACGTTATGTTTAATAACGAGTAGGGCAATGTGGTGCGGTGTACACCATCCTAATTAGCGTCACGTTATGAACAGGCGTATCACTTACCACCAGGTGAAGGTTGGGAGAGCGACTGCGATGGTGTCCAGGTGTACTATTTATTGTGAGAACATTATTGTTTGCAGCACGACAAAGTGGACGGCAAGTGGCAGTTCACTTGCCAGCACGGACCTGACGAGTGCTACGGGAATAAGGTGAGAGCAGCTGCCCAACCGTGGTGGTAGACCGCAACCGGTGGTTGCCCACAGCTGGGCATAGGCCATTTCCAAAGATCTTCACTCCGGACCCTAACCACAGGAATATTCCGCGACATTCACTGATTCCTTTAAATACCTTACTACACTAAATCATATCAACCAGTAGTTGCCCACTACTGGGCATAAGCCTATCCCAAAGATGTGCACCCTGGACCTACGTTGATCACAGGAATTTGCCGTGGATTTCACCGTATCTTTTAAATACCTTACTGCATCCAATCGCCTCAACCGATGGACGCCCACTGCTGGACGTGGATCCCTTGTGTTCCACAACACGGCCCAATGAGATTGATGATGGCGTTAACTTCCACAGCTGCAAGCGTGCCTGCTGAAGGACCGCAGCCTGCAGGACACCGACAAGATGGAGCTGGTGATATGCCTCATGAGCAACGCGAACCCGGACCGCGCGCTCGACACGGTCAGTGGGAATAACTCCATGTATAACAAAACGTCACCAGTATTTAGCTTCCCACTGCTGGGATTTTGACTTCAAACCGATTGACATGATCGATTAGTACCAATCTTTTTATGTTTCACCGGTTTCACTTAATTTTAAGTGACAATAAAACGGTGTAGTGATTGGAGCGGACACTGCCAGCCGCAACACAGCAGACGGGTGGGTAGGAGGAAATGCAGGAGCGTGTGTGCGAGCCAGTTTGTACAAGCTGGTGGCTGATGCGGTCGGTACGGTTGCAGTGCCTGGAGCAGGTGAACAAGTCCGCCAGCTCGGACAAGCTGAAGCGGTGCGCGGCGGGGCCGCAGGGCGACGCGCTGCTCGCCTCCTACGGGGACAAGACCGACCTGGTGCAGCGCCCGCTCGCCTTCGTGCCGACCATCATCGTCAACGAGGTGATGAGAACCAACTATTAACTATTTACTGAGGGTATTCTGATTTTTTTCTAGTCTTCTTAAAGTACCAACAGCAGGTTAAAGTATATCCATTCTCCTGTACTTACCGAGGGTATTCCGTTATTTTTCTAATCTTTTTAAAGTACCTAAAGCAGTTTAAAGTTTATTCATTCTCCTCTACCAGTAGGTATATATCAGTGTATAAATCAGAATACCCCCAGTAGAGGGTATTCTGATTTTTTATAGTCGATTCAAGCAGTCAGTCCAGATAAACCTACCACAAATAATTTATTTATAAGGAGACCTCTACAATTTTTACTCTCTGGTCACTATTGGAAGTGGGGGTAATTTGAAATATTTTCGATTTACCTTACAGAAATTCGATCAGGCGATTCAGGACGAGGCTGTGAACAACCTGCGCGCGGTGGTGTGCCGCGTGGCCGTCAACAAGCCGCCCACCTGCTGATCACCGCCCCGCCTCAACCGAACCACGCCGGTGACCACTCTCACCACCGGCCGCGGCCGTCGCCATTAACAGAACGCACGCATTCATCATCATCACCATCAGTGATACACTACGAATACCTTCCACATCCACCGATAGATGGCCTTCACGAAAGATACTAGATGGCGCTGTATTATAAATACCTCCACAACTCCCACACCGGCGGTCGACTGCCTGCCCTGGACGCGCCTGGCCCCATCCAGGGTCATACATGGTAAAGCTACCACCCACAAGGCACGTCAGTTGCAGTGTTGGACGGTCACCGTCTTCACAGTCGCACCGTCTGAAATCGAGGTCTGTTAAAGTTTGATGTAGACCTTCAAGTACAAGTCGCAGCGCGGCGCCGGGCGCTGCGACTTAGCGGCTAAGCTAACCGACAATAATTAGACCTAAGTTTTTTTGAACGTTTTTTTAAGATATTAAATTAAGTACTTACTACAACATCAGTTTCATTTCAATCTCTACGGGACAAATCAAAATGGCGGCCGGGTAATGCGGACCTTGGTAACTTGGAGACGTTGAGTGGTGCTGTTCCAAATCGTCAGCATCCATATATCCGCAACTCATCAAATGGATTTTAATTATTTGAATTAGTGACCTTCATGTGATGGTAAGTTATACGTCTGCCTGTAACGTGGCGCCGGTTAGGATGATATACATTGCACCGCATTGCGCTCGTCGCCTTGAGATATTCGATGTTGTCTCGTTACCCCAGTAACTACACTTGCTACAGCGCCCTTCAAACCTGACGACAGTTACGTTTTTACAATACTGTGTCAGCTGTAATAGGCGCTGCGGTGATACCTCTCTAGACAGTCTATAGCAACAGGGACCTACCACCAGTGATAGCTTCAGCGCCCTTCAAACCGGATCACTGTAATGTTCGCACAGTGCGGTCTGTCGATTGCAACAGGCACTGTGCTGGTATTTACCTAGACGGTCTGTGGCAACAGCGCCCTTCAAATCGGATCACAGTAATTTTCGCACAGTACTGTCTGTCGGCTGCAATAGAAGCTGCAGCGGTATCTATCACCATTAAGTAGTATATGAAAGTATATCAATTTTGATTAATTTTGACTCGCTACCAAAAAATGTTGCCGACCCCTGAACTAAAAAGTAACCACACAGGAGAACACAAACATAGGCATTAATAAATATATATTTACATTAATAGTTCATCATCAGAAACTTATCACGTTACAGTAATGTATACTACATCTAAGTATTACTTACTATCAAAAATATATGGTATATACCTTAACATATACGAGGAGTTGGCTGCGAGCAGTGGTCATGTGTTACCGGTAACTGAAGCCTGATGGTGTACATTATGATATGGTACGTAGTTATATATAGACGAGTACGGAGATATGATTACATAGCTGGTGGTATATCCTCACAATCAGTTGAACTGAACCGGAGAGTCACAGCAGATGATGAGGTATACCATCAGCACTACCAGGTCTTCACTTACAAACTAAACATATCAAAGACAATCACTGATGGATAGTTCTCCAGAGAGATGATGCACAATTTCTGGACAGGAGCTGGAGAGGGAAATGGGATTGGGGAAAGATGGAGATCACACATCCCGAAGAACGTGATGCAGTTTATCATCTGAACTGGCCCCGTCTCGTCTACTGTTAGGTAAACATGCAGCCTATCCGGTTGCTATATACATGGAGTTCAGACAGAGCCGGAGCGGTGGAGACCTTTGGGACTGTCTCCAGCAGTGGACGTGCACCAGCTCATAATTAGGAATAAAACTTACCATTTACACTACCACATACTAATGAAGACCAAAAAAAAATTTACTGCTATGCATCGGGTTTGTGTTATCAGCACTGTCCGCTGCTGGATGTAGACCGTCTCCGATGCATTCCAACCAATATGGGTCTTGTTCATCTCATAGTGAGTTACGTTTACTCATAATATAGCGGCAGTAGTTAGAATGATAAACAGCTCCACATCTTATCCGTCACTTGAGACAAGATGTTGAGTCTCGTTACCCCAGTAATAACAGCTACCTACAGCGCCCTTCAAACCGGAACATTGTAATGTCTTCACACTGCTATTTGTCAGGCTACAATGGGAGTTCAAATAGTACCCACCTAGAGACAGTCACATCTATTTATATATTCATTATATAAGGTTGTCAAATATCTCCCTTCCGCTTTTTTACTCTTTATTCAATGCTTTATAAAAAGTGTTACAGTGATCGGATTTAGTTCAAATATGCGCCGTTTTGTTCGATAATCTGTTTCCATCTAGACGGCAACTTCATAATACCTCCCTCGTAGAAGCCCCCCTCCTTATTTGCGAAGAACTCGGACAGCCACTTTTCACAAGCCTCTTTTGAGTTCAACTTTACACCACCAAGGGCGTTCACCATGGACAGGAACAGGTGGTAATCACTTGGCGCTATGTCCGGGCTATATGGTGGATGCGATAAAACCTCCCATCCGAGCTCCCGTAGCTTCTGACGAGTCATCAACGAAGTGTGTGGTCTGGCGTTGTCCTGGTGGAACACTACACCCTTCCTGTTGGCCAATTCTGGACGCTTCTGGTCGATCGCCTGCTTCAAGCGGTCCAGTTGTTCGCAGTAGATGGTAGAATTAAGCGTCTGGCCATATGGGAGCAGCTCATAGTGGATGATTCCCTTCCAATCCAACCAAACACACAGCAAAACCTTCCCGGCCGTCAATCCCGGCTTGGCCACTGTTTGGGACGATTCACCGGCCTTCGACCACGACCGTTTTCGCTTGATATTGTCGTATGTGATCCATTTTTCGTCGCCAGTCACCATCCGCTTCAAGAATGGGTCGAGTTCGTTCCGTTTCAGCAGCATATCGCAGGCGTTGATTCGGTCCAGAAGGTTTTGCGTCAAATCATGCGGCACCGACGACGATGTCACGAGATGCCACATGCCGGTCTAACTCGATGTAGTCCATGATTTGATCGGTATTTGCCGTCACAGGTCTTCCGCCGGCTGGCTTATCCATGGTGTCGTTTTCACCGGCTCTGAATCGTCGAAACCATTCCTCCGCGGTTCGAAGTGATAGAGTACCATCCCCAAAACACCATTAATCTCACGGAACGTTTCTCTAGCGGATTTGCCTTTAACGAAGGAAAACTTTAAAATAGCGCGTTTTCGGCGTTAGTGAACTCCATGTTTACACGTCTATAACTGTTGAACGCAATATCCAAACTAATTATGCATAGCGTCGTTTTGTAGGTTATGTCAAGACCTTTCAAATTATGTATAGTATTGCCAGATACGAGCTCTGTAGCGCTTTGTACATAGCCGCGAAATTCAAAAGACAAAAAGGCGGAAGGAAATATTTAACCACCTCATATTAGTATGTATACATTATGCTGACAATCATTAATATAAATAACACATATATATATATACTAGCTGTTTTTCACCCCCTTTGCTGGGCATAACTAACATCCCCGCAACCCTTTTTTGGGGGACACATTATCTAAAACCCGTTTATACCTGACCTATACTCGGCAAAAGGAATATTCCTACTAATATCAAGTCGCCAGCTTTTTTGGCTCCAGAGATATAATACAACATATATATATTACATTCTTATCGCGTCCCACGCCCGCACGCCCACAGCTGGACATGGCTCCGACTAAACATTAACAATTAAAAATTATATGTAATTCTTACATATTTGGAATGATTTTATTATAAGTATATACATGATATAAGAGTATATGTTTATAAACATAATTTTGAATTTTATTTGCTGATACAGTTGCAGATCGTCTGCTGGTGAGGATATCACCTGGTGAAGATCACCAAACTGTTTTGAATCCTTTTTTTTATTCTATGAGGCGAGAGCTGTGGGAGACTTTCATATGATGGTTAATATGACGCGTGACCATCACAACGTGGTGATAGGATGTTATGCACAGCACTACATCGAGCTCGTCGCCTGAGACGTAAGATTGTGGATTTACTGGTGTCAGGACTCTGTTGCTGGAGACGGTCTAGGTAGGTGCCACCGCAGCACCTATAGCAACTGACAGGCAGCAGTGGGCATCATCCTAACCAGCGCCATGTGAATATGGGCGGGCGTATCACTTACCGTTAGATGAATGTCTGGGTGATGCAAAGGGTTCTGCCCAACATCTTACGGAGCCCACGTCAACCTCACCTGCACCAACTGCTGAATAACAGACGAATCTCTGACCGCCCACCAGCCAGCACTGGGCTAGCGTGGTGGAACTATGGCCTAATCAGGGCGTTATCAGGCTGATGAGAAGAACGTCTGGCACGTCTCAATGCTCTATATCGAATAAAAAACTTGACACATTTCCGTGTGTATATGATAGTTCCGGTGGCGGTACCGCGGGCCTAGTGCCGGCGCGCCTGGTGCCGCTTGAGGTCGAAGCTGCGCTTGGTTGGATCTGCGCTTGCTTCAGCGCGGCGCAGATCCTCACGTGGCGTACCAGGTAGCGCTTCACCTTTGACACGTAACCGCACAAGTCACACTTGAACACGCGACACTTGTCACCGGCACTCTCGTGGCACTTGAGGTGGTACACCAGGCTCGTGCGGTGTCGCGATCTGTATTCGCACAGCCGGCACTGGTACCGCCGCTGCTCCTGATGCATCTTCTTGTGCCTGGTGTACTGGGTCTTGCTCGCCGTGATGTACTCGCATTTCGTGCAGACGAGTATGACCGTCGAGTGGGTGACCATGTGCTCCTGGTATTCCGTCTTCTTTGTCGTTCTGTATGGACATTGGAGGCAGTAGTACTAGAACGGAGATTATTGTTGTGTTAAAAATATATTATGTTAACAAACTGAACCTGACCGATGTTCTACCAGCGCATGAGCTGCAGGTACCGGCGAAGGAACACATCATGTGGAGACCGACATAAATCAAAAACAACAGCTTTCGAGAACATAGACATCAGTCAAGTCCTACCAGGTCAGTAGCGAGAATTAACGGTCTTGACTCTCTTACAAAAGAAGA
Organism: Troides helena; assembly: GCA_029286815.1. Taxonomy (NCBI): domain Eukaryota; kingdom Metazoa; phylum Arthropoda; class Insecta; order Lepidoptera; family Papilionidae; genus Troides; species Troides helena. The sequence continues at coordinate 811,977 of JAGSMV010000045.1, read as the reverse complement.
CTGGACAAAGAACTACTTATCAGGATTACCTGTGATTACTGGGGTAACATTACATACCAATGGACACTGAGCTATTTCACTAAACCCTGGTCTTTCAAGCCGTATCACAGTAATGTGTGCACCCTTGGGTACCACACCGAATAATGGTAAGTGACCCTCAGTAAAATTAAAATACCTGGTACAATCCCCACCCGTTTTTCCGGTAGCAAGGATTAGGAGCTCGCTTGCGTGGTCGGGGACGCAGGCTCGCGAGGCGCACCAACGGCACGTCCTCTTCGTCATCCGCACCGCCCACGACTTCGTCGTCCGTCGCGTCGGACACAACAACCGTGTCCACGCGCGGCTCCTGAATGATGACGTCATCTTCGTCGCTCGAAGTCAAAAGGCTGATCGGCTCCGACCTGTAGTTTATGGCAGCTTAAAGACTGAATGAGGTTCCAAGTTTAAAGCTCTGAGCTTATACACTGTGTTTTTCTGCTACTACGAGCTGATAGTATATGACAACAGTAGACATTCCAACAGTTTCACACTTACTGCTTATTATCATCTTCCCGATCTGACAGCATCAGGTCATTAGGATCCAGTTCAACCTGGACGCTCTCCAACAGCATCAAGCAGTCGCGAGCTCCGGCATCCTGCGAGTCTGTATAAATTATTTATCAATGGAACGTTAAGTCAATAATATTCCTTAACTCATAGCAATAAGGCGCTGGTTGTAACAACACAACATGGTGGCAATGAAACAGTCCAAGAGCTTCTCCCGCTTACCATGTTCCGCTGGTACTTCTATGATCACTGGCTGCGCTTCATCGTTCTGCTGCGACAAGTCGATTACTTCACAACTCCTACCATGGTCTCCTTCAACTGTATTGCACTGTTCGTCGGACTTCTCTTTAATCAATTCCTCAGTCTGCCGCTCAGCTATCTCTTTGTTTTGTTTGATGTAGTAGTTGGTCAGTATGTTTTCTATATCATCTTTATCTGTTCCCTTGTTGGGCTTCGGTTCTGTGTAGTATTTGGATGAGCTAGAAAATTATCATGTTGGTAATATACAGGTGCAACATATAAACAATGGATGATTAAAAACTGCATTCCTAAAACTATTGTACCAATCACCATCAGAACGATGAAGGAAGAGGTTATATTAAAGCTAGCTAGCAGCTGCTAGCTAAGCTAGGTCTTAATCTCAATGTCACTTGGACAACGAGGTTAGTTGGTGAAGTGTGCTCATCCAGAGTACTCGAGCTGCTATAATTAAACCAAGCGGATTTAAACTAAGTCTGTTACTAATCAAGCTCTAACTCCGGGAAAGAAATCAAGGACAGATGTATTAAAAAATCAACCGGTTAACCGCTGCACCATGGAGGTGTTAAAGAAAAGGTTTGATTTTATTAAACAAAAGCCATGTGACAATAGATGGCATGAAGAAGCCTCGGTGCTCTAGATCATTAGCCTTGGGTGATGTGTATCATTACCATAATCGTACCGAGCTTCTCATTTGTAAGTTCCCTTTCCAAAGTTTGATACATGGGATGGCACAGGGCTTTAAGACGGATCAACGGATCTTCTTCACCATTCAGGACCTTACTGGCACTAAACGGAAAAGAACGAAATTGAGTTCACGTTATAGACCTAGATGTAGGGGGTGTAAGGGGTTTCGTCTAACATCTTACGGAGCCCAAATCAATCTCACCTGCGCGCAGTGCACCCTTCTGAATAACAGACGAAGCTCTAGTCACTAATCAACCCGCACTGAGCCAGCGTGGTGGGTTACGGCCTAAATCCTTTCAAAGAACACTGACAAACGATGTAGAGATCTTTGAGGCGGAGGCCAATGTCTAGAAGTGGATGTCTGTACGCTGATGATATATATATGATATATAGACCTAAATAGATACCACTTCCAACATAAAGGTTGTATTTTAACAGATAAATTACAATTTATAGCTACCATTCCGACAGCTCAAGTCTGGAGCTGTTCCCATTTGATTCTCTTCTTTGATTTTCATTTGGTACTGCTCCCGTATTCAATTCAGTAGCTTCTTCTCCCATATCACCATTAACAAGTTTACTTTCCTTTGATGCTTCAGTTTCCTTTGGACCAGATTCACCAACTCCATTTTCCGATAAGTTCATGTTTGAGGACTTGTTGCGGGTTTGCCGTTTAACTTGAACCGGTTTTTGTGCTCCATTCTGTAAAATATATATAAAATTACATAGAAAGACAAAGGAAGATGATCTCATCACTATATGGGAGAATGGGTAGAGCGTGCGGCCTTCATTCCGAAGGTCACGGGTTCGAATGTCGGCATGTACCGATGACTTCATTATTTAAGTAATGTACATTTGTGGACTTTAGTTACAACAGCGAAATACAAACGGTGAAGGAAAACATCGCGAGGAAACCCGCACATGAATTAGAATTTATTCTAAGCTGTGTGTGTGAAGTCACCAACCGGCGTTGGGCCAGCGTGGTGACTATGGCCCTTATATTGAGGGTAGGCCTGTGCCCCAGCAGTGGGGACGTAAATTGACTGTTATGAGGTGATTTGTTTGTTGTGCTTGTGAAATTTTTGACATTTAACAAGGAAATATTGCCCAATCATACTTCCTGCTCTAATTATACAAATAAACTCTTCTTCTTCTTTCTCCTACCCCTTTTCCAGCTATGGGGGGTCGGCACAGTATGTACTTCCCTTTCATGTCCTTCCATCAACCCTCATATCTGGATTCACACTCTTCTTACACATGTCATCTTTCACTCAATCCATCCACACTTTCTTAGAAATAAACTAAGTTTCTATAAAACAAATAAAAGAAAAATAACTTACGAGTTCAAAAAGAATAATAAATCTATTGATACTAATTTTAAAAATATATATATATAATTACATCCACCCCCGGAAGCTAAAAGGAACGATCCCGTACTATTTCCCAAAAACTAAAGCAAAAATAAAATCATTCCAATATGCCGATAAATTCAAATCAAAGTTTTATTCGTACTAAAACACCAAAAATTTATTAAAAGTGATAATTACGACTTTCTTATTTTTCATCAAAATACAGCAGGTGTCATAAATAAAGCAGAAGAACTCTATCTTGCTCTGTTCAATCTTAACCTAGTATCACATAAGAATATAAGAGATGCCTCACGTGTTGCGCCTTTCAGAAACCTTCATTAAAAAGGGAATGGAATCGTTTTTAAAAATTCCAATGTAAAAAATGGTTGCATGGTTTTCTAAAAATATAGAGGGAATTAAATACAATAATTCAACATATACAGATCTCCACTCAATTTCAGAGGCATTTAATAATTATTTTATTGATTTAACTGACTTTAAGGTGAACTTTCTCACTAGTAATAATAGTAATCGCAAAATAAACTTTAACTACAACACGATTTTCTTAAAGCCTACCCGTGCCGATGAAATTTTGAAAATATTTAACTCGTTAAATAATACATTTTCTGTGGGATGTGATGAAATGAGAACAGATATTTTGAAAAAGAATACCAAGTTCATTCCTCCAAGGGTCCTCGTGCGTACATAATCAATATATCGTTTATAGAAGGTAGATATCTTGATAAATTGAAATTTTCTATTATTAGTCCTTTGTTGAAAAATAACCAAATGATATGAATAACTAAGACTCATTACACTTATACCAGTAAATGCTAAAGTAATAGAGAAAGTTATGCACAGTAGAATATATGATTTTTTTGAGAAACATAATATCATAACAAATGAGCAATTTGGTTTCAGGAGTAACTGCTCTACAACGTTAGCCTGTTTCAATTTAATAAAAACCATAACGCAGAGCTTAAACAACAAAGTGCCTATTACTGGGTTATTTCTAGATATGACTAAAGCCTTTGATTTCGTATAACATAACATCCTATTACTAAAACTTTCTAAATATGGAATAAGAGGAAAAGCATATGATTGGCTAAAAGCTATCTGGAAGACAGGAAGCAATGTACAGATGTTGAAAAGGTGATAGATGGTGTGAAAATAAAAGGAAGGTCGAAGCATAAAGTCAATTCTTGTGGTATCCCGCAAGGGAATATATTGGGACCACTTTTATTCGTAATTTACATAAACGATTTACCGCAGGTCATTCCTCATCACTGTTCACTATACGCTGATGATGCAACTACTTTAATCAAATGCCAAAACAAAACAACATATGAGGCTGAGATAAACTCATTGTTGCATTCAATCATGGATTGACTACAACAAGACATTAAAATAAATCTAAAGAAAACTAAATTCATTCAATTTTAAACTTATAAATGTAAAGTTAATAACTTTACCGTAGCTTATAAACAAGAAAAGGTTTTCTAGATATTATCTATGATCAACATTGCAACTGAAATGTGCACATAGACATGTTGCGTGCTGAATTAGACAAGTGCGTAGACGTGCTGAAGCGGCGTCTCGGTAATTCCGTATGGAATAATCATTTGGGGCAACACAGTAGATTTCGAAAAGGTTTTTAAAATACAAAAATAAATGCATTCGTGATGTTTGTGGCTCAACGCCATTTGTTAGCTGCCGACCGCTTTTTCAAATATTAATTATTTGCCGCTGCCTCATCCATGAAATAAGCCTGTTCGTTAAGAAATATCCTTCATATTTTCACTTATATATAAAAAGAAAAACGAAGCCGTCTCGGTACGCAAATAAACCTAAGTACTCAAAGTGATCCCTGGAAGTGTTCGGACGCAATGCCTACGTCACGGCCATTGCGATCCACAGCGCGATACCGAACGAATCAAATACATTCCCTATGTAAAAGTTTGAAACTACCCTAATAAATTGGCTCCTAAATAACATGTACTATGTGGTAGATGATTTTTTAAATGATGCTGATCCTTGATAATTGCTTAACATTTATTATATATTATTGCTTTGTTGAGTTCCTTTAGTTTTATCATTGGGTCAGTACTGTACGAGTATAAACTTAGTGTATATGTAAACATTTGCATGCTTTACAATAAGGGGAATGTGCGCTCTCTATTCTGCTGTAACCATCTGTATTTTGTGACCACATTTTGCATATAAACTTATTTGATTTCATTTGTTTCAACTTTTTAGTAAATTGAACAAAGCAAAGCAGAGCAGGAATTACACTGATGGTAAGCAGTATGCCTGCCCGATCGAAGCAGTGCTAGTTAGAATGATATATACTCCACCACATACTGCTTGTTAAGACTTAAGATGTTGAAATCCATTACTGCAGTACTTTCTCTGGGTCTGGGTAAGGGCATGTGTGAAACTGGGAAAAGCAACTGTGAGCATTCACCTGGGGTATCGGCAGCACCTTGGGCTTCAGCCGCACTTTACCCCTCACTACACCATAGTCCTCCGGTCGAAAGTGAGCACTGCACACCACCGACTTATACGTCGGTTTACTCCTCAGTTTAATCGATTCCTGCCATTTCTTGCACCGAGTTTTACTGTTCGGCAATCTGTAATATAGATTTTATTTTATTATTTCACTAAACAGGGGAAGACATGCATGAAGTCGCTCATGAAAGTGGAGAAGCGAGAGAGGCGTGCCAGGATCGTAGCAAGTGGAGAGAGCGGGTCACTGCCTACCGCACTGGGAATGAGGCATGATGTATATGTACATATGTACAGAGAGTCTTCAAAAGATGTTATCCTTACTTTTGCTTTTTAAAACAAAAGAAGTTCATGTGATTTCTTCATAGGATGAAGTCCCCATGATTGTTACCCTTATGGCTATGGTATTGTGAATCAATCAACATAATAAAAATTTAACAAACCATAAATTTCTTAATAGCCCAAACTACAGTAATGAGAATGTACTTATTTATAGTAAACACCAGCTTCAGACATAGCAACTGTCCATAGCTGAATTGGATCGTTTACACATACTCGGCTAACACATAACTGTAATTTTATACGGTTTTGAGTGACAATGAGACTGGGGATAATGAAGCATGCTTGTTTAAATATATTTTTGTTCTTTTATGCCAACTGTAAGAACAGCGATGCTGTTTTAAAAGAAGATTTAGAAAATAATGATAGTTTTAACAAAGCAGTTCCAGACCAGCAATCAAAATTCACACATTTTCTCAAGGTCTTTATGTTACTCAGCAAGTTATTCGCCACTGAACCATCTCTCGTCTTGATAGTAACAGTCTTAACAGATGAGTGGGTGGTAATCAAATATTAGTTTACCGTAGAATAATAGAGGCGGTAAAATAGCTCACATAGATGTGACAATTTTTAGAAATTATTTACCAGTATCTTAATCATATGTAAAAGCGTTAAATTGATTGTGAAATATTAAATAAAAATCTTACCTAAAAAATACAACATCTTTCGCTTTACAGCCCTGAACACAGCAGGGCAGCATCTCTGAATTTCAAAGTGATCTGGAAATTTTATACAAGTACATAGTTTGACATGTTCTTATTCCTTTTAATCTTAATCACCAATCCTCAAAATATTTACATTCTTGTAACACATTCCATTTATGACTAGTTCTATTATTATAACGCCACCCCTCCTATACAATGTCTTGTTTCTTATAAGGTCTAACTCTTGACTATCTTCATTTTGAAGTAAATACTCCATCCTCTCTACTTATTCCTTAGCACTTCTGTAAGTTAGTCCTCTGCTGAACAAAGGCCTCCCCAATGCATTTTCCTATTGATTAGTTAAATAACCCTCTATTCAATGATTCCAACCCCTTATAATTAAAAACTATACAGCTTAATGACCCCTTAATAAAATAATTTCCATCATTATATACAAATTAATAATACACAATATTTGCTATGTTTTGATGCAATTGTAAAGATCAAATAGGTCTTAAACATATCGTAATGTGCTACGACGAGATTTGTGTGTAAATGCATGAACTTGTTTCTTAAGTATCCCACTGACTTGGTAGGTTCTTTTGTACGGTTTATTTTTACCTAATATAAATAAGTTAAATTAAAAGAGTTTCAGAAACATAGAAGCATTGATACACTAAGCAGCTGCAGCATTCTATATGTCAAGCAGTGGACATGTAATGGCCGATGGTGATACATGAATATACAACAAATTTAAAGCTCTCTGTGGAGTAAAAAATAGTGGTAGTACCTATACAAACAAGCTCCATCAAATAATGAAAGCATTGGCTTTGTTAATTATCAAATTGTTTATTAAGATTCGACATCACATTTCTTTAAAATTCATCCATATGATTTATTAACATCAGACTAAAAATACGTTTACTTTAAGAAACAACAATTTTTTCTTTATTTTATCGAACATTTTACTCGCGTCCTTATTCCGATAAACCAAAATCGCAAGTAAAACGCAAAATCATTTCACCTTTATTACTATTACCATAAGATTCATATTTACGCAACGACCGGCAAGATAAACGATATTAGTTACGAAGCAATTATAAGAATAAGACACGACAAAGAATACGACATTAATTTTATAAAGCAAATTATCAAATCATTGCTTTTGTATAAACTTATAGAAAACATTTATTATTTTCGCATAGCTTTTCGCGCGCAAATGTATAAACAAGATTTAGTTAGCAAATAACTCACCTCTTTATATTTATAAAGAAGACTACAAATTTAATATGTCCTGATGTGGATTTATATTAATATGTTCACATTCCAGATCCATTTCAGTTAGTAATTGAAACCGGTGAAAATGCTTCTCGAGTTACTAACAAATCAACGAAAAATATTTACAACTGAATAACTTTTTTATGCAAACATGACACTTAATAGTGATGTCCTTTTTCACTAATCGGTAATATAAATTCTGTTATTGTATCGATTTTACTATTAATTTTTTCCTCAAAATTTTATTTATCGTTGATTACAAGTAACATTGATACGATGATGCCGATGATAAGACGTTTTATCACACACAAATTTCCACTATTTTTTACATTTCATGAAAATTTGCGTTACTTTATAAGTAAATATAAATGTGAGTAAAGGTTTTATTATAAATATATTGCACTCGAGACTATCGTGAATAATTTAAGCACACTCCTGAGCTGATATTCCGCCCTCTGGAGGCAATGCTATATTGTTTTTATATATAATGAAGTTTGTTAGCATGCATTTTAAGGAAGCAGTATCTCCCGTGGCCCTCATCACCGTTACCAAACTTTAACTTAGATATGGAAATTTCAGCGTAAATATTTTTTTGAAGCCCGTTAGTTCCTAACTACAGAGACCTACTACCTTGCTGGTGGTAGGTCTCTGTTGCCGGCGATCGTCTAGGTAGGTACCACTATCGCGCCTATTCCTGCCGCCAAACAGTAGGGTGCAAACAATACTATGTTCCGGTTGCAAGAGCGGTCTATATAATGTGAATACTGGCGTAACAAGACTCAACATCTTATGTCTCTAGCTAGCGTCGAGCGCAACGTGATGCAGTGCACACCATCTTAACTATCGCCGCGTTTTTATGGATGGGCGTATCACTTACCATGGGGTGAACATCGCTTAATTACATTAAAAAGACGGCACATCCTTGTCTAAATGATAGTATGATAGTAATGAAATGAATTTTTTTAAAAAATATTTTATTTAATATACTTAAGAAATGTTAACAAGTATCAAACCAGTGTAGGTTATATACAGACTTTACTTAAAAGTATTTACATTCACTATTAATATAATCACACAGAGAATACCACATGGACAATGAAAAGTAAATGCCGAGGGCAACTGGATAATTAGCACGTCGTGAATTTTCAGACACACAAGACAATATCTCCTCTGTCACTGATTTTTAGAAAGAAACAATTCAAAGAAATATTTAATCAATTTCCTAGAAGCTTATCAAATTTTTTAAATGTGACAAGACTCATGACAAGGGTAGTGTATATGGCAATCCTTCAATTGCACATTAATAACCAGAAATATTGTTTGATAAAATTTAAAGATGCTGTACCATGTAATTAAATAACTTTGTATAGGAACATCACAATCAATTATTATTTATTTTAACAATCAGTTTTATGAAACCTGTTAGTGGCTGACAACAAATACCACGGTCTAAACATAATGAACACGATATTAAACTTTAGTGTCAATGATATATAGAATCAACATCAATAATCATTGTTTATGATATATCTATGACTATAAAAATATTAAAAAACATTGTCTATGATTGTTCACATGTGCAGCATTTCAACAGATTAAAAATGACACATTCGACAAATTTTGACATTGTATTTTAAAAATAAAAATTATTTAATGTTACTATAATCAACATATTTAAAGAGCAGGAAACAACAATTTGTATTATTTAAAATAACAAACAGCATATTTTTTTATAAATGCAATATGTTTTGGCTAACTATATTAGTTATTAGCAGTATCTTTCTTATTTAACTACCCAGTCCTGTTTCTACTATATAGAGTATTACGAGACCGCTTTAGAAAACGAAGACAGACGAAGGTACCGATGACACCTTAGATGATGGGACGGAAAAAAAATCGATCCTGATTAAAAAGAAATCATATATTTAAAAGGTTTTATTAGCATTACTTTACTAAAAAAATAACCAGCAATGAAACACAAAATCAAAAACAGCTGATGATCGGTACAACGAGCGCCCGGGCGCTCTATCTAAATGTTCCGTGACCCTATGAGATAAGGTTCAAATTGGAACCAAATACACGAGTTCCCGCCGCGCCCGGGCGCCCGTTGTACCGAGCATCGGCTCTTTTGGATTTTGTGTTTCATTGCTGTTTTTTTTTTTTTTTAGTAAAGTTATGTGTTTTTATGAAACTATAGTTTCATTTAGCTGTACTAATATTATGGAGCGTAAATAAAGCAAATAAAACATTAATTTTTTTTTTATCGGAATCGAATTTTTCTCAATTCATCTTCAAAGGTGTCATTAGTAATAGTACTAATGACAGCCGTGTCAGCCAATGACGATAGCGTCTGTCATCGTTTTCGGAAGCGGTCTCCTAACACCCTGTATACATAGAATAATATTAAACTAAAGCTTGGATATATCTAATGTACAAGTAATTTTTTTTTCATTGCTGGTAGGTCTCTGTCACTGGAGACGATCTAAGAAGGTATCACCGCAGCTCCTATTGCTGCTGATAGACAGTGGCGTGCGAACATTACTGTGTTCCGGTTTGAGGTGCGCTCTAACTAATTAAGTTAATGGGGTAAAGAGACAACGTCTTGCGTCTCGGGAGACGAGCGCAATATGGTGAAGTATATGTCAACCTAACTAGCGCAACGTTATTATGGGCAGGTGTATCACTTATAATCAGGTGAACGTCTCGCTCAAAAAAAATGGAAAATCATCACCTGGTTCAAGTCATCAAGTAAAATAAATTTATATATTGTTTCTATTAAAACAATTTCTCTTGGACAGCAGCTGCAGTAATACCATGAGGTCCATTAATCAATGTTCATGTTGATGATAACTCTTCCCACTAGCGAGCCAGAGGGAGCCAGAGGGAGCTATTGCGATGTAGATTTATTCGTTTCGCATCGATAGTGCACTATTCACAGATAGCAATTAACACATTCAATCATCACTATCACGAACACAAAATGTCACACCGCTAACAATCACGGAATGCGCCGACGGCCCGCGTTCAGGGCCTCGCTCCCACGCCATGCCGGGAACGGCGTGTGGCCGCTCAGAAGACGCGGTCTTGGTAACCGGAGTCGGCGACCGGCTGCGCGGGCTTGGCCTGCGCGCCGGCCACGTGGTGGTGGTGGCGAAGGTGGCCCGGCCGGCGCGGCGGCGCCAGGTACTCGAACATGCTCTGCGTGTGCTGCGCGAGCATGTTGGCGAGGTCGCACGGCATCGGGTCCGTCCAGAAGAAGTCGTGGTTGAGGGCCGTGTCAGCGTCGTACCTGTACCGGTTCAAACGTAAATAAGAAACATACACATAGTGGTAAATGAAATTTCATTTGCCTTTTTTTATAAAAAAAAAAACAAACATGCTGCAATAAGTTGGCAATATATTGTTAATGGTCAAGGTAATAAACCTTTCTTCTGGAAATGACTATTTACATCTATTTAATTATTTATTTATATTTATGTATTTATAGATCAGTAGCTCGCTGGCGTAATGGTTAGAGCGTGCGGCCTTCATTGCGAAGGTCGCGAGTTCAAATCTTGTCCGGATCTGATGCTGACGACTTTAATATTTAGTAACAACAATAACAACTTTAGTAACAACAGCGATACAAACGGTGAAGGGAAACCTGCACATGAATTAGAATTTATTTTAAGGTGTGTGTGAAGTCACCAATCTGCATTGGGCCAGCGTGGTGACTATGACCCATGTGCCTCATATTGCCGGTAGGCCTGTGCCCCAGCAGTGGGGACGTAAATTGGTTGTTATGATAGGGTGTATTAACAGGGTCGAAGTGTAACAAATACACCCAACATTTAATGTATAATAACATACATATAATATAACCAAAAATAATAGACATAAAATTAATTAAAAACATAAAAAATTAAAGGAGAAATAAATTGAAGAAGGTAAAACATAAGGCAGAGTGCGGTAGGGTACAAGGTTTATATTTCCACTGACAATAAAAATATAATAAACCAGAATTAAGATTTTATGGTGCCATGAATATATCATCAGAAAGCAGACTACAATATGGAGATAATAAAATAAATATAAAGTCACTGCTGATAGGTCTCTGTTGCCGGACACAACAACGACAAGTAGGTACCACCGCAGCATCTATTGTAGCTGATAGGCAGCAGTGTGCTGACTTTACTGTGTTCCAGTTTGGAACATGCTGTACCTAGTAAAATTATGTAATGAGACTCAAGATCTTATGTCTCAAGGGACGAGGACGAAAACTATGAGCGGAGGTGTATCACCTACCATCGGGTGAATGTCCTACTCATCTAGTTACTTAGTAGAATAAAAAAGCTAACCTTTTCGCAGGGTCCAATTGAAGTAGTTTATCGAGGAGGTCACAACCGTACGGGTCCTTCACGTACGGTTTTAGCCTTTCCTGGAACAACAATATTATCACTTACATGGAAATATAAATATTAAACAAGGAGATTGTTATATAGACTGAAAATCATTCATCATCATCTCCATGTCCCCAATACGCTGGACATAAGTCTCTCCTAAAGCATTCAATGTAGCGACATGACGAGTGAGACAATCACCTGTTGGTAAGTGATACACCTACAATAACAATGTTGCGCCAGTTGGAATAGTATACACATAAGACACAAGACGTTGAGTCTCATTACCCCAACGATTACACTAGCTACAGTACCCACCCTTCTAACCCTGATCACAGTAATGTTTGCACACTGCAGTTTGTCAGCTACAATAGAAGCTGCAATGATAGCCTAAATGATCATCAACAGAGAGCTCCCAGCAGTGAATGCTATACATACATATTATTAAAAGGAATTCTACTTCTTACCTCTTCTACCCAAGCTTGTGGGTACATACTAAAAATGATTTTTACTTCTGTTGCAAGTCCTTAAAATAATGATCATGTCTGTATTTGAAAAAATTAGTAGCAAGCATTCCAATATTCCATTTATAGCACAGTAGTGGTAGGCGTACTGGTTCTGTTCATGACTCACACTACTAATTGGCAGACATATCGCTATGTGAACATTCTGATAGACACATCTCTTAGTTAAATAAAAAATTTTATATAATACCTTTACTTTCCTCTTCTGTCCTTTAGGCAACTCCATCTTATTATAGAGATCCAAGTTTTCAACTCCGGGCCACACATCTGGTGTGCAAGAGCCACACAACTGTGAAATGAGTATCAACTGCTGCTGCTCCGTGGGACCCTGTTATAAACATTGCTATTACTTAAACAGCCCAAATTCATATTCGATTGTGAAATCAATGTAAAATTTTATGGTGATAAGGTTCTTGATTTGTGGCCACTTACCGGTAGACATAGAACAGGGATCCACACACAAGGTATACCAACCATTTGATAAAGATTGTGAGTATCTGTTACATTCAGACAGTGCAAGAGTGATGGAAGATGGGGGAACATAAGAGGAGAGTAATGTCTATCAGTGAATATCTATATACTGATGATAATGAAAATTTTTGCCTTTCTAGAGAAAACATAGCTCACCTGCATGATGGGAGATCTCGTCCACATTTCTGCCATTATACACCCAGCACCCCACATGTCCACTGGTGGACCATAGTTTCGATCGCCTAAAACATAAGAGATAATAAAATGCATTACATTATAGAGTTCATTTTATCAAAAAAAAAATATCTTTCTATTCTTTAAATTTCTCCAATTATTAGGTCAGCGAGCTATTTATATATATATATAATAGAAACATAATTATATATATATATATATAGAATGTATGACAAACTGTGACATTATGATTGAGGGACAAAAATTGGAACAAGTGAAAGAATTTGTATATCTGGGTTCACAGATTACGAGAGACGGCAAGTGTAATGATGATATTGAAAGAAGAGTTCTAAAAGGGAATCAAGTCAATGGGGCACTTCATAACTTTATGAGTAGCCGGAACGTTTCACAAAGTGCACGACTGGCTGTGCATAGAGGCGTGTTGGTCACCATACTGATGTATGGTAGTGAATGTTGGGTATGCCAGAAGAACTATGAAAGTAGGATTAATACTGTGGAGATGAGAAGCCTGAGAAGTATAACTGGAGTGAAACGGATGGACAAAGTGAGGAACAGTGTGATAAGGAAGCGGTGCGGCGTGGTTAAAGATGTAATGACAAGGATAGAGAAAGGGATGCTTAGATGGTTCGGCCATGTCGAAAGAATGGATGAAAGAAGATTAACGAAAGAGATATACAAGGTAAGAATGATTGGAAAAATCGGTGCAGGTCGACCTAGGCGGACATATTGCGATCAAATCGGAGATGTGCTAAAGAAAGGCCGGATCAAAAGCATCGCAACCGGCGAGCGTGCATGAAGACGCTCATGAAAGTGGAGGAAGCGAGAGAGGTGTGCCAGGATCGTAGCAGGTGGAGAGTATGTATGTATGTATGTATGTATGTATGTATGTATGTATGTATGTATGTATGTATGTATGTATGTATGTATGTATGTATGTATGTATGTATGTATGTATGTATGTATGTATGTATGTATGTATGTATGTATGTATGTATGTATGTATGTATGTATGTATGTATGTATGTATGTATGTATGTATGTATGTATGTATGTATGTATGTATGTATGTATGTATGTATGTATGTATGTATGTATGTATGTATGTATGTATGTATGTATGTATGTATGTATGTATGTATGTATGTATGTATGTATGTATGTATGTATGTATGTATGTATGTATGTATGTATGTATGTATGTATGTATGTATGTATGTATGTATGTATGTATGTATGTATGTATGTATGTATGTATGTATGTATGTATGTATGTATGTATGTATGTATGTATGTATGTATGTATGTATGTATGTATGTATGTATGTATGTATGTATGTATGTATGTATGTATGTATGTATGTATGTATGTATGTATGTATGTATGTATGTATGTATGTATGTATGTATGTATGTATGTATGTATGTATGTATGTATGTATGTATGTATGTATGTATGTATGTATGTATGTATGTATGTATGTATGTATGTATGTATGTATGTATGTATGTATGTATGTATGTATGTATGTATGTATGTATGTATGTATGTATGTATGTATGTATGTATGTATGTATGTATGTATGTATGTATGTATGTATGTATGTATGTATGTATGTATGTATGTATGTATGTATGTATGTATGTATGTATGTATGTATGTATGTATGTATGTATGTATGTATGTATGTATGTATGTATGTATGTATGTATGTATGTATGTATGTATGTATGTATGTATGTATGTATGTATGTATGTATGTATGTATGTATGTATGTATGTATGTATGTATGTATGTATGTATGTATGTATGTATGTATGTATGTATGTATGTATGTATGTATGTATGTATGTATGTATGTATGTATGTATGTATGTATGTATGTATGTATGTATGTATGTATGTATGTATGTATGTATGTATGTATGTATGTATGTATGTATGTATGTATGTATGTATGTATGTATGTATGTATGTATGTATGTATGTATGTATGTATGTATGTATGTATGTATGTATGTATGTATGTATGTATGTATGTATGTATGTATGTATGTATGTATGTATGTATGTATGTATGTATGTATGTATGTATGTATGTATGTATGTATGTATGTATGTATGTATGTATGTATGTATGTATGTATGTATGTATGTATGTATGTATGTATGTATGTATGTATGTATGTATGTATATATATATAATTGAAGACAATATTCAAGTGAATAGATACAGAGCTATGAAGCAATATACTGTGGTGAAACTACAGAGATAATAACACATGTCAAAATTATAAATGTACTTTGATGTTATATATTGTTAGACGGTTCTACTCGAGGGACTGGGCTCTGGAGGTGAGAGGCTATTTTAAACCATTGACTTCATAGTTAGTATTTATTATAACACGACAATCTTACACATATACAATATTTTATGTTTATATAATGCTAAGATGTTTCACTGTCCGTGCCTAGATGAGATATCCCTTCATAACAGAACACAATCGTCTATTATAACATTTGAAACATTCCGATATTTTGAATCGGTCACTTTACATGCGACAAGTGTTGCCTGCCATTACTTGCGCATTCAAACTCCAACATGCCCCCCGTTAACACTTGCACACATTTCAATTCATAACTGTCTTTATCTTTCATTTCTGAAATTATCTCAACTTTTTCCACATATTAACAGTTAAAACCCAAACCAAAATTCCTAAGAACTATTAAAATAAAACAATTATAAATAAGAACAAAGTATTTTAAAAAACTAAAATTTTTTATATCAAAATAATTGAGAACTTCTAGCATGGCTCTAGGTTACCTATTGTTTTAGTTTAATTAATAAACAATTATATTTTTAGGGTCACCACTTAATTGCTTATGTTTATTGAAAAACACCCCCTTAATTGTTGAATTGTCCGTGTCTCTTTTCAGTTATATCCTAATGTTGTACACATCATTGAAATTCACCTATAAAACTTATAAACTAACAAAAAACAACCCATTTCTCCCAAAACACACTAAGTTCTCTTTCGAAAATTAACATGACACTCCTCACTTTAATACTAGTTTGTTCCGACAGCTTTCAAAATTTACCCCGAGTAGACATTTTGTTAGAATATTGCAATCTGTGGCCCAGTTTGACAATATTTATCTTTAATCTGATTTTCATCAATCTTTTCTTTTACATACATACATACATATATATCACGCCTCGTTCCCAGCGGGGTAGGCAGAGACCAGCTCTCTCCACTTGCTACGATCCTGGCACACCTCTCTCACTTCCTCCACTTTCATAAGCGTCTTCATGCATGCTCGTTGGTTGCCGGTGCTTTTGCTTTTAGTAATATTTGACATCAATGTGCTCGTTTCCTTTGTTCATAATTCCTTTCTTGATAAACCAAATTGCAGATTCGTTATCAACTCGCATTACAATATCCAAATTTCCATACGTAATTTTTTTTACCACATCCCTAATGTATAGCAATTCCTTACAGCAAACTGCAGCAGCACTGTACTCAGCTTCAGTGCTCCAAAGTGCCACAACTAATTGTATTCTTGTGATCCATGCAATTAGCCCTACCGTTCATTCAGATCACCAAACCAGAAGTACTTCATTGTGTCAAGATCACCAGCGAAATCAGATGCCATTACTTACACATTCAAACTCCAACAAATATAATTGATTACTTATAACATGATATATAATTAAAAATATTACTTTATACTTTCTTTACATGTAAACATTTCACTTACCTAACAGCAGCTCTGGAGGCCTGTACCACAGTGTGACCACTCTGTTGGTGTATTTGTTCACTTGCCCCGCTTTAGCGACGCTAAACGCTCTCGCGAGGCCGAAATCCGCCAACTTCAACACACCGTTCTTCGTAATTAAGACATTGGCTGCTTTCATATCGCGATGAAGAATTTTATTGCTGTGGATATAGTATAAACCGTTCAACAACTGCTGCATAACCTTCTTTATCTCTCCCAAGCTAAATTTAACGTTAACGTTAGATAATAAACCAGCTAAATCGTGTTCGCAAAAGTCAAAAACAAGGTAAAATGTTGAACGGTATTTGTTATGCAACGTCGCCTTAGTCCGACAAATCTCTATTAAATTGACAACATTATCGTGTTTGAGGAGTTGTAGGATCTTAATTTCGCGCAGAGCTGTGATTGGGAAGCCTTCTTTTTCATTATCCATAAGCACTTTTTTCATAGCTACGAATTTCTTATTACTGTTCCTCGCGCGTGCTTTAAACACTTCCCCGAAAGTGCCTTGACCTATTTTCGCAACTTTCTCGTACTTCGAAGACTCATCACAAAACGGGAAGTCGAAGTCTTCGATGTATTTCTCTTTTTCTCTCATATTGAGAATCGTTGAACTAGTGCTCAAAACGGGAGCGGGCTCCCGCGGAGCATTTACGTTTTGCATTTTAGAAGCAATTATGGCTGTTTTTATTTAACTTGGGGTTAAAAAGCTTTAACTACTCTTATGATATTCACTTAGTCTTATTTATATTTAAAATATTCATGAAATTACACACACGCGATAAAGTTGAAACGTCAAATTAAAAGAAAATAAACGTCACTCGAACTGTAGACAAACAAATAACAACTAAAACAGAAATTGTTGTAATTTTAATTATGATAAATGTTTATTTTTAAAAAGAGACCATTAAAAATCAATTAATAGTTCAATCATTATTAATACTAATTTGAAATGCATTGTATTGTTATAGGTAATTATAAATGTGAACCGACAGGTTCTGTATAAATAATTTATAAGTACAAATAAAAAATTCTTCGAAAAAATTCAAAATGTTTAGAGATTATATTTAACAACTTGAATACTTGTGTGTGTATTATTAAGATTATTTTTTATTTAACTTTTCATATAACTATATTCATTTAATCTGCATAAAATATAGTTCACTCAGTTGTCAACAATGTCAACTCTGTCGCGTCATGACGGAGGTGTATTAGTTTTGTTCCTTCTAAATTTTTAATATTTACGGCAATAATATTTATTTGCATTAAAATTCTCGTACGTAGGATAGTTATTAGTCTTTTAATTTAATGCTTGTAAGTATGTAGTTTTATTAACAAGCGTTTGTATATACACCAGGCTTTAAATGCAGTATTGATCGTAAACGGTGAAATAGGGCAGCTCTTTACATATATTTTTATCACTGTTTTTGTGTTATCAATATGTGAAATATTTATATAATGGGTGATTGAGCGCTATTGACGTGTTGTGTAATATTATCCGTTTAAACTGCGATGATTGTTCGTAAATAGAAGGGATGTTTCAATATATTGCTGTTTAAAAGTTTCCAAAAAAAATATCTAAAGAGTTTTCTTTGTTTTAAAATTGATCAATTCATTTACTATTCTGTTTTTACTTTTATAAGAATAGCGTTTCTTTTAATCAACTGAAGTATCAAAATTACAGTTATTTATATATTTTAAATGTTGTAGTTACTAGTGATAGTAATAAGGAATGAATGAGTGTTCAGAAAAGACCTGGAAATAATATTAGTAATAAACAAAACGTTTGGTTTGAATATTATTTGTATTTTTGGTTCTGCACATGTATTTTATGTGTAAGTGGAAATTAATAATTATTTAATGCATAGTTGATATTCAAATTTTAAACTCACATAACTATTAAACAATTAGTGTTATATGTAGTTGCAATTTAATTTGCATTTGGGATGATAATGCAATTGCTTTTGTTATGCAAAGAGATAATCATATTTCAGCATCATGGCGAGTGACTCCAGCTCTGCTGTCCTAGAGCTGAACGATGGTGACATCACAGAAGACACAGAGGCACCAAGTGTCACAGATGATGCAGTTGAGGGTGCTCCATTGATTATGGAGCATGGATATGATATTGTTGTGAAGGTATAGCTTTACTTAACATTATTATTCTAGTTTCTATGAATAGGATAGTGTAGTGTAGTGTGTAGTGCAGCATAGGAACAGCTGGTTGACATTTCATTAAGAGTGATCCAGAGCAAGCACAACTTTGAGTAAAGAATTGCATAAAAGAGATGAAATTTGCTCTTCATCAGTGAGCTGTAAGTATACATAGTTGGCTGGAGGTCTTGGTTCCTGGAGATAGTCTAGATAGGTACCACTGCAATGTCTGTTTCTGCCTTCAAACAATAATATACAAATGTTAGTATGTTTTGGTTTGAAAGATGCTGTAGCTAGTGAAATTACTGGTCTAGTGAGATGTAACATTCTTACATCTCAATAAGATGAGCACAATATGGTGTGGAGCAGTGATTCTCAACCTTTTTTTTGTTGCGGAACACTTTTAACAATTTCAAAATTTGGTGGCATACAAAGAAAAAAAATAAGCTTAAATATTATTTATGTTCTCTCTTGCCCTCACCGCTATGCTCGTCGCTTTACTATAATCCGGCATCCGGCACTAAGAAGGAACGCGTTACCAAATAAATAATCAAATAATTAAAAAAAAATGTTTAATTTTATTTAATAATATTAACTTTATTATTCAGCTAAAATTGCGGCACACTTTTAGAATTCCGCGGCACACAAAAGTGCCGCGGCACAGTGGTTGAGAATCACTGGTGTAGAGTATAAACTCTTAGCTATCACCATGCTGTTATGTGCAGGCACGTTACTCACTATTAGCAGAATATTTAACTTGTCAAGTCGCTTCATCAAATAAAAATGTCAAATTGTGTTATAATAGAAATAGTTATCATTCAAAGGAATTAATCAGGATGGATCAGTTTCTCAGAGTCGATAGACTTGCACTACTGAATGTTGGCCAACTACATATTATCATCATTAGCCAATAGATGTCCATTGCTAGACATAGGCCTCCCTCGATGATCTCCATATTGATCGATCCCTCACTGCTTTCATCATAATTACATATCAGTATAATTTATATCGGAGACATAAAAGTATATTTTAACTGCCAGACAGCAGGAAAGACTCATCTTAAAAATCTCGTATTTCACTGGCAGGTAGACGCACCGATGAAGCAGCTATCGACGTTGGAGACGTACGTGACGTACCGGGTGCGATGCGCGTGCGCACGCTGGCCTACACCGCCGTACGTCAGGCGTCGGTATAACCATTTCAAGGTACAGCAACAAATCTATAAGACCTAGATATAATTGGGAGACTATATTGTTGCTGGATTTTTTTTATTCAACGAGGAAACAAGAAGGCTTTCGCATGATGGTAAGTAAACACCTGTCCATAACAATGTAGAGTACGTCAAAGTATATAAAACCCTTTATTAATGCTGAACATCTTCAGATATAAGTTTAGTGTCATTATTACCTTGGTAATTTCTATAGCTGCAGCACACTCGAAGTGGAACAATGCTGCAGTGGTACCTACCTGGTCAGGTGGGAAATCTTCAAAATGCAGTGTGGTAATTGTGTCCACTAAATTCTACTCAGAGGTGTCCTTAGATGGTTTAGGTTGGACACATCGGATCTCCTATAGAACACACTGCAGCTGAAGCAGTCTCAGTGAGAAGAAAAAAGCCTCAGCGCCCATGATGTGCTACAGCATGTATAAGAATAGACTCCTAAGGATAACTAATGGAAATATGGGTCCAAGCCCAACACTTGCAAACCCAAAGTCCATTTTATTCACCTTCTACAACAGGATAGGCTTATAGGCCAGTAAGGTTAGGACTTCTATTGCCGCCACCTAGATGCCTTTGTCGCCCAGCAGGATCGCCGACTAAGGCGTTGATATCACCAATCAGCGGTCTCCTTTTGAACCACCAACCAATGCAAATGGTTAGAGATACCACCAGCAATTAAAAATGATTAAGCTTTATAGAAGTTCTAATTTCCTGCCTTCAGTACCATTTGACAGCAACAACGGTGTGGAGATAGTTTATTAATATATGATGGGTGTTGTGGAGTTTGAGGAGTAAAGGTGATCACCATCACTCCGGGGCTCCTTTATACGATAACTCCATCTTTAGTTTAGAGATTTGTGGGTAGTATTGAAACTTTATCGTTAACCTGCCGCTTGCAGCTGCTGCACCGACGGCTGTGCGCTGGTGCTCCGCTGCTCGCTCCGCCTGCGCTGCCGCCGCTGCACTCTGCGCGCCAGCAGCTAGACCGTTACCAGCCCGCCTTCGTGCACATCCGAGCGTTGGCCCTGCACGCCTTCCTGGGTAACGTATTCCGGGCCAGCTCGCTTGGCCATCTTCTGTCTAATAGTATTAGAACATCAGAAAACAATAGACAAAATCATTGTATTCTTTTTTCGAAGAAGCTTTGAGACGAGAAGAACGTTCACCTGATTGTAAGTGATGCACCTGTCCGTACCAAAATGGCGCACATTACCATAATGGCCAAAGATCGAGGCCAGCCATTCCTCGGAGTCAATGACAGGGCAATAAAGATTCATTACTGATAGGTCTCAGTTGCTGGACACCATCTGTGTAGTTATCACTCCAGCTATTGCAGCTAACGAACAGTAATGTGATCCGGTTTGAAGGGCGTCGTAGATGGTGAAATTACTGGGGTAACGAGACCTAACATCTTATGTCTCACGGGCGCGAGCGCAATGTGGTGCAGTGGATATCATCATAAATAGCGCTGTTATTGGCGGGCGTGATACGCCAAGTGAAGAATTACCATCAAGTGAAGGTCATGCTCATTGCTTCGTGGAAAAGAATTATCCTAACCCGAGGCAACAGCGACCTACCACCGCTAGAACTATTCTTTTTTGACGGTATTACTGTTCACAGAGTGGTCGTGGTCTTCACTTCAGGTATTGGTCACGAGCTTCACACGTCGCCATTCCTCCCTGATGAGATCCCGAGATATTCCATATCATCATCATCAGCTGATAGACGTCCACTGCCTATCTAATTCTATATATATATATATATATATATATATTCTCTACCAACAGACCGCGTGGCGAAGCACCCCATCCTGACTCACAGCGATGACTTCAGACTGTTCGTGACCACTCCGGACGAGGAGTTTGATAAGGTGGGTGTGGCAACGTCAAACATCATATATTCCAATTATGAAGATGGCTGTACATCCTGGAGACCATATCATTCCCGCTGAACAGTAGTATGCAAATGTTACCAAGTACAGAGCTGATACTTAACATTGTATGATGATGATCACATCCTAATTACCAGTCTTGTGATGATTTGCTGCTCGTATTACATTGCTGTCTTTGTACCAGGTGTTCAAGAGCGAGAACAGCGCGCTGAACCTGTGGGGGCTCAGCAGCGCGCTCTACGGCAGCGGGGAGTCCAAACCGACTCCCAACGGAGCGAGGTCAGTGTATCGCGATGGGCGGGATGTCCACTTGATTTAAAGTGATACATCGTAACATTACGCAGGTTAAGATGATACGAACATCATCACATAGCGCTCGTCGACTTTAGGCATAAGATGTTGGGTCTAGTTACCACAGTAATTACACTAGCCAGCACACTACAAACCGGATAACATTAATGTTTGCATACTGGTGTCTGTCGGTTGCAACAGGCACAGCAGTGGTACCTATCTAGACAGTCTCCATCAACGGAGACCTATCAGCAGTAAAGTTAGTGTGGATGACTGTGACATGGACAGCATTTATAGTCCTTCAATCAAGATATAAAAAGTACTGAGGTCAAAGTCCAACCTTTCAGTTAGTACCAAGTGCTTGGATTAATGATCCCATGTGAGCAGTCTTATGTTGAGGATCATTGAACATTGTCCCGCAGGGTACAGGACCCGGAGTTCACAGCGGCGGCGGACTACCTGCAGTCGCTGGAGCAGAAGCTGACGGCGCTCTGCAGCCTCACCACCAAGCTGTACAAAGGCTCCGTAGCACTCAGCGGGGAGTACATGAGGTGAATTATATTTGAACAGACTCCATAGCGATATAGGTAACAGCTTCCTTTATAACATGGTGGTTAATAGTTTGATTTTTTAATTACAAGCGACAAGATGAGTTCAACATTCACCTGATTTTAAGTGATATACTCGCACATAACATGACGCGAGATAGGATGTCATTCACAGCATTAAATTGACGTCGTAGACATAACATGCTAAGTATCGTTACTCCAGTAATTTCACTAACTGCAGCGTCCTTCAAACCGGAACACAGTAATGTTTGGACGGTGCTGTTAGTCGGCTACAATAGGCTCTCTCATGGTAATACGGCAAAAAAGAGATACTGCCAGTAAAATAATGTTGTCATGGTAGTTTACATTTGTTTATGGTGCATACCATAAAGGCGAAGAGCTATTGTCTATGTTAGGGTTTTTTTTATTAACGTCTGTAGCAAAACGCTGACGGAACGCACACCCCGGAGCCGGCAACGGTGTAGTGTCGGACTCCAACCAACTAAAAAGCTCCGCACGGTGTTCCACCTCAACCAATATCTACGAGGGTTGCGGGATAGGTACTAATCTCCTGCAACCCTCGCTTGGATCTATGTTAGGGTTGGCAACCTTCTTTAACCTCAAATGCTCTTCTAATCATCATATGAGCCATTCGGTGGTGAGAGGTTGTCAATACCTGGTCTTCATTCTCCTGCCCCTTTCCCAACTATGTGGGGTCGGCACAGTATGTACTTCTCTTCCATATCCTTCCATCAGCCCTCATATCTGGATTTACACTCTTCTTACACATGTCTCACACAATCCATCCACATTTTCTCTGGTCTCCTTCTACTCTTATAACCATCCATTTTCATTCTTATTACTTTCTTTGTTGTATGCCCTTAATCTCTGGTGTATATTAAACATGTTCTCAGTTTGAGGGGCGCGTGCGGCGCGTGGGGCGCAGCGGGCGCGGCGCTCGCGGGCGGCGCGTGCGCAGCGGCCGCGTCGCGCGCCGGCGCACCGCTGCGCCACCGCGCCGCGCTGCCGCTGCTTGCCGCGTACGCGCGCGCGCACGCGCACAAGATACGGAACAGGAACGCGCTGCACGGTGAGTACAACTCGCGCTACTGCAAGCACTGCAGGTACTGTCTCTGATGCTGCAGACCGCATAGCTAGGCACTACACAGACAGACAGTACTGTGCGAACATTACTGTGATCCGGTTTGAAGGGCGCTATAGTTAGCGCTGTTAGTAGGTCTCTGTTGGTACAAACCGTCCAAGTAGATACCACCGCAGCACGTTTTGCATCCGACATACAGTTCTGTGCGAACATTACTGTGATCCGGTTTGAAAGACACTATAGCTATCACTGATTGTGGGTCTTTGTGGGTACATACGGACTAGGTAGATACCGCCGCAACACCTATTGCAGTCGACCGAGAGTAATGTGATCCGGTTTTAAGGGTGCTGTAGCTAGTGCAATCACTGGAGTAATGACACTCAACATCGTATGTCTGCAGCGACTAGCGCATTGCAGTACAGTGTATAACATACTTACTAGCGCCACGTTGGTATAGGCAGGCGTAACACTTAAAAACAAGTGAACGTCACTTTCATATCGTTTAGTTGAATAGAAAAAAAATGACTTTGGCGGTAGGTGTGCGTGGCAGCACTGTGTTCCGGTTCGAAGGGCCAATAGCTAGTGTAATTACTGAAGTAACGATACATAGACATATCGTGCAGTGTATATTCTAACGTCATTATGAGCGTATCACTCAACATCAGGTGATGGCAGACCAACTCCTAAATCAGCTGCTCCACATCATCGGCTGCCAGTCTTGGCGTATTGGATTTCACACCAGATCATTTCTGGTGAAGGTCGCTGCTGTTATCGTGATCCATTTGAATGGTTCAATTTGTGATTGTGATGTGTGTGTGTTCTAATGCTACATCCGTTTCCGGTCCGCAGCCGCGTACGTTTCCGGCAACAACTCCACGGGCGACTTGCACAACAGGTAACCTATTGTATAGCAATTGTATATAATCTATTAAATAAATATTATATATAAGCCGATCACTCGAAATACAGTGAAGGTATTTTTTTTTTTTTAATTATGCGACGAGCGGGACGTTCACCCGATATTAAGTGATACGCCTGTATAATAACGTGGCGCTAGTTGGGACGGTATATACTGCACCAAATTGCGCTCGTCGTCTGATACTTTGATGTTGAGTCTCGTTACCTCAGTGATTACACTAGCTACAGCGCCCCTCAAACCGGATCCGTGTGTACCAAAAGAGACCTACCATTCGTTTGCTGTTCCCCCAGACTGGAGCAGGCGTCGGAGGCGCTCCGCTCGGAGCTGTCCGACTGGGTCCCGAAGACCCGCGCCGAAGTGAAGTCCCTACTCCTCGAGCTGGCCGACCGGCAGGTGAGCACGCACGCGCAGACCCTCGCCGGCTGGCAGCACGCGCTTAAGTTGGCGACGGGCGCGGGCGCTGACGCGGATGCTGGCGAGATATTCAAGACCGTCTCCAAAACGGCCGTCCAGAACCTGTCCCCGTCCAAGTGCCGCGCGGACACGCCCACCGAGAGGGACTTCGACGAGATAGAGAACTACAGCGGCGACGAGTCCGACCTGGAACCGTCCAGGGCGTACCCGGACGCGGCGCCGGGCGTGGCGGTCGCCCGGGGCCAGGGCGAGGCCGCGGAGCGGGTGGTCGGCAGCGTCGAAGTCCACGTGGACTCCAGCGGGAGCGTCGAGCAGACGAAGCCCGACTCCACCTCCCAGGAAGAGAGCTCCAAGTCCAACGACGGCAGGAACTCCGATCCCCTGCAGGACTTCTCCGACGTCGAGCTGTCGTGATTCTGCGACGTCGTGCTCGTCAACGTACTGAGGGAGTTCTAGCGGTCACACCTGCGGGACGTCTCCATTGCACCCCGTCACTCTCCTTCTCCATCTCTTCTCGACTTATCTACTTCAAATCTATCCTCTACTCCTTAACGCCATTACCACATTTTTGATCACCCATCGAGAGTATAACTGACTGATACTTATTTAAAGACATATCTCTTTCTCTACTCTCAGCGGGCATGATTACCCATCTCCCTCTCCATTCACAGTAGTACCAACCTACGCAGACGACTAAAATTCTAATATTGATAAAAAGATAATTTTTTTCCGTCTATATACATGAACTCTTCTCGTCTTTGCGGATCTCCTTCTCCACTCCTCACATCCACCGGAGAGTACCAGCTCATTACCATGTGTGTGTATATAAAGTAAATGTGTCAAATATTTATACATATATCCTAGGCATTAGATTACATATGTAAACATATATATATGTAGTTGTATACCAAATCATTTGTAGAATAAGTTGTTAGAAAGAGAGGACGTGTGTGTGTGTGTGTGTGAGAGAGAGAGTGAGATAGAAGTTGTCTCCATTTCTACCGTAGTACACTTGTGCACTATAATCTTCATGTACGTGTTGGTATCCTATTCATTGGTGGTGGACATTGACCGTATTAAATACCACAGCCATCGCCCGACAGCAGTGTTCTGATGGCTCCGGTTCTATAAGAGTTCCGGTTTGAAGGGCGCTGTGGTAAAATTACCTCGGTTAACGGGACTTAACATATCTCGAAACGGCGTGCACAATGTGGTATAGTGTATAGATATTAAGTAGCGGCACATTACTGTTCCGGTTCGAAGGACGTTGTAACTAATATAATTACTTCGGTAATCAAACTTCAAAACTTAATCACATCTCTTAAAGCAACGATTACAATGCAATGCAGTGTATAAATTCTAAGTAACGTTTAATTACTGCATTCCGGTTTAAAGGGCGCTGAATCGTATGAAATTACTGTTATTGAGACTTAAGTCTCAAAGCGACGTTTGCAATGTGTTGCAGTGTATACAACTTAACTAGCGTCACCTTTTTACGGGTTACCAACATTCAAACTGTCATGGTATTGTCCGGGAACCTAACCAAGGATTTATTGTGGTGCGAGTCAACCGCTGCGCCACGGGGGCCGGTCGCAGTGTATAATTGTATATTTTGTATTGCTCGCATAGTATGTTGTGTATGAATACGAATAGTACAATGGAGGTCGTGTTGTATATAATCGGCGGTGGTATTTATTGAATAAATTAATCGACATATTCTTGGTTTCATTTGGGGACTCTGCTAGGCCTCAGCTCGTGGACCGGAGCTGAAGTTACCGGTAATTAAAAAAAAAACGTCTTCAAAATAAAGTTTTGTTTACTTTTGTGTACTAATTTACTGCTAATAGGGCTCTGCTACCGGAGACCTAAGTAGGTCCCCCTCTAAAACCGGTTTCCCCCGGTGAGGTCGTTGACATCATAAAGAGGCTGAAAACCAGATCAGCCCCGGGATCCGACAACATCTCCAACAGAGTTGTGAAAGGTCTCCCGCCCCCGATCGTCGGTCTGCTAGTGGCCATATTCAACGCCCTGCTAGCCGACTGCTCCTTCCCAGACGCCTGGAAAGAGGCCGTAGTGATAGGTATTCCGAAGCCCGGAAAACCGAGGAACCTACCCAACAGCTACCGTCCGATCAGCCTACTGAACACCTTGGGCAAACTGTACGAGCGCATCATTCTAGAGCGTCTGCGCCATTTCACCGCAGAGAACAACCTCCTCCCCGACGAACAGTTCGGATTCAGGAGCAACCACTCTTGCGTTCATCAAGTGCACCGACTGACCGAGCACATTCTGGTCGGTCTCGAGCACAAACGACTGATCGACACCTGCGCCGTCCTATTCGACGTCGCCAAGGCGTTCGACAAAGTCTGGCACGAAGGCTTGATATACAAGCTTTACACTCACAAAGTGCCAGACCGTCTAGTCACCGTCATTCGAGATTACCTCTCGAATCGGTCCTTCCGCTTTCGCGTTGAGTACGCTTTCTCCTCGCCCCGGCCGATCAAAGCCGGCGTCCCTCAAGGCTCTTGCCTCTCCCCGCTACTCTTCTCGCTCTACACGAGCGACATACCGAGAGACCCCTTCGTCAATATGGCCCTTTTCGCCGACGACACCGCTCTTTATCACTCCGGCAGAGCTCCGGGTATTATAACGAAGCGCCTACAGAACGCGACCACCCGCCTAGGCGAGTGGTTCCGGACGTGGCGAATCGATGTAAACCCGGAGAAAAGTGAAGCCATTCACTTTACTTCACGTAGGTCATCAACCCTTCTCAAGAAGGCGAAAGAACGCGGCCATGAACTCGGCCAGCTCTCCCTCTTCGGCCAGCCGATCCCATGGAGAAGCTCGGTCAAATACCTCGGCGTCACACTCGACACCAGACTCAATTTCGTCGCCCACATCCGCGAGGCGAGAAAGAAAGCGGCCTAAGTACTGGGCAAGCTATACCCCTTGCTGTGTAAGAAGAGCAAGCTCTCTCTCAGACACAAGCTTCACCTTTACAAGGTATGCGTAAGACCTATAATGTCTTACGCAAGCGTTGTCTTCACCCAATCGTCCGAAGACCGTCTCAAACTTCTGCAGACTCTCCAGAACCGTTTCACCCGCACCGCGACTGGTGCCGAATGGTACCAGCGCAATGTGGACATCCACAGCGACCTTAAACTCCCAACGATCAAGGAGCACTTTAGAGAGTGCTCCGTGACCTACTTCGCCAAGGCGGCAACTCATCCCAACCCTCTGGTGGCCAGCGCGGCCAACTACGTGCTACCTCCGAATTCCAGGACGAAAAAGCGCAGACCGCGGCACTCGCTTATTCCGACATCCCAAGGGGTCCCGCAAACCACACACATACCCTCAGTCACCGACAGCACCGACGTCACCACACACGCTTCGAATATCAGCATCACGCCGCCCTTGCTTCAGAACGCGGCGCCGCAGCTACTCACACACCGCGTACACTAAGTACACCCGCGACCGTGGGCGGTCCTCGCCGCCCAGAGATTCCGATACAGGCGAAGGTAGTCGGGGAACGGGCCCGCGCCCGGCCTCGACGACCGAGTAGAATCGCCAGATAAAGCACAACAAAAACCAGACACACACAATATACAGAATCATCCGCCAGACAGCTATATCCCGCGTAGCACTTTTTAGTTTCTAAAACCTCAGGCCGTGGATCCGGGTCCACGAGCCCAGTGTCAGATGAGCTGTAAGAGCCGCTGTGGCTTGCAGCCCGATCTACATCAAGAATATAGGCTAGGTACCATCAAAAGACTCCCGGGCCAGATGCACTTGGTCGCGCGTGAACCCTGACACTCGATGCTTTGGGAGACCGATTCTTTAACGCCTGCCTGGAGACAGGTCGGATTTTCAGATTAGTTCTTCTCATAAGAACGGAAGATAGACATCCCTCAGACTCTCCTGTCTACCGCTCTATAATTTCTGGTTTTCTCATCAAGCACCTGGGTTACCTGGTGGTGCTAATTTATCTGAACAACAATTCGGCTTCGGAGTGGGTCGATCCTCAATCGATGCTATTCAATGCGTCAAAACCCTTTCGGACGAGGCAGCAGCTCAGGGTGACGTACGGTTGGCAGCATCATTGGACATTGCCAATGCATTCAAGTCTTCCCTGGGCTTGCATTACGGAGGCATTGGGGTTCCACCAGGTCCTATCTTCGCCGAATTCGGGGCCCTTTCGGGGGAAACCTCTGCGAGCGGTACATCTTTTATTACGGACGGCGAGGAAACAGTGTGCGGCGTTCCGCAGAGTTCTGTATTAGGACCACTACTGTGGAGTATTGGGTACGACTGGGTCTTGTAGAATGAGTTTTCCCAGGATGTGATGGTAATATGCTATGCCGATGACACACTAGTTACAGCTCGGGGGAAAACTCACGAGTAAGCTGCCTGATGGTCACTGCTTGAAGAGTACAGGTTGTCAGTAACATATGAATGTTGGGAGTAGAGGTTGCACTTGGCCAATCCAAGACTATGTGCTTCCATGGACTAAGGAGGGCACCACCTCGGAATAGTCACATCGTAGTCGGTGACACTTGTACCAAGTTTGGGTCTACGTATCAGACGAAGCGGCATGTGTTTTGGCGCTCTATCATCCATATATCGATGGAGATCTGAGCTCCCGAGGAGAGTAGATTCCGTCAAGGGAATGGGAATTGCGGCAGCTCCACTTCCGAAAGTCAACGTTTATAATAATAATAAATCATTTATTTCAAATAACTACATGTGATCCATATTGAGTTAGATACAATTACACTTAAAAGTAAGTGTTAGTAACAATCATATATTATTAACATTATAAAACATTTACAGACACATCGATGTGTAGTTGTATCCAGCGAGCTGATGTCGCTGGGTTCCATGTGTCTGACAGCGCGCGTAGGATGGTGCTGGGGCGGGCCCGCACTTTAAAGAGGCGCAGCGTTTCCGCATGATGGCAGCACATCCGTTTCTACGAGCATCCGCGAACGTGGCGGAAGTGCTGCAATAACACGGCAACCCTATCCGTGCCCTGAACGAGCTGGTCGCTGCGTGCCCTCCGCGCACAATTGACCCTTCACATTCCTTCAACATGGTAATCGTTTCATGTCTCGTTGAGCTCATCAATCATCCGTTCACATACAGATTGAAGAGTGTCGGAGAGCTGAGGCTGCCTTACGCTACACTCCAATCTATACCCATCAGAGGATGCACCAGCCTAGCTTAGATCTGTTTCAGTTCTCGCCTTGTTCCAAAGGATATCACAGCATACGAGATCAAATGCCTTAGACAGGTCCAAGTGACAAGCGTACGCTGGCGTGTATCGTGTAGCACAGTATTGAGGCACATGACCACTCTCGGTGGTAAGACCTGATCTGAAATCGAACTGAGTGTCGTCTAGGGAGACGTGACCATCCAGTAAGAATGCCCAATGCACAAGTTAAGAAACAAGGAAAGACACCTCGGCAACTGACTGCCGGCGTACTGCAGGTGCTCGATGCTGAGCTCATCTCAACCCAGGAATCCGTCCCTCACCATACACTGGATTAAATTATCTACTTCAGTGGCAGTGAAACCGTCAGCAGCACGCACTAGCGGAGATTCAACTTTATAGTGCTGTCCAAACAGATTGGCCCCCCGACCTTCGCGGAAGACCCAGCCTACGGTCCAATTTATTCGTATATGTCCACAATTGGCTGACGTCCTTCTTTTATGGTGTTCTACCAAAACGTCCATTTTTATTTTTACATCATATTAATTTTGCTTTCAAAAATTATAAACCTTATAATGTGGAAGGAGAGCCTAACCAACCTCTCTTAAATGAGTGGACGGAAAGGTGGTTCGTATCATTGACCTTCGGTCTGGTGCAGGTAGTTTTGGTCATAGATGTTCTTGTAAATACCTAACCCGCATAGCCAGAAGAGAGCCGACAACCGAGTGTCATCACTGTGGATGCGAAGAGGATACCGCGCATGATACCTTAGAGCATTGCTCGGCATGGGATGTCCAGCGCCAAGACCTCGTCGCTGTCGTGGGGGATGACCTCACACTGCTTGGTTTTATTAAAGCCACGGTCTGTAGCGAGGGCTTGGACGCCGGTATGGCCTTCTGTGAGATAATGCTGCAAGTGATGAGTGGCAGCGAGAAATAAACACTCATCTCTCAATCCGCGGGCAGTGACGAGGATCCCATAACAGAGGCCATGGTGGAGGACTGAGGGGTTCTCTGTCACCAAATGTCCAGGTAGTGCGTGCTGTACTTCCGCCTAACACTTTTATAGAGGGTGGAGAGCAGTACCTCTACTCCGAGATGTCTCTTCCTGTGCGAAAGGGCTCCAGTGGTCCGACCAAATGTGAGGAGTGAGGAACCGAGGAGTTTAAGCCGACAGCAGGCGAGTATCCAATGAAGAATTTCCGCAAGAAAGAAAAGTAAGTAACGCCGCAGCGTCTATTACAACCGGCAAATAGTAGTGTGCAAAAACTATTATATTCCGGTTTGAAGGGCGCTGTATTGTAAAATTGCTGGTTTAACGAGACTCCATCTTAAGTCTGCTACGCCACACGGTGCAGTGTATAACATTCTTGTTGTAATAAGGTGAATTTTATAATCTTATTAACGCTCAAATGGTACAAGTGGCGCCATCTAGTTCTAATCTGGGAGGATCCCCGCGATGTCCTCCCCCCTTGTGTCGTTGTCTTTGTAATGCGTAATAAAATGTGGTTCTAAAGTAAAACTGTAACGTTAATATTTCTATCTTTTATTTAAAATAAACTAACCACTACAACAATTCTAACTAGCGCCATGTGATTAACAGGCGTATCACTCACCATCAGGTGAATAACCACTCGTCTAGCAGAATAATAAAGAAAAAGGTTTCTGAAGCAACTTCGATCTTCAGATGACCTCCGCCGCTATCACAACCTCGATCAGCTTTATCGGCCGCGGCACCCGATAAATGAGATCGATGGCGCAGCTTCCGCTCGACTAATCACCAACATCTGATAGCTGGTGATAAGTTCCACCTATTTTTTTACCAGGGGAAATGCTTTCTTATACCTACCCTCGCGGGGGCAGACACAGTGAGAACTCCCAACTCCTCAGCACCAACTACCACAGGCCTGAGTAACTTTTGAACCGATTACAAGACTGGATATATCATCATCATCAGATAGATCACCAATGCTGAACATAGACCTCCCCCCAAAAATCTCCAGAGGTCATTGGGGGGAATTGAGCCTCAGCCCACCATGCTGGCTGATGGGTGGGGTCAGAACCTCGTCTGATATTCAGCAGTGTGCATCACGAACTGGTGAACTGGTGAGGTTGAATTGAATTGAAGGTCATGATGACGAGCCTCCTATTGCACCACATCCATAGCTCTCATCACTCAGACATAAGTTCCTCAAGTGATGAACTGCAGCGGGTTGATAATGATGATATTGCCAATCATTTGAGCTGGACCTTCCTACTCCCGAGTCTTCAGGAGAAAGATTTTTGATGATACTCTTCAGATCAGGTTTTCCGTTTTGGACCTTTGGGCTGTTATCAGGAATAAGGGATGGTGGTGGGGGTAGATGAGGGAGCATTGCTTCCGTTGTCACGCTTCCTCTTGACAACACGTTGTTTATAGTTTGAGGAGTTTTCCATTGCCTTTACATTGTACACGTGATGAATTACCATATGGTAATGTAACGCGCTAGTTACCGTTGAAGTAATTACAAGTAATCAATGCTAATTACCGGCTGACGTGGCGAGCAGGGTGGAATAACTAATCGGCCTCGTCAGCTAACTGGTTTTAATAAATAATTTAACTGAACGTTTTAACCGATAGAGAGTACTCTATGACAGTTGTTACCGGTAATAGGATGATAATTCATTTTATAGTAAGTGATACACTCACACCGCGGCGGTAGTTAACGTGGATATACGCTGCACCACATTGCGCTTGTCAACTCGAGAAAAAAGATTTTTAATCTCCCTATCGCAGGAATTTTATTAGCTACAGCGCCTTTCAAACCGGATCACGATGTCTGCACTGCTGTCTGTCGGCTGCAATAAGGACTACGGTTGCGATGGCTGAGTCCATAGGGGCTCAGTTCATCGAGTTCGTCAAAGTGGCTTGTCCCGAGCTGTGGGACAAATTTGAGGCCTATCAGGCCTCACTGAGGGCGAAGCTGGCTGCATCAGACAGCCCAGCATCCCCTTCGTCCGCATCCTGCGCGTCACTAAAGGCTCGAGCGAGCACCCCTAAGGGGCTCGCCGAGTCATCAGCTGCATGCTCACGCGATTCATCGCCGTGCAGCATGGAGCTCATGTTCGACGGTGAGGGTATCTCCGACATGGAGGTGCAAGTGTCCAACCCCCCGTAATCAGACGACGAAGGATTCGTCGTCTACACAGTGTAACCTTCCCCTTCTCTTATATATAATAAGTTTTAAATATTTTAAAACTATATTTAGTACTCAGATAATCACATTTCACGTGACCAGGTTGATGCACACTAATCTTTGTGGTATGATTGATGTTTATGTTTTGGCCATTAATTATTTATATTAATTTGTGATCGTCTCGATTAGGAGCTTGTTCTACGTTGTGTTTATAGTAATATTTAGTTCTTTTAGGTTTATATAGAAGGATGAATAGTTGTTAAAACAGTCTGATGCCGTTTGTGTGGTTTATTTCCTTATTTACAATCCCTTCACGCTTGTAAAGGTCTTCACATCTTGTTACGGGTTTACAATATGTATTAATTCTTAAGACCCCGACACAAGTGTATAAGTTCGCATCCTCACAAAAAAAAATGTGGGGATGGCATACGGCTCCAGCAAACAGACCTCGCCGTATGCGGTGAGCGCCAACCAAATACTGCGCTCCCCCCGAAACGGAGAATTTAATTGGCCTCGGACCGCAGTCCGCAGCAAGGCTTACTGGCGAACCAGTGGAAGAGCACTCGGCTCATTGTTAGTGCGTAAGCACAAACTGTAATCAAATTGCGCGTGGCAATGTGAGTAGGCATCTCACAAGATACAACCGTAACCAGATATACAGTGTATGGTCAGCGCACATTCCAGGACACATAATACATATAAAGGGTACTCGGGCCCAAAGATTAGTCCTTTGTACGAGCCACCACCTTCACTAGTCAGGTGCACTTGCAGACACATTGTAAAGTGTTGGAATTGACTTCACCACCAACTACGTAGTCAGCACAGAGCGCAATCCGCGGAGTGCATTCGAGAGCTCATTGCTCACCT
This sequence comes from Troides helena, assembly GCA_029286815.1. Classification (NCBI taxonomy): domain Eukaryota; kingdom Metazoa; phylum Arthropoda; class Insecta; order Lepidoptera; family Papilionidae; genus Troides; species Troides helena. The sequence continues at coordinate 777,233 of JAGSMV010000045.1, read as the reverse complement.
CATAAAATAGCAAAGCGATTATATCGCAGCCTTGAGAGATTGTACTCCCACCAGCTATCACCATTCATGAAGTAAATGCATAACTCCGCCAACTACGGTAGTGGATACAGCCAATAAATATTATTTTTATTATGAGCCATCAGGCATAGAGTGTTTGTCGTTGAGTAAAATGCTGTTTTGATCAAGTTTGTCTCGCCCACTGACAACTCGCCACATATTTTAAAAGATGGAGAGCTATTGAGGCCTTATTTGCAATTTCCATAAAATAGGGAGGGCACACAGTCTGCAGCCCCGTCATCAAGGGACCCGACTTGGAAAAATCTAATAAGATAAAGTGTCAAACCGTAACGCAAGGCGCAACCTTCAAAAATGACATTTAATCTAGAAGTCGTCGAAGACGTCGTATCACCGAACTGCGACAGACATTCAATCAACTAACATCGACGCACATCATCATGAAAGGCGCACAAGACATCACAGCAGACATCAATATCTTGCAAAAGTCCTCAGCCTACCAGATCTGTAAGACGCATCAGTTCAATAACGATGCAAACGTCCCGCTACGACAAGACGCAATATCAATGTTTGATAAGCATCGAGGCAGTAGCTCGCGTCCGCTTCCGCTACCTCATAATGCATCGACACAGTTCGAGTTGACTTTGGAATAAACAAATATTATTAAACACGACGTATCATAGCGGCAAGCCACTTAGACGCCGAGTGCCCACGTATCATAGCGCCGAAGCTCTAAGACATGGTTCTGAGAATTTCGATATCACCGAAGTGTCATCTAACACTCTTCCCGAACCGGAGTATAATCAAGTAGTTACTCAAATAACCACCAACTACACCCGGCTGGTATCTCACCTCCTTCACCAACACGATGTTATATGTTAATTTTGTCATGCACCACTTTACACGGTTTCAAATCCATATACTTTATAAATTTTATTTGAACTATGTAATACTTGATATATTTGTTTAGAATCATTAATTTTATTTTGATAAATTAATGTATCTCTTTACAATAGCATGTAATGTATGCTATAGTGTCTTGTTCGATTCATTATTTACCACAGAACAAAAAAAAAAGAGCGCTTCGATTAATCGATTAGTAAAAATATCAATTTTATATTAGGGGACCGGAAAGTAATGTCGTTTTCTTACGCTAAATACAAACACATACATTTTTAACGAGTCTTTATTTTTAATCAATGATGTATTCCCCATCATTGTCAATAACCTTTTGCCATCTAGTGAGTAAATTTTCAATCCCTGATCGATAAAAAATTAATTGGTTTTCGGCAAAATATCTAGAGATGGCATTTTGGATATCATCCAAATTTGCAAATGTTTTGCCACTTAAAAAGTGTTGCAGCGCTCGGAATAAGTGGAAATCCGATGGTGCAACATCGGGCGAATATGGTGGATGAGGCAGCACCTCCCACCCCAATTCATTAATTTTTCTAGAGTTCGCCTTGCGCAGTGCGGTCTTGCATTGTCATGTTGGAGAATGACGCCTTTTCGGTTGACAATCGCTGGCCACTTTTCAATTAAAGATTGATTGACTCGCTGCAATTGTTCGCTGTAGAGGTCTGCAGTAACAGTTTCTCCAGGTTTCAGTAATTCAAAATGAACAATGCCGCGAATACTCCACCAAACACACAAAAGCGCTTTTTGGGGTGTAAACCTGGCTTAGCAGTACTCCGAGGGATTTCATTTGGAGAGAGCCACTGCCTTTTGCGTTTTGGGTTATCATACAGGACCCATTTCTCATCTCCTGTGATCAAGCGATCAAAAAACGCTTCTGTGTTGTGTCGTTGAAGCAATAAGTTGCATGTGATTGATCGGTTAGCCTTATTCTGTTCGGACAGATTATGCGGGACCCAAACACCTGCTCTGCTTACTTTTCCAATCTGCTTCAAATGTTCTTGGATGGTCGACCAAGGTTTGTTGAGACTGTTTGACAATTCCTCGATCGTCTGACACGGATTTGCTTCCACTTCCGCCCTTAACACGTCGTTGTCTAACGCTGATGGTCTTCCTGATCGATACGAGTCGGAAAGATCAAAATTACCCGATTTGAACTTGGAAAACCACCTTTGGCGTTTACGAATGTCCAGTGCATTTGGATAAACATCGCAAATGTTTTTGGTAGCAACTGTTGCGTTATTTCCCTTGCGAAACTCAAAGAGCATGCAATGCCGGATGTGTACCTCTTCTGGTATTTGGCTGGCCATTTTACCCAAAATTACAAAAAAAATTGTAATTCAATTGTCTATAAGTAAAGAAATCACTATAACCTCACAATGTCTTTGGTACGCCTCTGAACAAAACAATGAGCTGACAAATGACAATCAAGTATTGGCATGCGCAGAAACGACATTACTTTCAGGTCCCCTAATATGTCGCATACATTTTTCGTCAAACGTCTTATAGTTATAATCAAATTGTAACTCATTTCATAATATGATTTATTAGATATCTAACGTATAGAAGCGTTCGAGATGTGGGCATATAGGCGCATGTTGGCCATAAGCTGGACTCGGAGAGTGACAAACGAGGAGGTTCTACGGCGAGTACACCAAAAAAAGGAATTTTTGCAGACTACCAAGAATTTTTTTTTTTTTTTTTTTATTTATTTATTTGATTTACCAACGCTTGTATACACTAATTCTTTAACAAAAATACATGATATTATATTAAATCAAATGTAACAAGGCAATTACAGGTAAATACATCTTACATTAATAATATATAATCTAATACTGGCAGTTATTGTATATTATATAACGACTAGGAGAATGCCATTCCAAACTAGGAACTCTTTAAAAATAACTTTTTAATTATTTGGCGGAGCTTGTTGGGTGAATCGTTGTGGATGTCCAGGTGATCACTATACTCGTTGAGCAACTTGCATAGTCTGGAAATAGGAGAGTTTGATCCGAAAACTGTTTTACGAAAGGGTGGCTGGAACGGAGTTATTTTGTACCTAGGATATCTAACAGGGACGCGTAATTGAAATTTTTCTAACAATGGAGAACAATCTAGCTTATTATTAAAGATTTTGGATACAAACAATAAGTCATTTAATATACTGCGATCAGCTAAAGAGATCATTTTAAAATGTGATAGTTGGTTTTTGTATGATGTGATTTTTCGTTTAGGAATTCGACAAGAGAATTTTAGATGTCTAACGAATTTTATTTGTATCCGTTCCATTCTTAATGTATGGGTAGCATAGTGTGGCCTCCATACAACTGAGCAGTACTCCAAAATATTGCGCACTATGCTGTAGTATAGAGTAATTTTAGCATCACAACGAAAACCTTTTGAATTACGAGTTATGAACCCGAGCATTTTTGAGGCTCGTTTCGTAATATTTTCGAGATGAGGCACAAAAGTCAACCTATTATCAAAGATAATCCCTAGATCTCTAATTACTTCGAATTCTTGGAGGATATTTTCTTTTATGCTGTATTTGTAAGTGATTATGTTACTTTTCCTAGCATATCTTACAACGAGACATTTATTACAATTGAGGACCATGCCATTGTTATTAGACCATTCAACCAGGGAGTTAAGATCCTTTTGCAGTTTTAGGGAATCATCATTTGTTTCAATGGTCTTGCTCATTTTAAGGTCGTCAGCATACATATAGATTTTTGAAAATTTTATGTTGTTGGGGATATCATTGACAAAAATATTAAATAAAATTGGTCCCAAGAGAGACCCTTGAGGCACTCCTGAATTGACGTTTCGTAGGTGAGATTGAAAGCCATTCACAGCGACAAAGAAAGAGCGATCATCAAGATAGGATTTGATCCATTGCAAAAACATATCCGACAATCCATACGCTGACAGTTTTGCAGTAGGATGTGATGCGCTATACGGTCAAAAGCTTTACTGAAATCTGTATAAACGACATCAACCTGTTTACCAGCATCAAGTGCTTCAATTAGGGTCTCGGTGATGTCGACCAAGTTCGTTGCAGTAGATCTATGCTTAACAAACCCATGTTGATTGTTATTTAAGAGTTGATAAAAATAATGTTGTATGTATGGGCAGACCATGGATTCGAAAACTTTAGCAAAACTTGATAATATTGATATTGGTCGATAGTTGTTTATATGATTATCACTATTTGTTTTGTATACGGGTATTACTTTTGCAATCTTCCACATTTTCGGAAACACTCCTCATTGCAAGGAAAGATTGTAAATTAATATAAGAGGTTCAACTAACAGATTGGCACATCGGGCCAAAAATATAGGTGGTATACCATCAGGCCCGGCGCCCTTGTTAAAATCAATAGTCTTCAATTTATTTAAGAGTAAGGACTGGTCGATAACTGGCAAAGCCAAAGGTAATGTATTATTTTTCCTAACAGCTTCCGCATAATCTGTAGATACTTTAGAAGAATCTATTTTATTAGTGAAAACTGAAGCAAAATGTGAACAGAACATTTCGCATATCTGTTGGCCGTCAGAAGTTGCTATGGCGCCATCTGTCATCAGACTAGGATATAAACTTTGGCCACCTCGCCTCGATTTTATGTAGGACCAAAACAATTTAGGATTTTTGGTAATTTGGAGCTCAATATTTTGATTTGAATATACTGTTCGTAGCAATTCGTTGTTAGACGAGTACAGCGTGAACTTAGTAATCGCAATTCCAGTTCGTCCATAGGATTTTTATATTTATTGAATCGACATCTAAGATTATATTTTTCTTTTAGACATCTAACTAAATTTTGGCTAAACCAGGGTGGGTAATGTTTTCTTTTATACTTTTTCTTTGGTACGAACTTCAGTATTAGTTCAGTTAATTTATTGTAAAAGAGTTGTAAACGATCGTCAACGTCATGAATATGTTCAAACAACTCGTTCCAGTTGCATACTTCAAGAGCTTCGAAGATTTTATGGTAATTAGCTTTATAAAAATTGTGTTTAACCATTTCACTATTATAAGGGAGTTTTATTTCATTAATTAAGGTAATATCAACATCAAGCGGAGGGTGTGATTGATCGATTATACTTAAAGTGCTTAAAGAGTGACTAACCGTACAAAACGATGTATTCGAGATAACAAAATCAAGTATTCTGTTGGAGGAATTAACTATAGAATTATGTTGAGTAAGACCATTAACATGTATAAAGTCTACAAAATTTTGACATAAGGTAGGTACAGCGTGTGGCTTAGAGGAATCGCTCAACAAGCTCCAGTTCATACAAGCTAAATTAAAGTCACCTAAAATACAAGCAAAGATGGCTTTCTCTAGAACACTATTACAGTTTTCAATAAAAAGATCCAATGTGGAGTGCCGTACGGGAGGCGGTAAATATACTGCACAGAATGCCATTAGTTGGGTTGTGTGAGAGATAGGTATTTCCACCGTTATCCAAAAATCTTCCAAAATTGACTCCCAGGCATACATTCTTTTAGAGTTTATCTTTCTAGATACAGCAATAAGCACTCCACCTCCGTCTTTTTTGCACGAATATGAGGCGCACCGATCTCTTCTATGTACTACATATCTTTGGTCAAACAACTCGGTATTAGATATTGTGCTATTCAACCATGTCTCAGTGAGAACAATAATGTCATAGTCGTTACACAGTATTTGCCGGTGGAGTTCATGTGTTTTAGTTCTTAAGCCGCGTGTATTTTGGTAATATACTTTTAGGTTCGCGAAAGAACGGATTTTATAGGCCAGAGAATAGCACCAAGAAGTAGACAACAAAGTAAATTTATAATAGTAAATTAAACTATATGTTTAAGCGTTTCCATGTTCCTTACAAGTATGTGTTCAGTTTCATCGGCTTTTCTGATAAAGACTTTGCCGTTGCGAACCCACACGAATTTGTATCCCAATTCTTTGGTTCTCATTCGGGCAGCCGCATGAAGAGTCTTGTTAATCGGCGATAAATGTTCAGTGACGAAAATGGGTGATGATTTTCCAGTCAAATTTATATGCGTACTGTTTAACTTATTTTGCGGGTGAGTTTTATTAAATCTTATCACTGCAGCTAGAAATTCATCACGAAGTCGCGGAGAAGCAAGCTGGACAATGATGGAACGAGGGCGAGAGGTAGTGCGATTAATCTTGGATGTACGTGTTATGTGCACTATTTTGTTATCGTCTAAACAGCACCCGACAACTTTACCGATCTCTTTAAACATTAGCATCAAGTTTTCGCTCTTGCTTTCAGGTACACACTGAAGTTCAATGTTGTTCCGACGGCCCAGTTGCTCCAGTTGATTTATTCGCATATTGAGATCATCGACTGTTGTCTTCATTTTATCAAAATTTGAAGTCACTTCAGTTACTTTTGATTTGAAACCTTCAGATTCCTTCTTCAAGTCTTCGTACTCACAATGTATGAAAGTCATGGATTCCTTTATTTCAATTAGTTCGTTACGCATTGGTTTAAGTTCTGTGTCAAAAAAGTTTTTCAAGTTGTCCTGAATCATACAGAGAATGTCATTCATGTTTTGGTTAATCATATCCTGTACAATTTCGCGTATATCATTTTTGGTAAGTGGTAAATTAGTACTATCCGTCTGCGAGACTAACCCTTGCCGTTTAGTCCTTCTTGTGTTGGTATTACATCGAGATGGTTCTTTTTTTGAGGTTTTTGCTGAATTACGGGTACATTCCGAACAGTTCCAAGCAGATCGCATGCCTGGAGAAATCGAGGATTCATCAAGACATATACAATTAAGATGGATATATTTTTTACATTTTATGCATTAAATATGCTTGTCCCTGTTGTTCGAGTCAGGCGTACAGCAACCCCAATTTGAACTGGCCATCTTGAAATCAAATTTAGAAGTTGCAGAAAATTGTGTTTTACTCTCAAATGCTTGATGATATGACTACGGCCCTTCCGCCTCGAGCCAGCCGCGCCGCTCAGCGTATGGGAGTAAAGCGCTTATGCTTAGTACTTAACTGTGAGAGTCGCGCGTCGAGTCCACTTGCACAATTTTGTAACTAATGTTAAGACTACCGCCCGATTCTGCACAATTTTATTTTCATCAACGTTTTTTAATGTTTATGGCTTCATAATAGTCTAATCACAAGTTTCTATTATCAAACCTCCACTGTTTCACTCCAAGGAAAGGGTTTTACACTTAAAGATATTTTAGTAGCAATTTAAAATATTTAAAAACAGTCCCAATATCGTGCGACCTTTACTACCACCTGATAATGAAAGATGAGAAAAGTATCGTATCTCCTCCAACTCATCTTGATGGGAAAAGTTGCCGGTAAAAGGAGTGTTGGTCGTAGAAAGAAACCATGGTTACGCAACATCCGAGAGTGGACGGGAACTGCGAGTGCCGCCCAACTATTTCGCCTCGCAAGAGACAAAGTTAAATTTGGAGAACTGACCGCCAACCTTCGCTAGCCGGAGAGGCACCTTAAGAAGAAGAAATATCTAACCATTATATAATTTGTACCATGATTATAAACATTATTTCTGTCAAAATATCATATTAGTAGTCGATCGTGTTTAAAAGATGTATTTATATAATTTGTACCATGATTATAAACATTATTTCTGTCAAAATATCATATTAGTAGTCGATCGTGTTTAAAAGATGTATTTATATATTTTTATTGGGCTATAAATTAATGACTAAAAAAACTAAATGTTTTATTTCGTTCTAAATGTTACTTAATTTCTGAATGTTTGTTTTGTTTCCACATACGCGAAATAAGTACAGTAAAATAATCTTTTTTTATTTATATGGATACCACATCATTGAAGCTTTATAAAATCGACATTATATATCAATATTTATCACTTGACCTATTTCGCCAAGGCGGCAACTCACCCCAACCCTCTGGTGGCCAGCGCGGCCGACTACGCGCCACCTCCGAATCCAAAGATGAAAAAGCGCAGACCGCGACATGCGCTTATGCCGACATCCCAAGGGATCCCGCACACCACACACACTCCCACAGTTACCGATAACACCGACGTCACCACACACACTTCGGACACTACCAACACGCTCCGAAACTCAGTATCACGCCGCCCTCGCTTCAGAACGCGGCGCCGCAGGTAGGTGTGGAACGGGTCCGTACCCGGCCTCGACGACAGAGTAGAATCGCCCAAAAAAATTACAAGAACCAGACACACACACACAATGAGAAATATCGGCCGCAGGACAGCGACACCCCACGTAGCGCACTTGGTTTTTCTAAAACCGCAGGAGCGCATTGTCAGATGAGCTGCAAGAGTCACTCCAGCACTATGGCTTGCAGCCCGATCATCCCGAACATCACGAATCTAGACAATATTTTATGTCTAAAGGCGTTGAGCGCAACGTGTTATTGTGTACATCATTCTGAATAGAGCCATGTTAGGGGTACGCAAATCACTTAACATCATGTGAACGCCCGACTCATCTCGTTCCTTTGAAGAATAAAATAAAGTGTTTAAAACGAAATAAATGTCTTCGACTATCCACCCCACCGACGTAGGCAGACGTAAATCCTTAATCTCTTGAAGATGTCCTGCTGCTCCTCGTGTAGCATCACTTTGATTTATTTGAGGATAATCTGTTCCATGAAATGTTAATTGATACTTACATCGTCTTAAATCGATAACGAACGAAAACATTAATTTTTATAATTTATTTTCAATAAATCATAACATCGATAGTTTTAGCGGACAGCGCAGGACCGGTCGCCGTGGAGATCCTTAAGGGAGGCCATTGCCCAGCGGTGGGCATTACTTGGCTACTTATAAGTATTACAAGCTTGCAATGATACATCAAGAATATAAAAAATTCGTGATATATGGACGACTGAGCCGTTAACAGATTTAAAAATATTCTCATGTCAAATTTAATAATACGAAAAGCAAAGGTCGCAAGGTCATCCAGCCAGCCATATTTTATTATGTCGTCGACAAAAATTTCTATTTATTTATCACAAGTTATATAACTGTTCGATGAATCTTTAACTATTATTCTTATTGGTAACAAAATATTTAACATTATTCATGACAATTGATTTTGTAGGCCATTCAGTAAATTACTTGTAGCTTTATAACAAACAGTAAATAATACTTCGGTAAATAATTTCTTTATAGTATACAATTGTAATGCAAAATAAAATATATCGACAGTATATCTCTATTGCCAGAGATATTCCAGGTGTCAGCAGCCAGACCACCGCAGTGTCTATTGCAGAACACAAAAAGTAGTGTGCGATTTTTTCTATACTCCGGCTCGAAGGACCTACAACTATTACTGCCGGTAGGTCTCTATTGCCGAACGCTGTGTAGGTCCACCGCTCCTATTGCAGTCGACGAATAATACTGTGCAGACATTGCCGTGTTCCGGTTTGAAGGGCATTGTAGCTAGTTTAATTCGTGGTGTAACGAGATTCAACATCATATGTTCGTAGCGACGAGCGTAATGCGATGCTGCGGATATCGCTAACAGGTGAACGTCGTGCACTTGTCGCTTCGTAGAAAAAAATACAAATTTCAAATCATATACTATTATGTAACGGCCAAAACACAGTACGTCAGGTCGAAAGCAATTTTTTTTTTTATTTCTCTTAAAAAGCAAGTACAGCGTGACAAGGATTAATTGACAACTGTCAAAAAATTAACTAGCGCCGCCATCTTGAAAACGTCACTCCGAGTGGCAATGGACCTTGTCGCTGTTTAGGCGGTAAAATTATTTTTGTGCATACACTGTGTTAATATGTAACAACTTTTTTTTTACTCTATGACCCGGCACCGAGGCCTTTGAGCCTTGTATAATAATATATATATTCTTTATTGTGCTATAAATATTTTTATTTATATGTATATTTTGTAATATAAATACTAATTGAACTGTGTTCAACGAGTGACGGTCGCGGGAAGCTGGCAATAGCTCGACAGACAGCAGTGTGCAAACATTACTGCGATCCGGCTTGAAGGACCACTAGCTATTATTGGTGGCAGGTCTCTATTGCCGGAGACCGTCTAGGTCGGTACCTCCGCAACGTGTATTGCAGCCGACAGACAGCTGTGTGCAAACATTACTTTGATCCGGCACGAAGGACCAACAGCTGTTATTGGTGGCCTCTGTCGTCGGAGCGTCTGGATATCCGTCCGGAACGCAGGACCGGTTTGAAGGGCACTATGGCTATGGAAATTACTAGGGCGACGAGACAACACGTTAGATCTCCAAGCCAGATTAATGTGGTGCAGTTGCAGTGTATATCATCCTAACCAGCGCCGCGTTGTTGTGGGCGGGTGTAACACTTAACATCAGGTGTAGATCCTGCTCGTGTCGTTGCTTAGTTCATTAAACAAAAGCCGCTGGATGCGGCCAGCACAGGACCGATGAGAGTGGAGATGTCCAGCAGTGGACCTCGGCTGATGATGATGATGGTGGTGATGGTGAACTATGTTCGTGAAGCGTATATCGTTATACTAAATTAACTAGATATGGCCTGCGCCCGCGTCGGGAACACCTCCTGGAGTATCCGGTAGCAGTCGTCCCACGGCACCACCCTGGCCTTCACTTGTGGGTTGGGCGACGAGAGCGTCTTCTTAATGAGCTCGTCCAACGGGTATCCTCTTCGTGGGAAAACGGTTGCCTGGAGCGGACAATAAAGCGGTGATATACATAAAAAGCCCACTACATCTTCCCACAGCTGGGCAATTATAAAGGGACAGAAGATTACAAGCAACCCATCGCGATGACCAAGTAAATGTTGGTATGTGATTTTGTTGTTTTCAGATGAGTGGTAATCGAACGCACTCCTCCGGTTTGAAGGGCGTTGGGGCTAGTAAAATTATTGCGGTAACGAAACTCAACGTCGCATGTCTCAAAGCGACGAGCACAATGTAGTCCAGTGCAAAACTAGTGTCACGTTTCTACGGGCAGGCGTATCACTCAAAGTCAGGTGAACGCCCCACTCGTCTTATCGCTTAGTTGAATAATAAAAAAAAATGGATATCTTCATGCGATGATCGTAATGTGACGCGCTGTATATCGTCCTCATTGTCGACGGATTGTTCCTGCTCGAAGGGCGTTATAGGTAATTACAACGGTAATCAAACATACGTCCATCCTAACTAGCACCGCGTTAAGGACAAGTGTATCACGATCAGGTGAACGTCGAGCTAGTCTGGTTGATTCGTAAAAACAAATTGTGTCGAGTCCCAGCAGTGGGATTGTATAGTGGGCGAAAAACAATTTTATTATGTAGCTGTGTATGTTCCGGTTGCTCTATAGACCGGTCGTGTGTGTGTGTGTGTGTGTGTGTGCGTGTGCGCGCGGTCGGCTCACGTGCGGCGGCAGACCGGTGGCCGGGCAGTAGTCGTTCCCGCCGTCGCCGCAGTAGAGCAGGCGCGCGTGGCGCCGCGGCGCGCGCCACTGCGCCAGCGCCAGCGACTTGCACAGGTTGGCCGGGCAGCGCTGGCAGCTGTTCTGCTGCATGCACGGCTCTATGTACAGCCGGCCGCTCCTCCAGAACGCCCTGTTGGTCACCACCGCCGTCACCGCGTCCTGCACACCGGACACCACTATATCACCTCATCCGAACACGCTCAACAATTAATACAATGAACTGCTCACATAATTTTCCCACAAGTGGGACGTTTTGCCCAACACTCTGGGCAAGCTCCGAGACTGTATATTTATATCTGGAAACCCATTCCATCTCATACTGCCGGTACATATTTGTCAAGCGACAAAGTCGAAATGGCTATATCCGGCTTGAAGGACCAAGTAGTAAGAACAAAGACTCTGTTCAAATAGAGACGGTATAGGCAGCGCGCAAATATTACTGTGTTTTACAAGGCGCTGTAACTAGTGAAATTACTGCGGTAATAAGACGTAACATCTTATATCAGCGACGAGCACAATGCTGCAGTGTATGGTAACTGGCGTCAAATCGCCGTGCTACCGATTGGTGGGAGCTGTACCTAGTGAAATTACTGCGGTAATAAGACGTAACATCTTATATCAGCGACGAGCACAATGTTGCAGTGTATGGTAACTGGCGTCAAATCGCCGTGCTACCGATTGCGGGAGCTGTACCCAGTGAAATTACTGCGGTAATAAGACGTAACATCTTATATCAGCGACGAGCACAATGCTGCAGTGTATGGTAACTGGCGTCAAATCGCCGTGCTACCGATTGGTGGGGGCTGTACCTAGTGAAATTACCGCGGTAATAAGACGTAACATCTTATATCAGCGACGAGCACAATGCTGCAGTGTATGGTAACTGGCGTCAAATCGCCGTGCTACCGATTGGTGGGAGCTGTAACTAGTGAAATTACTGCGGTAATAAGACGTAACATCTTATATCAGCGACGAGCACAATGCTGCAGTGTATGGTAACTGGCGTCAAATCGCCGTGCTACCGATTGGTGGGAGCTGTACCCAGTGAAATTACCGCGGTAATAAGACGTAACATCTTATATCAGCGACGAGCACAATGCTGCAGTGTATGGTAACTGGCGTCAAATCGCCGTGCTACCGATTGGTGGGAGCTGTACCCAGTGAAATTACCGCGGTAATAAGACGTAACATCTTATATCAGCGACGAGCACAATGCTGCAGTGTATGGTAACTGGCGTCAAATCGCCGTGCTACCGATTGGTGGGAGCTGTACCTAGTGAAATTACTGCGGTAACAAGACTAAGTTGTATATATTACCGTGATGTAAACGTATCACTAATAAGACCGGTGTAAAGTGGTTGTGTGGACATCCTCACTAGCTTTTCAACGGTTCATCATAGACCTCAGCTTCCATCGGCTGTCTCCGTTACCCTGGTAACCATCACGACTGCAACAGGCGTCGGGAGTCGTGCCGCACGATCACGTCACGACCACCGCCGGCGCGTTAGCGACGGTACGATAATTGGTACGCAACCGCCCTTGGTACGGTCGTGCCGTACCCACTTCCGTGACCAACTGCTCAGGGTAACCACACATTGACATGAGATTGCGAAGGCTGTCCACCGCTGGACGTGGGCAAAGGAACACCATTATTAATAACAGACTAGGATATCGGCACCGGTGCGTTCTGTACGAGATCCAGGAGCCGTTCCGTATGCACTGAAGCTGACCACCGAGGGCTTTGGTGAGTAAGAATCTCACATAACCCTGACTCCCCCCACAAGGGTCTATCGAAGGTTTCCCCCATTAAACCAAAAAAAAGATCAAAGGTATCCAACAGCGTTTATCCTTAGTACGTTCTCATATCCTTATCTTTTTTGGTCACGTATGCCGCCGAGGGAGGGGAGCTATAGAGCGACTCCTGGTCCAGGGTTGAGGGTATCAGGCCACGAGGAAGAACTGCCATGAGATGGAATGACCAGACAAAGGCAGTGAATGGCTCACCACCATTACCACTACATGAATGTAGTAGGAAGGATGCCATCATGATAACCTTGAGACCTGAAGTCATGGCCTCGACTTCTCCGTCAAGAATGAAGAAGAAGAGAAGAACGAGAGGGGCAGATATAGGGGATGGGAGAAAAGGAAATATCGAGTGTGTTCGTCTCACTCTCATCATCATCTGGGATCAGGAGCGTCACCAGCATCCGGCGTGAAGGTGGAAGGAAGCATGACAGCATTTCCTGTCCTCTACACATCCTTCGGTAGGAGTGGGGTGAGGTTACAGTACCTCTGGAGAACCTGGAGGCAGATGTTCAGCAGTGGTCGCATGGTGGCCTGTCCACCAGCAGCGGCAGTTACCTGGAGGCCGTGCGTCTTCAGCCAGTGGTTGACGAAGACCGTGTTGGCGTCGGTCAGCACCAGCACGTCCCAGCGGTCGGCGGCCAGCGCGGTGATCAGCTCCTCGACACCCGGGGTGGGGCGCATGGACGCGATGCTGTCCAGGATATCGTCCGGGTGCATGCCCGCCGAGTAAGCGTGCTCGAACACCTGGCGGGAACTCATACTTAGTCGACTAAATAAGGAGGTAACGACACGAGCGCGACGTTCACTTGATAGCGAGCGATACAGCCCACAACAATATACACCTAGTTAAAATGTATACACTGCGACACATCGCTATCGTCGCTTGGTAACATTTCCCAATTCTCGTTACCCCAGCGCCAGGGTTGCCAATGGCAAGTTATGATTTTCCCCGCAGACGTTGCCAACATTCCCCGAACTTGGGGAATTAAAATATGCCATTCCCCACATTTTCCCCACGAGAATAGAAAAAAGCGGCACAACAATGAAACAAAGACATAAGTGAAATAACATCAATAAAATAAATTACTTAAACATCTTGTTGGTGCGATTCAATTTCAAACTTCCTCCTTCTTGTTTAATGCCATCACGAGCAGCCATTAAAGCGACGGCAGTGCTGTGTGTAATCTGTCTCTATTTTCTACTTTTAAATTTCTTAATGTGCTCGATTTGCGCTCCACGGACGCGTTCGACGATGTATACAGTAATAGTAAACTTGTCGCGTACTTCCAATTAGAGAACTGTAAATGCCCAGCAGCGTTTTTGAACTGAAAACTTCCGCCCAGGAATTTCCTGCGTTATCCTCGGTAGTTAATCCGTGTTGAGGATGATTGAGCATTGCACGTGCCCTCCATTCGTCGTCCACTTTTTGAGGTGTGACAAAATTATTCAGAATAGGAAACCTTCCAAGTACTGGGGCCAGAGATTGAATTTCAAATAGTTGTGCTGTGGATGGGTTTACTATGGACAGTGTTGCCAACGCGTTACGCACAATTGCCTTTATTGGGACGCAGCAGTTTTGGTGAGAGAACTGAAGAAAATCAGTTTTTTTATCGAAAACAGTGATAAAGTGAAAAATATTAAAAAATAAATGGGACTTTCGAAATCCCCGCATTTTCCCCGCATCAAGGCTCTCCCCAAATATTCCCCGCAAATTGGGGAATTCCCCACAGATTGGCAACGCTGGCCACTAGTACCATATATTATAGATACATAGATATTCACACTGCAGGAAATTGTGTTTATAACTTAAACCTAAGATATTACCCCTTATTACCCCAGTAACTGCACAAGCTACAGCGCCCTTCAAACCGGAACAAAAAAATTAAATCTAGTTGTTGATAAAAGTGTTGCAATGTTAAAATCCTAACTTCTGCCTCTACACAGATTTATATTGAGGCTGGTAAGTGACGGTAACTACTATGAGGCATTGATAGTTTGTTTTTTTTTTATTACCATAGAGCAGTAATTATTTACTCGGCAGCAGTGTTCAGGTCGCTTTGAGGATGCTACTGGTGCAAACGCGCCGCCACTGACGCATCGCCCTATTAATACTGCTGAAGGTTATTTAAGGTGACGGCGGCGGCGGTCCGCGTCACGAGCGGCGGCGGGGCGGCGACCGCCGCCGTCAGCTGTGACACATCCCGCTATGTTGGTAATGGCAGATATTAACATTCACCTGATAGTAAGTGATAAGAACGAGGCGCTGGTTAAGACGGATATACTGCACCATATTGCGCTCGTCGCCTTGAAAAGCTAGATGTTGAATCTCGTTACCCCAATTACACTAGCTACAGCGCCCTTCAAACCGGAACACGGTCCTGTTTGGCGGCAGAAACAGACGCTGCGGTGGTGTCTCTCTAGATGGCAAGAGAGACTTACCAGCGGAATAATGTGAGTGGTGGTAGTTATTATCAGCCGATAGATGCCCACTGCTGGACGTGGGCCTCCACCGCAAACCGGACAGTCCACCACAGCCACTCCAACGTCACGTTGTGCGCGAGTGTATCACTTACAATCAGGTGAACGTTCAGCTCGTTTCACCGTTTCACTGATTAAAAAAAATCATAACATAAACATGTCGACATGGTTAAAGTACAGTTGGTAACAAAATAACAATTCCGAACAAAACGCTTCCGCTCGTGGTGTGGGACGGCGTGACGCGCGACGGCTGTCACCGGTGGCACGAGTCAAGGCCGGCAGCGGAGTATTGATTCCAAGCCAAAAACGCGTGCGGCCGTGGCCTTTCTATTATATATATATGTGTGTGTGTGTGTGTGTGTGTGTGTGTGTGTGTGTGTGTGTGTTGCCGGAGACCGTCTAGAAAGGTACAACCGTAGTCCTTATTGCAGCCGACAGACAGCAGTGCAGACATCGTGATCCGGTTTGAAGGGCGCTGTAAGCAATAAAATTACTGCGGTAGGGGGATTAAACATATTATTTCTCGAGTCGACAAGCGCAATGTGGTGCAGCGTATATCCACGTTAACTACCGCCGCGGTGTGAGTGTATCACTTACTATCAAGTGAACGTCCCGCTCGTCTTATCGCTTCATTCTATACAATGAATTATCATCCTGTTACCGGTAACAAGTGTCATAGAGTACTCTCTATCGGTTAAAACGTTCAGTTAAATTATTTATTAAAACCAGTTAGCTGACGAGGCCGATTGGTTATTCCACCCTGCTCGCCACGTCAGCCGGTAATTAGCATTGATTACTTGTAATTACTTCAGCGGTAACTAGCGCGTTACATTAACATCTGGTAATTCATCACGTGTACAATGTAAACGCAATGGAAAACTCCTCAAACTGTAAACAACGTGTTGTCAAGAGGAAGCGTGACAACGGAAGCAATGCTCCCTCATCTTCCCCCACCACCATCCCTATTCCTGATAACAGCCCAAAGGTCCAAAACGGAAAACCTGATCTGAAGAGTATCATCAAAAATCTTTCTCCTGAAGACTCGGGAGTAGGAAGGTCCAGCTCAAATGATTAGCAATATCATCATTATCAGCCCGCTGCAGTTCATCACTTGAGAAACTTATGTCTGAGTGATGAGGGCTATGGATGTGGTGCAATAGGAGGCTCGTCATCATGACCTTCAATTCAATTCAACCTCACCAGTTTACCAGTTCGTGATGCACTCTGCTGAATAACAGACGAGGTTCTGATCCCACCCTTCAGCCAGCATGGTGAGCTAAGGCTCAATTCCCCCCAACGACCTCTGGAGATTTTTGGGGGGAGGTCTATGTTCAGCATTGGTGGTCTATCTGATGATGATGACATATCCAGTCTTGTAATCGATTCAAAAGTTACTCAGGCCTGTGGTAGCTGGTACCGAGGAGTTGGAAGTTCTCACTGTGTCTGCCCCCGCGAGGGTAGGTATAAGAAAGCATTTCCCCTGGTAAATAAATAGGTGGAACTTATCACCAGCTATCAGTTGTTGATGATTAGTCGAGCGGAAGCTGCGCCATCGATCTCATTTATCGGGTGCCGCGGCTGATAAAGCTGATCGAGCTTGTGATAGCGGCGGAGGTCATCTGAAGGTCGACGGCGCTTCAGAAACCTTTTTATTATTCTACAAGACGAGAGGTTATTCTTCACCTGATGGTGAGTGATACGCCCGCCCCTAAATCAGCTCTAGTTTGGATGGTAAACATATAAGGTGTTCAGTATCGTTACTCCAATGATTACAGTAGCTCCAGCGCCCTTCAAACCGGAATACAGTAATGTTTGCACACTGCTGTCTGTCGGCTGCAATAGGTGCTCGGTAGTCTCCCCGACAGGTTCCCGCTTTGTCGTGGCGGTGGGGCTCAGGAGTCATGGCCTGGTCGGCCACAGTGAAGATAAGAGGAACCTACCCGACCGGTTCGAGGTAGCCGCTCCAGGTGAGCTCACCTCAGATGTGTGCTGGTGGGCTGCGGGGACAACTTAGTGCTACCCTTCGGAGCCATGGTGGAGTCGCGGAGGAAGAGGTGTGTTGGTATCGCGTTTCACCGCTCTCCCTACTCTCCACAGTCGTACAATGATTGGTGGCCAGATCCGGATCCGCCGCAGGAGTCGGGAGAATTTTGTCTCTTGGCTTCGATGGGCTCTGGATGATGTGGATACTGGGGGGATCCGTTGCTCAGGTGACTATAAGAGGCCGAGAGGAGAACGCGTTGCATGTTCCGACGCGCCCTTACACGTGGAAAGGGAGAGGTTCTTCGCTCCCAAGGTGCAATACGACTTAGGCTATCTATGCGGTGGTAACCTAGACGGTTGTCACCAACGGAGAACACCTAGGTACCACCAGGAATTTTTGCATTTATTTAATGTACTCCGTAGGATGAAGGTAGATGGTAGGTAGATGGAAACATGGAGGTACAGGATCCGTTTCCACCTTCGATACCACTTGCAGTAGTTCTACCGTCTAAGTACCACCTAACCTACCATTTCTGACAAACAGTAGCAGGTGTTGGCGCTGTAGCTGGTGAAGTTACCGCGGTAACAGGAATTACCATCACATGCATTAGAACTAGCTACTGCCACATGTTATTGGGAACTTACCATCAGGTGAGCTAGCTCATGTCGTCGCTTTATATATCAATAACTTGCGACGTGTATGTACGTCATTTCGCGCCGTGACGTCATCGGAGGGATACTGCGGAACTGCCAGCAGTCACGTAGGTAACCGCGTCTCGAAAGCAAAGCTCCAAGGACTGGCAGCTGGTGGGGCACCAAGGTCCCCGAACGGCGACCGCGTACCGGAAGACGTGGTGTCGGTAGGCCCTCCACCATGTGATCCGGTGACCTGGTTGCAAGAAGCAGCTGGATCGATCGATGTGAAAATCTTTAAGGGAGCCCTATGTCCAATGAACGTCTGTCGGCTGATGGTGATGATGAACAATTGTGGGAGACCCATGTCCAGCGCTGGACGTCAGTATAGGATGAACGTTGACGGTAGGTTTGATTTGACTGAATTGTGACAATAATAGGATGTTTACATTGCAACATTTTATCTTGTATAACTAGATTGAAGAGGGGGTTGATTAGAGAGGAAGAAGAAAAGAGAGGAGTGTAAGAGACGAACAGAGAAGAAAAGAAAGCTTGCTTAGTGCTTGATAGTAGGAATGCGAGATAATATATATATATATATATATATATATATATATAATATATAGTAAAGTAAAAAAGTAAAAACAGCCCATTCACGTCCCCACTGCTGGGGCACAGGCCTACCCTCAATATGAGGGCGATTGGGCCATAGTCACCACGCTGGCCCAATGCGGATTGGTGACTTCACACATACCTTAGAATAAATTCTAAGTCATGTGCAGGTTTCCTCACGATGTTTTCCTTCACCGTTTGTATCTCGCTGTTGTAACTAAAGTCCACAAATGTACATAATTTAAATATTAAGTCATCGGTACATGCCGAGGTTCGAACCCGCGACCTTCGGAATGAAAGCCGCACGCTCTAACCATTAGGCCAGCGAGCTATAATATATATATATGTATATATATATATATATATATATATATATATATGTATGTATGTATATGTCATCTAAACTAATGTCTTGTTATTAATAGATCGCTTCACTTTAAATTTCTGCCATTACCATGTGTTATTATTATATTTTATATTATGACGAATTTTACTGGTGGCAGAGACCGTACAATAAGGTACCACCTAGTAGTAGGTAATGCAGCCGACATACACTAGTGTGCAAATAATAGGGGGACCGGAAAGTAATGTCGTTTCTGCGCATGCCAATACTTGATTGTCATTTGTCAGCTCATTGTTTTGTTCAGAGGCGTACCAAAGACATTGTGAGGTTATAGTGATTTCTTTACTTATAGACAATTGAATTACAATTTTTTTTTGTAATTTTGGGTAAAATGGCCAGCCAAATACCAGAAGAGGTACACATCCGGCATTGCATGCTCTTTGAGTTTCGCAAGGGAAATAACGCAACAGTTGCTACCAAAAACATTTGCGATGTTTATCCAAATGCACTGGACATTCGTAAATGCCAAAGGTGGTTTTCCAAGTTCAAATCGGGTAATTTTGATCTTTCCGACTCGTATCGATCAGGAAGACCATCAGCGTTAGACAACGACGTGTTAAGGGCGGAAGTGGAAGCAAATCCGTGTCAGACGATCGAGGAATTGTCAAACAGTCTCAACAAACCTTGGTCGACCATCCAAGAACATTTGAAGCAGATTGGAAAAGTAAGCAGAGCAGGTGTTTGGGTCCCGCATAATCTGTCCGAACAGAATAAGGCTAACCGATCAATCACATGCAACTTATTGCTTCAACGACACAACACAGAAGCGTTTTTGATCGCTTGATCACAGGAGATGAGAAATGGGTCCTGTACGATAACCCAAAACGCAAAAGGCAGTGGCTCTCTCCAAATGAAATCCCTCGGAGTACTGCTAAGCCAGGTTTACACCCCAAAAAGCGCTTTTGTGTGTTTGGTGGAGTATTCGCGGCATTGTTCATTTTGAATTACTGAAACCTGGAGAAACTGTTACTGCAGACCTCTACAGCGAACAATTGCAGCGAGTCAATCAATCTTTAATTGAAAAGTGGCCAGCGATTGTCAACCGAAAAGGCGTCATTCTCCAACATGACAATGCAAGACCGCACTGCGCAAGGCGAACTCTAGAAAAATTAATGAATTGGGGTGGGAGGTGCTGCCTCATCCACCATATTCGCCCGATGTTGCACCATCGGATTTCCACTTATTCCGAGCGCTGCAACACTTTTAAGTGGCACAACATTTGCAAATTTGGATGATATCCAAAATGCCATCTCTAGATATTTTGCCGAAAACCAATTAATTTTATCGATCAGGGATTGAAAATTTACTCACTAGATGGCAAAGGTTATTGACAATGATGGGGAATACATCATTGATTAAAAATAAAGACTCGTTAAAAATGTATGTGTTTGTATTTAGCGTAAGAAAACGACATTACTTTCCGGTCCCCCTAATATTATTGTGGTCCGGTTTGCAGGGCGCTGTAGCTAGTGTGATTAATGCGGCGATAAGACTCAACATCTTGTCTAACATGGAGCACAATGCGGTGCTGTGTATACCATCCCAACTAGCGCCACGGTGTTACAGGCAGGCGTATCACTCACCATCAGGTGGACGTCCCGCTTGTCTGATCGCTTCGTAAAATAGAAAACAAAACAATAGTTGTGCACTCACATTGCTCATGTATGGTGTCCAGTCGTGGTTGCTCGCCTCCCATTCGGGCGGAGGTTTCTTCTCGCGGAGTCTGTTGATGATCGTCGCGTCCGAGTCGCCGTCGACGATCGTGCGGTCGAAGTCAAACACAGCCAGCGACGCCATGTTTTTGAAACGCGCGCGCAACTCGCCGTCCCCGCCGTCGCCACGACACTGGGACCAACTGGGACTAATACCAAATCATTACGTCATTTAAGACAACATGACGCCCGCCATGAGACAATGTTAACCATTTGGGAAATTTTTCAGGCGTTCTCGTGATTCACACGGCCACCGCGTGATAACGCCGTGCAAATATATTATTCACGTTTTCTTCATCGATCTGTTAAAAGTACAGACATTGACATTCGATTTTTCGTTAAGAAACATTACATTGACAATTTTTTTATTCCTAATCATTATTTAATATTTTTTTAGTATAAATTAACATATTTTTTGTAAACTTAAAAGATTAGATAGTAATAGAATATCAATAAAGAAAAATTAATCAAATAGACTAAGAATAATAATACAACATTCGTAATAAAACAAATAGGTACATGCACATAAATGGTGCATATTGTTTAAAACTTCTTATATTTTCAGATATGTATACGCATTTACTTATTTAAATATACATAAACTGAAAAATATTTATCATCATCAGCCGATACACGTCTACGGTTGCACATGGTACTTACTCAAAGAACCCATCTCATTTAGTATGGGATTTAGACCATTTCCCTGAAAAACTATTTTTTATATCTGTGAAAGTTGTTAAAGATATATAATAAAACATTTTAATTTTTTGGTTATTTACCGCAAAATCTCGAAGAAAAACAATTGCAAAGCAGTAAAATAATATTTTAAGCGATTTTTATGGTCAGCTGTCGAAAATTTTAATTGAAGAAAGATGATCGAATAATAAAAAGTATTTTCGCATAGAACGTCGCAGCCAGTCGCAGCGACAGAAATTAAAAAAAAAAAAACATTTGACAGATAAATTGGATAAAGATAAGAAGATACATAACCTCCAGGACGCTTTTTACAAATTCTTTAAAAATTTCGTCACCACAAAGAAAATGACATCACTCAAAGTGTATTCAGTGGGTAGACTGGTGAAATATGTAACAGATTCGAGCCTGAAAACTTTTCGCGGCAACATCTACAGGTAAACCGTTGCGCAACCCAGCTTATACAACCTAAAAAATCTACTTGGATTTTTGTTTAATAGTCATGGTATAACAGGGATAACTATCAAAAAGATTGTAGTGTATATTTAAACATATTTCAATTTATGAATATAAGTACATAAATGCTAGTGTTTTGTTCTTATTTAATGTGTATAGTATATTTCATCATTTTATTTTCTTCATTCACTTGTCAAGTTTTCGCTGAATGGATTAAAAAAATTTAACTATCACTCAATTTTATGGTAATACATTTAGAAAATTAATGTTTAGTTTATAGACTGACTACAATAATAGCTACATCTTGATATATATAAATCAGAACTTAGTAGTAGTAATACCAAATATCATTTTCGTGAATTTGAATTTGTAGAATCAATTGATGATATTTAATTAGTTACTTCTCAATCATTCTCTGAGAACCATCATAAAGTTTAGTGTGTATATAATTTATTGGAAATCATATGCATAATAAAGAAATTGATAGAGCTTCAACTATTGGTTATACTGTAAATGTGGTACCCAGCACTACATGAAATGCAGCAGCATCTTTTGCTTTCATATGAACATCCAGCTGAGAAATTTATCTTTCTTTTAGGTTTTTATTTATTAGCGCTATTAAAGTATTTGTTTTTTGGCTGTTCTGGAAGTCCATGACTTCATTGCCTAACTTAATTGCTGTGTTATTATTAAATAAGTCTGCTGACTAGAAGTTCACTATTGCATTAATTTTTTATTACTATCCTATTGCTCTACTATTGAAGGGCTATGTGTTCTTTCAGCAGATCTACAGTACGAGGTTACAGCACTGAAGAAAAGCCTGCAGTAGAATCGCCAGGTGAAAAGCAACTTCCCACAACTCTAGAGGACTGTCAAAAACAAATTGAGAGCCTGAGTGCTGAGGTGGCTACCCTTAAACAGCAAGTAAAGGATTATGAAGTAAGTTTTAATATTGTGCTATTTACGATGGGCTCAATTCCTGACATTTACATTCTCAGCCAGGTAACACCCATTGCTGAACATGGGCCTCTTTGAAGGATCTCAACATTTATTGTACTGTCATTGCATCCAGCAGTATTCCATGATCATCAAATTGTCGATTCATCCTTACGTGTACTGAATTTCAATAATTGTCTTTATAACTTTTAAGTGTTTTTTATTTTTAATGAAGCGATGAGATGAGCATAATGGTAAGTATACACCTGTGTTCATTACCAAGATCCTGTAGCAGATAATTGGTGCTAATGTGACAATCATAGGTAGATTGCCACTGACTAGATGGATATGATCTGTATAAGATGGGTTGTAGCTTGTGATGTGTATGTTTTTTTATTCAACGAAGTAACAAGTTAGGTAGGACATACACCTAATGTTATGTGATTCACCCCATGACGGTGTACCTCTAGGTAGGATGATATACACTGCACCACATTGTGCTCATCACCTAGAGACAAGATTGCAGTAGACAAACAGTAATATGTAAACATTACAACTGTTCTGGTTTGAGGGCGGTAGAAGGTTCATCATCATCATCAGCCGATAGAAGTCCACTAATGGATCTCCACCAAAGATCTCCACATTGATCGCACACGCGTAAATTTAACAGACTTAAAGGGGATAACAAGATTTACTATCTTATGTCTTTAGATCGGCACAATGTGTTGTGTATACTAGCACCACGTTGTTATTGGCGACGGTATCACTTACCATTACGTGAACGTCCCGCTCGTTTCATTGCTGATATAAAAGAGAAATGTGTTGAATTATTGAATCCTGGTACTGACAAAAGAATGTAATAGCAGTTGCTTAGTCGTTTTAAACGTATACTAGTTTCCGGTGCATGGTTCCAGGACAAATACAAGCGCGCGCTGGCGGACGGCGAGAACGTGCGCCGGCGCATGATGAAGCAGGTGGAAGACGCCAAGTCGTTCGCCATACAGAGCTTCTGCAAAGATCTGCTGGACGTGAGTATCGCCGCTTCTCTAAACTGCACCCCACTGTACGTTGACGGATATGTCCAGCTGTGGGACATATGTCGATAGAGACGATGAGAAACACTTCACGACAGAGAGCATCCAACGAGTTCACCTAAATCTTCTTGTTTAAGTGCCTCTCCAACGAGTGAAAGTTGGCGATCAGCGTGATACAGTCCTTTCCGTTTCTTAAGGGACACCAGGCTCTTGGGGCCTTGCTACTATTGGACTTTTCCATGCTGAATACGAAGCAATATAGAACAGTGGTGTCCTGTTGCCTTCTCCACCAGTCCTTTTAGAGGTTTCTTACACCTCAAGGCTGCTGAAGCCTCATTCAGCTAGTTACCGGGCTACATGTTTATAACGCCAATGCTCGGAGCCTCATCCGTTATCCAGCAGGGTGCATCGCGGGCAGGCGAGGTTGAATGTTGGGCCGTATATATCTTATTTTCCGTTCTCACCTAACCCCACTTGACTTCACATAAATAATATATTTAAACCTGCAACTTTACTGGTGTTAAGAATGGAAAATAATTATGTGAAAAATTATATATAGAACTGAAACTGTATTCTGGTGTAGGAGAGATGGAGGCGGAGAGTGAGATGCGTAAACAGAAAGAGTAGTAAGGAGAGAGGATAAGAGGGTGGCTAGAGATATCGAGAGAGAGAGATAAAGATGAGACGGATAGAGCGAGGGATAACGATGGATGGGAATAGAAAAGGGAGAATTACTTGGTTATGTTCATAAGTGCAATAGTTAATTAGTATTATCATTTCATTAATTTTGTTTTCATTCAATGTTCATTGCTATGCGTAGGGTATAGTCTAGTCTAGTGTATCCGTTGTTAGGTTGCGGACACGCTGAGCGCGGCCGCGGACAGCGTGCCGGAACGCGCGGACGCGTGCGCGGAGAGCGCGACCGCCGCGTTACGCTCGCTGCACGACGGGCTGCGGCTGACGCGCGCGCAGCTCGAGCAGGTACGCGAACACACACAGACTGCGGCGTCGTACACATCCACACTTCAAGACACATCTTTTGACTTTACGTGGAGGAAATGTCTTCGCGGAAGCAAAGACAGGTAATGTCGGGACTTGCCGTCTCGGTGTTTCGCCGAAGTCGCTTTACGGGAGTAGAGACTCACTCCCATTTTATGTCTGTAAGGACGCGCCGGAACTTACAGTGCGTCTTCCTCTCGGCCTTTTGTCGTCTCCCGGGCAACGGATCCCACCGAATCCGTCACCAGAGGCCATGAGAGCCAAGGGAGAAAACTTCCGACTCCTTGCAGCAAATCTGGTCTTGAGATCCGCCGCCAACCAGCTAGAAACATGCTGCGAAGAGCAGAGAATACCTGGCCCTGCACTACTAGCACACATTCAAGGTGAAATCCTGGAGCAACCATCTCGAGCCGGCCGGGTTGGTTCCCCTTAGCTTCACCGTGAGTGATTAAGCCACGGCTACTGAGCCCCTCCGCCACTACAAGGCCGGAAGGTTCGGGGAACCGCCGCAGCGCCGATTGCAACCGAAAGACAATACTGTGCAAACATTAGTGTTCCGGTTTGAAGAGCGCTGGAGGTAATGAAATTACCGGAGTAACGAGACGTCTTACGTCTCAAGGCGACGAGTGCAATGAGGTGCAGTGTACACCATCCTAACTAAAGCCGCGGGTTCGTTGTGGGCGGGCGAATCACTTGCCATCGGGTAACGTCCCGCTCGTTTCATCGCTATATGTATATATTACTGTAAAACTCCACAGGTCTTCAGCAGACACGGTCTAGTTGCTGTGTCTCCTCTGAGGGAGAAGTTCGACCCCAACCTGCATGAGGCTCTGTTCCAGCAGGTGAGGATTGTTTACATACATATATCACGCCTCGTTCCCAGTTACATACCCTAAATATTATCAAGCGCCGATTATGACAACTGGTAATAAATTACTCGTGGCAGTTCCTCTGTTAGCGGAGACCGTACAAGTAGATACCACCACAGCAGTGCCAGTTTCTGTCACCAAACAGTAGTATACAAATATTACTCTGTTCCGGTTTGAAGGGGGCGTTGTAGTTAGAGTAATTACTGTTGTAACACTCAACATGTTACGTCTCAAGCGTTAAGCGCAACATAGTGCAGTACATGACATTCTAACTAGCACCACGTTATGGGCGGACCTTTCGCTTAGCATCAGGAATGTTCTAGAAGAATATTCAATCGTGATGATATATTTAATAATATGTTTAAGTAGTACATAATTTTGGTAGGCTTAGACGTTATCCAATTTTTACTTGATGTTGTTTTGTGGGAAGTCCAGCCGTGGGACGTTGATGGTGACGATGCGCTTTTTATAAATGACATAGACAGAAGGGGATATATCTAAGGAAAAATAATATATGATATACATTAAGAGTTTATTTATACCCTCAAATGGTTCATCTAAAAGTACCCTCCATTTGAAATGTGAACCGGATCGATATAAAGGTGTATTGCTGTGATTTTCAATTTGAAGAACACATTGGTACTCGTCACCCTGAGACGATATAAAAAAAAACTTCAGTGGTTGAACACTATCGTTTTACATCGCCCGAACAGGAGGTGGAAGGCTACGAGCCGGGCACGGTGGTGACGGTGAGCAAGGTGGGCTACAAGCTGCACGAGCGTTGCGTACGGCCCGCGCTCGTCGGCGTCGCCAAGGGGTAGCGCTCGCGGTGGGATTGGAGGGAGTGGGGGTGTAGACTCTCGCCGGGCTGCTGACGCCGCGCAGTGCGTCGTGTCAACGGATAAACGTGTTCGGTTATGTTCATAATTCGGTTCGGTTACTATTAAATTTTTGCGATGAATTAAAACCCCACTTTTCTTGATCAACGCTCGATTTATTTTTGTAATCATAGAGAATATCAAAGTTGGGGCCACCTGTCCCATCGGAAGCGAGAAAAGGCAAACTATCGACTATTTTCTACAGATCGCGTGCGAATTTAACAAATATATATATAAATATCTGATTCCGCTAAGAGCCGGCGAGGCAGAGCGATGCTCGCTTACCATCAGGAATGTTCTAGAAGAATATTCAATCGTGATGATATATTTAATAATATGTTTAAGTAGTACATAATTTTGGTAGGCTTAGACGTTATCCAATTTTTACTTGATGTTGTTTTGTGGGAAGTCCAGCCGTGGGACGTTGATGGTGACGATGCGCTTTTTATAAATGACATAGACAGAAGGGGATATATCTAAGGAAAAATAATATATGATATACATTAAGAGTTTATTTATACCCTCAAATGGTTCATCTAAAAGTACCCTCCATTTGAAATGTGAACCGGATCGATATAAAGGTGTATTGCTGTGATTTTCAATTTGAAGAACACATTGGTACTCGTCACCCTGAGACGATATAAAAAAAAACTTCAGTGGTTGAACACTATCGTTTTACATCGCCCGAACAGGAGGTGGAAGGCTACGAGCCGGGCACGGTGGTGACGGTGAGCAAGGTGGGCTACAAGCTGCACGAGCGTTGCGTACGGCCCGCGCTCGTCGGCGTCGCCAAGGGGTAGCGCTCGCGGTGGGATTGGAGGGAGTGGGGGTGTAGACTCTCGCCGGGCTGCTGACGCCGCGCAGTGCGTCGTGTCAACGGATAAACGTGTTCGGTTATGTTCATAATTCGGTTCGGTTACTATTAAATTTTTGCGATGAATTAAAACCCCACTTTTCTTGATCAACGCTCAATTTATTTTTTGTAATCATAGACAATATTAAAGTTAAGGCCACCTGTCCCACCGGAAGCGAGAAAAAGGCAAACTATCGACTATTTTCTACAGATCGCGTGCGAATTTAACAAAAATATATATAAATATCTGATCGCCATCTCTCGCTATACCACTGATCGCCGTCTCTCGCTATACCACTGATGCCGCTAAGAGCCGGCGAGGCTGGCGATGCTCGCTTTACCATCATTCGCCCGGTGAGCAGGCGTTGTTTTTACTTACAAATTTGTAAAGTACCGTCACAGCTGCAATGGGCGAGTGATCTTCTCCATTCTTTTATTGTCCAGCGACAAAACCGCCAGAGCTCGCTCGCTCTCTGCTCGCCAACTCGTGCTTTTTTATTATCATCGGTGGGACTGGTGCCGCGCAATATGTCATTGAATATCTAATTTTCAAATTGCACAAAATCAAAATCTTGTTTATGGTAAACTGTCAAACGTAAGGCGGGAATATTATTTTTTTCCGATAGTCCCCATTCAAACTTATTTCGTCTATAATTTACCGACGCATGCGATTTCTGTTTTTTTCTTTTAATATTTGGGAAACAAATGGTTAGGTTTTGAATTGTTTTCTGGTTGAAGGTGACTGTGATGAACACTTCATGTAAAGTCCAAGGTGTAGAGCAAATTAACTATTCCAATATATATATATATTTATATGTATGTGTGAACATTGCGTGTAAATGTGGAAAACTAGTTGTTTAGATCATAAATAAGTTTTGTTGATATTTAGTGTTTTATTCATGTACCCGAATTCCAAACTTCAGTTTGAATGAGAGTTGTTTTGCTGTTGGTAGGTCCCTGTACCTACAGATAGATTAGGTTCCACCGCACCTCCTTTTCCAGCCAATAGGCAGTTGTGTGTACAGATTACTGTGAACCGGCTAGAAGGATCAGTACAGAAGCTTCAGGTAGAGAAATGAGAACTCTTGAACAACACTAGAAATGACCTTTATTGAAATGCACTGCTCGTTTAAACATAACAAGTGAGATAGCATTACAGTCCTCTCGATCGATGCTCACAAGAGGACAGCATGCATGATGTCATGTATATACTGTGCTTTGGTTAGTGGATGATAAATTAGCATTAACACATCAGGCTAAGTAGCATTTCTTCGAAGAGGCCTATTTCCTGCCTCAGGCATATGATGATAATGATGAGTGTCCAAACCAATGCAACAATAATGAAATTTTTAGGGTAGCGAATCTTAATGTCTCAAGGTGATGAGGACAGTGTAGTGTATATTAATTTAACTAGCGTCTCAAATGTGCAGACAGACGAACATTATGTTCATCTTGTCAATTCGCATAATAAAATAGGAAGTAATTACACTAGCTACATACATATATCTCGCGCCTCATTCGCAGTGCGGTAGGCAGAGACCTCTCTCCACAAAGCACTAGCTACAATGCCTTACAAAGTGGAACAAGATAAGTCCTCATACTACCTCTACCTTATTCTGCAATATGGGGCAGACTACTTCTGTATTTATTATTATTATATTAATACAGCTATGCAGTATAACAACACATTCACCATGTTAAGATATGGTAATGATATTACTATGCAATTCTATAAAACTACATGTCCTCCGCATAAGATAGGTCACAGGAATGTGTCTGTGCTACTGATGTTTGGCAGTGGCCAAAGAGTACACTGAATGAAGATGCCGTGAGATCTTCAATTGGAGTAAATTTATTTAGAATCTTTATGGAACTTATAATTAGGTTACATTAAGCAACTTAATGTCTATAGGCATTTGCTGCCAGTTCAACAACATGGAGAGTTATCATGGGCAACAATCTTTCTCTCCCTGCCTTTAAGGTACTGACGGGAAGCTAAAGGTCATGGATTGCCTTTTACCAAAAAGCAGCAGAGAGGGAAAGGTGACAGAAAGTACCTCAACTGTAGCCATCTGGGCGGAGAAAGAATCAAGCTCTCCTCCAACTCTCTTAACTGAGACTAAAATCTGCCATCTAGTACACTAGGCCCAAGTGTCTTGTAATACTTTCTGTGAAGAACTTCTGTGTCTTGGGAACCCCATGTCTCCAGCCTCGTTAATGAACCAACCTCATTGGAATTGCGCTAGTGTGCCGTAGCAGTTCCGCAGTTTCGACTAAAGGTGTGGTGAGGAAAACGTAGTTTTATCTAGTAAGAACCTGGCCTTGCCTATGCAATGAGAAAATATCCATGCAGGATATCACAAGGTAAAAAAGAGGATGTAGGGAGATCCTAGTAGATTAGCAGCAAATAAACATATATTTGAATATATAGATAAATACATATTATACATAACATGTCTATACATACACGCACACACACATATATATATATATATATATGTGGGAACTAGTCTAATGTGCCCAGATAATATCTTGTGATCAATCTAAAAACTACTTTGTTTAGAGCTCTTCTAATATCATCAAACAAGAAGCTCCAGAGTCATGCTGCCTAAATTGCAGAAGAGTTTACCAACCCAGACGGTAATTAAGTACTAATTAGTACTTGAATGGCTACCTTATTTAACAGTTGAAGAAAACATTTGGAAAATAATTCAGGTAGAAAGGAGTTGTCAGATTATTTGAAATTGATAAAAGAAAGTCATAGTGAGCTGTATAAGCCGAGAACAGTATTCAGCTGCCACCACCAGTTCAAAAAGAGCAACCATTAAAAGTCAGTAATTCATTACTATAATATAATTATACGGACAGTAAATTAATATAAAATACAGAGGGCAAAATAGCTTTTGTTTATCAGCGACTCGGTGTAAATAAAATTGACTACCGCTAAATTGTGTGAATACTAGATTTTACGTCAAGTGTGACTACTTAATTCTTTTTAAATTTATCATATTTCATACTGTATTACTTAATTCCCAAGTTATAGTATTGCTGTGTTCCATTTTCCACTTCTCCAACCAGCTCCGTCCTAGAGCCGATTGTTTCATGATTAAAGTCTGCGTTGCTTACCTCTTACATAATGTTCCTAACTTTAGCATTGCTTGACTTAACCGCAGGAGATACACACATACACACACTAGTACAGTCCGTAATCACATCACAAGTGTCCACACTATAATGCTTCATTGTCTAGAAGCCTTCCTGGTATGCCTTCGAGTCGAGCCTGGCCTGCAGCAGTTCCAGCTGCCGCCGCGCCTCGCACTGCGGGAAGTTGTTCAGCTCGTAGTACTGCGGCGCAATCTTCAGCAGCCACTCCGCTGTTGAACATTTTATAGCTCATTTATAGATTACATTTGGCTAACAATTTTACTGCCGGCACCACCACCGACCACCGCAGCGCCCGTTGCAATCGACTGACAGTACTGTGCAAACATCACAATGATCCGGCTTGAAGGACCAATAGCTATCACTGTTGGTAATGTCTCTGTTGCTCCAAAAAGTCTAGAAAGGGACCACCGCCGCGTCTGTTGCAGCCGGCAGACAGTACTGTGCGAACATTACTATGATCGGGTTTGAAGAGAGCTGTAACTAATGTAATTACTGGAATAACAAGACTAAATATATTACGTTAAAAGGCAACAAGCGCAATGTGGTGCAGTGTACACCATACTAACTGGTGCCACGTTGTTACGGACCCCTTACCGTCAGCCTTGCTCATTTCGTCGCTTCATCGATTAATAAATAAAGCCACTACACTACGGTATTATCATGTTATGGTGTATCACTTACAAACAGGTGCACATGTATTCATCACTTAGTATCCATATTGCTAAGGATTATGACCTGTTTTCGATATCCTGCTCATTCCAGCCATCTAGCTCTTTCCCACTGCCCTTTTTTTACTGTATTTGAATATATATTTGTTTTATGCTAATCAATTTTTTTATTACTCAATTCAGACATGAGAGGAGTAGATGTCCAGCCCTTGTTATACCGTGTTAAATAATTTAATTAACTTTACTTGCTACAGGATCTTCAAACTAGAAAAGTTGTATGTACTTTGCTGTTTCGTGACAGATTAAGTTAAGATATTAAGCCTCATTACCCCAGTAATTTTACTACCTTCAGCACTCTTCAATACACAATGTTGGCACTCTACTGTTTGGCTGTGGTCAGAGCTGAAGTGGTGTCTAGATAGTCTCCAGCACAAGTTTCTGTTGCAACGAACCATAAAGGTAGGTACCACTCCGCAACTCCTATTGCAGCCAACATCCAGTTATGTGACACCAATGATTATTCCCACTGCCAAACAGTAATTTACAGACTTCGCCGTGTTGCGGTTTGAAGGGCGCTGTAGCTAGTGAAGTCACTGGTGCAATGAGATGTGAATGATTCAACTGTGTACAACGGCCTTGACTACATTGCTAGTAGTGTTAAGTTATAAATAAGGTATGTTGTAATTGTTTAATGTAACTCTTTGTTGTAATAATTAAAAAAAATGGGTCAACATCTGTCAACTAAAATCGACGAGCTTAATGTGGTGAACATCTGCATTAGCGCCACGTTGTTATGGATGGCGTATCACTTAACGCGCGCAAATCGTTGCACATTTGAATATAAACCGTCACTAGCACCACATTCCAATGATGCCACCATCTCTACATCACATTTAAATTGTAGTAAATGAAATACTCACGCTTGATATCAGTCACAGTCCGTATGTAGTTCTTTGTTGTGAGCACAAACTCATTATAAATGACCCAGTCTGGCTTGTGATCGAGGCAGGTGGAGGGGTGGAGCTGCACCACCTGGTTGTCCTTCACCGTCAAGTAGTGGCCCGTGCGCTCCAAGTGCGCAACCTGAATTAATTAAACAGACATAAGTCAGAGATTATCTGGGATGACATGAGAGAGTCTCTGGCAACAGAGAACAAGTAAAAGGAATATATGAAAGAGCTATTAATATCAGATGCTACACAAAGAGCATATTAAAGTTTCTTCAAGACCCGCATGAAAGAATACAGAAGAATGAGAGAATTCTAATAGGGCCGTCTCTGATACTCCTGGAATGTCCAAGTAATAGTGTTCACCACCGAGTATGCAGTATGCTGCCACTCTGTTGGTGTGATTAGTTACCTGCATGAAGAATCCGTTAACGAGCGCCTTCCGTATGTTGATGTAGTAATCTTTACTGGTGAACTCTGTACTCGTGCGCTTCAAGTTAAACCTGAAAGTTGAGTGCATTGCAACTTAAGCATACGGTAATAACAAGATGAACCTGTGACTGTTATTAAATAAATTTGTATCTAAAAAAACTATTCATAACTGTTTCTAAAATAAACAAGTAGTTACAAAAATGAACAAAATTTTAATTTAAAAAAAAAAAAAAACAAAAGTAGTATTACAGTTGTACCAACTAGTGGGTGTATGTGATACCTGTCCATGATCCTGCTGAGCTGCTGGCGGACGTTGTCACCGGACTTGAGGGATCTGTAGTTGATAAAGTTGTCGTAGCACCAGTGAGGGTCCTCCATGTCTGGAAGTCGAGGGGACGATGTTAAATTCCAATTTTAGTACATCTATACAGTAGATGCTGCACCACAGTGAGCACTGGTGCTGTTACAACATGATCAGAAATAGATATACCAGGTGTACCGGTATGAAGTGAGCGTCAAAATACAAATGTCTCGATAGGGAACATTTGTTTTGAACGAGCCTTTATTTTGTTTTTGTTTGTTTGCTGTGACATCTGTGAAACATATTTAGTCTACATCAAGTCATTGAACAGACAACATCATATTTTTTCATCGTGTTAAAAATGTCGAATTTTGTACCAGAAAGTGATGATTCGCGGAAAGCATTAATTTTTTGTTTTCATTTGAAGAAAAGTGCTGCAGAGTCGCATGCGAGTCGAATGCTTGTCGAGGCATATGGTGATCATGCTCTATCAGAAGCAACATGCAAAAGATGGTTTCAACGGTTCAGAAATAATGATTTTGATGTGAGAAATGAAGAACGTGGAAGACCACCAAAAAAGTTTGAAGACGCCGAATTGCAAACGATATTGGATGGAGATGACACTTTGAATCAAAATCAAATGGCAGAAATGTTAAATGTTGCACAACAACACAACAAACAATTTGTGACCGTTTACAAACTATGGGAAAGATCCAAAAGTGTGGAAAATGGGTGCCACGTGAATTGAATGAAAGACAGATGGAAAACCGAAAAAACACTTGTGAAATTTTGCTTCAAACACACGAAAGAAAATCGGTTTTGCATCGGATTGTTGCTGGCGATGGAAAATGGATTTATTTTAAGAATCCTAAACGGAAAAAATCATGGGTTAATCCGGGACAACCATCAACCATCAACATCGACTGCAAAACCAGATCGATTCGGCAAGAAGACAATGCTGTGTGTTTGGTGGGATCAGAAAGGTGTGTGGTGTGGTGTACCACGAGCTCCTAAACTCCCACCTGGTGAAACCGTTAATACTGATCACTGATCGCTGATCGCTACCGACAACAAATGATCAATTTGAATCATGCATTGATCGAGAAACGACCAGAATGGGCCAGAAGACACGGCAAGGTAATTTTGCTCCATGACAATGCACCTGCACACAAAGCGAAACCGGTTCAGGATACAATCAAAACACTTGGCTGGGAGCTGCTACCTGCTACCTGCTACCCCACCCGCCGTATTCACCAGACTTGGCTCCTTCCGACTACCGTTTGTTTTCATCGATGGGACACGCATTGGCTGAGCAGCACTTTGGTTCCTACGAGGAGCTCGAAAATTGGGTGTCTGCTTGGTTTGCTTTAAAAGACGAACAATTTTATTGGCGCGGTATCCACAAATTGTGGTGGTCCAGAAACGTGGTCACAATGTGTAGAAAACAATGGCCAATATTTTCAATGAAATGTTTTTTACTTTCCCATTAATAATCAGTGTTTTATTTTCACAAAGAAACGCCCATTTCATACCGCGGTACACCTGATAAAGAAATGCAAAAAGAGAGACAGAAAAGATTAATTTTTAATTTGCGATTATTAATATATAATAGACACAAACAAAATGATATAATTAACTATTATGTATGAAGTGGGTATCAGAATATTTTTCCTTATAAAGGAGGGGTACATTGTTAAAGGTTGGGTTAGGTTAGGAATTTGTGAAAATTTCGGCGGTACGGGGCCTTGACGTTCCACCTGGTGCAGGTGCTGACAGGCCATGGATGTTTCGGCAAGTACCTGCACCAGGTGGCTCGTAGAGAGATGAGGCAAGAATGCGTCGAGTGTGGTGCTCCGATTGACACGGCGCACCACACTCTGGCGGAGTGCCCGGCATGGGGGCCCCAGCGCCACGCCTTCGTCGCGCAAGTCGGCAGTGACCTCTCGCTGCCGACTGTAATCGATCGTATGTTGAGCAGCGAGAGGTCTTGGAAGGCGGTGGCCTCCTTCGGCGGCGCAGTGATGCGTCAGAAGGAGGCCGACGCCGCTGCCGCACCTTGCAGGCGACGGCGGGCTGGCGGGAGAGCGCGGCGGCAGAACCACGCCGTCCGCTTCCTCCCGCCGTGAGCGACGGGCCCCTAGCCGGGCACGGTGTGAGGGGGCCTTCGGGCCATTAGGCGTGGCGCTTTGGGCCTTTTGTCGTGTTTCCTCTGGGGATGCGTCTGGGGGTGTGGGGGTGCGTCGTAAATTTTTTTATTCAATTAAACTAGCAAAACATTCACCTGATGGTAAGTAATAATAGGTTGGGGAAAAAGAAATCCATTATTTTTATATGAACTTCAGGACTTTATTTAACATGCTTCGGATTGTCCGATTTGGGTCAAATATGCACCGTTTTGTTCTATGATTTGTTGCCATTTTAAAGGTAACTTCATAATGCCTCTCTCGTAGAAGTCCTGGTCTCTATTTGCCAAAAACTCTTCTTCTTCTTCTTAAGGTGCCTCTCCGGCTAGCGAAGGTTGGCGGTCAGTTCTCCAAATTTAACTTTGTCTCGCGAGGCGAAATAGTTGGGCGGCACTCGAAGTTCCCGTCCACTCTCGGATGTTGCGTAACCATGATTTCTACTCTGGCACCGATGACACCTCAAAAAACTCTAGTAGGCGATTTTCACAATCTTCCCTAGATGCCAATTTTTTATCACTAAAGAAATTTTGTAATGCAAGAAAAAGATGGTAATCGCTTGGTGCCAAGTCCGGACTGTATGGCGGATGCATTAAAACTTCCCAACCAAGCTCCCGAAGTTTCTGGCGAGTCACTGTAGACGTGTGTGGCCTAGCGTTGTCCTGGTGGAACACGACACCTCTCCTGTTGGCCGATTCTGGCCGTTTCTGGTCAATTGCTATCTTCAAACGGTCCAGTTGTTGACAGTAGAGATCAGAATTTAGTGCTTGGCCATATGGAAACAACTCATAATAAATAATCCCCTTCCAGTCCCACCAAATGCACAGCAGAACCTTCCTGGCCGTTAGTCCTGGTTTGGCCACCGTTTGAGGTGCTTCACCGCTCTTTGACCATGATCGTTTTCGCACAGGGTTATCGTATGTGATCCATTTCTCATCTCCAGTCACCATCCGTTTAAGAAATGGGTCTATCTCATTCCGTTTGGCCAAGGCTTCGCAGATGGAAATTCGATCCATCATGTTTTTTTCTGTTAATTGGTGTGGCACCCAAACATCGAGCTTCTTTTTGAATCCAGCTTTGTGTAAATGGTTTAAAACTGTTTTGTGGTCCATTTTTAGCTCCTGGGCGATATGACGACTGCTAACATGCCGGTCAACTTCGATCATTTCTCCGATTATATCGACATTTCCGGCGACCGGCCTACCTGTGCGAGGTGCATCTTTAACATCAAAAATTCCTGAACGGAATCTACGAAACCAAAATTGCACATAATTGGCTGTTACAGTATCGGCTCCATAAAACACCATTC
This sequence comes from Troides helena, assembly GCA_029286815.1. Classification (NCBI taxonomy): domain Eukaryota; kingdom Metazoa; phylum Arthropoda; class Insecta; order Lepidoptera; family Papilionidae; genus Troides; species Troides helena. Next base: position 740,519 of record JAGSMV010000045.1, on the reverse strand, counting down.
ACAATTTTAGCCGCCTGGCTTGCATTTTCGCCTTTGTCAAAGAAAAACTGTAAAATGTACCGAATGTTCTCTTTGTTCACTTCCATTTTTAACACCCTGTAACTCACAATTGAATGCACCAAACAAAAAACAGCAAAAGAATTTGTTTACTGCGGAAATGTCACCTTTCCAACGAGCATAATTCTGAAACTGTTTGATCGATACTTTACGAGAAATTTATCACTAACGCCATCTACCGAACAAAATAATGGATTTCTTTTTCCCCAGCCTAATATTAATAGTATACATTGGAGTGTTCACAAAGGATTTTTTTTGTTCAATTAAGCGACGGGTGATGGTAAGTGATCTGTATAACTATACCAATGCGGTGCTAGTTAGAATGATTTATAACACCACATTGCGCTCGTCGCCTGAGACGTTAATATGTTTAATCTCGTAACCTCAGTAATTATACTAGCTACAGCGCCCTTCAAACAGAAACAGTAATGTTTACACACTGCTGTTTCTCAGCTGCAATAGAAGCTCTACCTAGCTAGATGATCGAGCACAATGTGCCGCAGTGTAGGTCATCTTAACTAGCGCCACATTGTTGTAATTCTGATCTTATCTTTGTAGTAGATGAAGAAAATATATACATATTGATGTTTACAAAGCAAATAGTACTCACTCTGTTTGAACGCGTGGTACACGTTCAGTAGGGTAAGGTGGTCACCGTCGATGTGAGCGAACCGCATCTTCGCCTCGTCGGCCGCCTTGCGCGCCTCGTTCGGGCGCACGAAGCACTGCGGCACTACACACACACACAACCACATCATTAATGCTGATGAACTACCAGAACGATACTCACCAAAAAATCATCACCATTGATGATGCTGAGACAGAAGGTACGCCTAACGACCATTCCAGGAAATATACAGAGCACTTCCATCGAGTTAACCATTTTTTTTACCAATCCAAAGACTTCATTTACACTTAATGTGAAGTGATTATGAGGCTGATGTCGAAACTTGTTCAGAACACTCCGGCTCTCACGTTGAAAGCCAAAACATAGCGCTGCTTTTATAACGGCAAGTTTACAATGTCACCGTGGTCGCTAGGCAGGTGGTTTAGAAAGAACTTTCCACTAATCAAATTATAACATGTAACCTTGGAATCGAACCTTGGACCATTGAATTTTTTTTTATTCAACAATGCGTTGAGATAAACAAGATCTTCATCTGATGGTGGGTGATACGGTTGCCTATAACAACGTGGCGCTAGTTAGGATGATATACACTGCACCACATTGCTCTCGTCGCCTTGAAACAGATTTTAAGTTTGATTACCTCTGTAATTTCATTACCAACAGTGCCCTTCAAACTGGAACACAGTAATGTTTGCACACTACTGTCTATCGGCGTTATTTAGTGTCTCCAGCAGTTATTTAGTGATCAGATCAGCTCACCTGACAGCATCGCAGTAATGGACAGTATCTCATTGGAACAGTTGTGGTTGCAGCTGGCGATCAGCATCTTGGCGAGCTGCGGGTCCAGCGGGAACTCAGCCATCACCGCGCCCAGGTCGGTCAAGTTGCCGTCGTCATCTTGTTACAAGGGCGGTGTTTATTTTAATACTTAAAATGTATGCTAATTTAAATTTTAAGTCTAAGCACAGAAAGCACTAATTTTTTTTCGAAGCGACAAGTTGAGCAGGACGCTAAGCTGATGGTAAGTGATACGTCCGCCCATAACAACGTGGCCCTGGTTAAAATGGTATACAATACACTGAGCTCGCCTCTAGATACAAGATGTAAAGACGCGTTACCTCAATAATTACACTAACTACAGCGCCCTTCAAACTGGATCTCAGTGATGCCTGCATACTACTGTATGTCGGCTACAACAGGCGCTGCGAATATGCCTCGATGGTCTCCGGCAACATCGATTTAGCATCAGTGCAATCTAAGCTATCACTTATTTTTATTATATCCTCTATTTTTATCCGATTCATCATCAGACATAAACGCTCAAGTTCTAAACCTGGCCGGCTGAGGCCAGGGTATGGGTATGTATAAAGATGCACTTACCCAGTGCTGCGAGGTAGTTCAACAACTCAAGTGCCCTCATCAGTGTCTCCGGAGCGGGCGGGTCCATGAAGTCAAAGTGGACGAGATCGTCGATACCCAGCTTTTTCAACTGCAAAACTACAGATCCTAAGTTTGATCTGCAACGCAATGCGGGCAGGGCATTAGAGTGTGCAGCCAGGTCGTGTGGAATTACAAAGGTTATCTCTTCAACGGTTTGTTAGTGCCAATGTCTGTGACAGGTAAGTAAGTAGTGGTGTGAACAGATCCTTAAGATAGAGGAAGAGATACACAGGTTGTAAAGAAAATAATATTAATCCCTCATAAACCTACAGTAGGTGATAAGTCTTACTGGATGGACAGTATTCAGATGTTACTCTATTTTAGTTTAAAGTGTTGTAGTAGTAATATATAATACTACTCTATGCAAGACAAATAGACCAAAGTTGTGTAAAAAGCTGATTGGTTCCAAGAGTCAAGACAAATAGGATGTTCACCTGATGGTAAGTGATGCATCTGCTTTTAAAAACGTGATGCTAATTAAGACAATTACAGTACTACATTGAGCTTGTTGCCTTGTGATATGAGATGTTAAATCTGGATGCCCCAGTGAACGCCCTTCAAACCGGAAAGCAGTGCTATTTGCAAACTACTGTGTAGATACGGCGATATCTTTCTAGTGTCCAGCTACAAAGACCTACCAACAGTACTATTACTGGTGGATGGGTGACTAGTAATACTGGTAGTGGAGTAGCAGACTAGCCTTCAAGGGTAGCAGATAATGTCTATTAGATATAAAAATCACTTGACATTGATGGAACTGTGGGATATTTCTTTTAGTAGTATTTTTTAATTATCAAAGCGACTAAACCTATAGTTATATGACTGCTCCGGAGATTGAATTATTTAAGATGTCTACAGCAGCACATCACATTGAGACTTAAGATACCTCCTTATACACATACTGATGTGCGCACTACTACTGCACCTACATAAATGGTGTCTGGAGGTGGACCCATAACCAGCAGCAGTTATCACATTTCATCATCACATTTTTGCCAGCATAATCAGCATCATCACAAATCATTGCACCTGTTATAATAATATATAATCAACCATTGCTTAATAGATAACCTATGTTAAGAGAAACTGGAACATAAATATAACATAAAGAAAAAAAATATACAAAACCGATCCATCCAGTCACCTCAGAATCTCAGGATATGTATTATCTTGCATTTCATTCTTGTACGCCTTCTCCGTATACAACCGGAAACACTTCCCGGGTCGCGTTCGCCCGGCGCGCCCTGCCCTTTGCTGAGCAGACGCCTTACTTATCGGAGACACCAGCAGAGACTCCACTCTTATACGAGGGTTATACACCTTCTGCTTCGCGAAACCAGGGTCTATCACAAACACCACACCGTCAATTGTCAGCGATGTCTCAGCAATGTTAGTTGAAACGACCACCTTTCTACCTATAGCACCATTAGGACGGTTGGGAGGTGCTGGCTCAAAGATCCTTTGTTGTAAATTTGGTGGTAAAGTAGAATACAGTGGAATGCATTTTAATTCCCCAGCTTCAGGACCGAGGTTATCTATCTCTCTCTTAATTCGCTTACAAGCATCTTCGATCTCTTCCTGACCAGTTAAGAACAGAAGTATGTCTCCTGCTATTTCTTCACACAAATGTATCTGAATAACCGTTCGTATTGCTGCTTCTAAATAATCTCGTTCTGGTTGTGGAGTGTAAAAGATTTCCACAGGATGTGTTCGACCTGGTACATTCATTAAAGGTGCATTATCAAAGTACTGTTGGAACTTTCCAGCATCTAATGTGGCTGACATGATAACCAGCTTCAAGTCAGCTCGTTGTTTTATCACTTCCTTCAAAACTCCCATAAGTATGTCTGTGGCTAAGGTCCTTTCATGGGCCTCATCAAGAAGTATAACTCTATATTGTTCTAACATTGGATCAGACATTGCTTCTCGTAACAACATACCGTCTGTCATGTATTTCAACACTGTTTGCGGCCCAGAACAATCTTCAAAACGGATGCTGTAACCCACTTGCTGACCAAGTGCCACATCCATCTCTTCGGCAACTCTTTGCGCTACTGACATGGCAGCTACTCTCCTTGGCTGTGTACAAGCAACGCCCGTAGACTTCCCTGCGGTAACCGATGCGAATTCTACTGACCATTGCGGTATTTGCGTGGTCTTGCCGGAACCAGTCTCCCCTACCAAGACTACACACTGATGCGTGTTGAGTAGTCTCATAAAGTCATTTTTGTACTCCCACACCGGGAGGCCAAGGCGCCGCCGTAATAGCTCGTGATATCGCTGAGAGTGTGGCAGACCTACAGACAAATTAATGATATATTTATTACCGCATTGTTGTAATTTAAATAAAGTACTTCAGTGATCCTCAGCTTCTAGAGTCTCTCCCATCAAAGCTGAGGATCGCATTTGGTGGAAGACATTAGTCTACCACCTAATGCTGTCAGATTCTTCGTCTCCCTAATGGGAGAGTCTATATCCAGCAGTGAATAAACAAAGGCTGATGATGATGATAGATAGGACTTCAGTAATAGTGTTTGAGATCGGAACAACTATCTTCTTCCAGAGGTGCTTTAATAACAATTAAATTTTGTGGGGAAGAGTTTAATGTATTTCACTTATAGCAGGCGTACCTCAGGCATTATGCATAAATTTCAATGATATTATTCTATAATAATAAAAACAAAAACTATTAAAACAAAATGACCAATTATTCCTGTTTTAAGTTGCAATTGTATTAAATTCAAGTTAATCAACAATCATCTTTTGAACCACTTGATTTTCACTGCTGAACATCTCTCCTCTGACAATGATTTCATAAATTTGAGATTTTGAAGAGTTCCTTGCAATCTTTACCAGAATATCACTTTAAAATTATTTATAACAAATACAATAAATAGTTATAATTTCACCAATGCTATATATTTTTTCTAGTACATGCCTGTATAAGTGTTTACACCCGGAGTGCTTGTTGTTGATGGTGGCATGGTTGTTCCCAAAGTAGCTGTGGTGTCGGAAGCTGATTCACTAGTAGTACCCGCTTTAGCAGCTGCTGCTGCCTTTTCTTCCCTAATAACAGTACAATACAACATTATAAACATTTAAATTTAAATTCTAGTATTATAGATAAGGAGCTAAAAAATTAAGACATTTTGTGAACATATTTCAAGGTTTCTATAATGTTATATTATTAAAATAAAAAACCTTTGTATTTATATAAAGTTAACTAAATCACATTACAAACAGTCTAATATTGTCTCATGGTTTCTTCAAGGAGAGAGGTGAGACATTATGCACCATTTCAACCAAGTAAAGGTTAACAGATGTTTGTATCATTGAAAGCTGTTGTTTGTTGAATATACCAGATTCTCAAGACTGTTTACTGTAACCAGAAGTATCCACTCATTCTAAAATTAACTTACTTATTTTATTTATCAGCTGTTAATACAAGTGAGATGATGGTATGATACTAAAAAGTATTTAATGCCCACCAATAGCATATTTAGAAAGAAAATTACCCATAAGTTCTAAACTTTAGAATTCTTACCTTGGCAATATCTTGAAGCATTGTCCTGTGTCCAATACAGCAGTAAAAACATGACAACTTTAGTTATTAGATAAATGGTAAGAAATCAGCTAATAATACACTTAAAGTGAACACTGCAGTCTTTTGACATTGCAAAACATCCTGTGGAAGGAAACTGCACAAGCACCATATCTTCAAAATTAAGATAAAAATGCCCTTTACCATAATTTTTTCTACTAAGTTGCTTTTGTACAATGTACTGTAATACTTTTAAGTTAACTTTTTAAACTAAACGTTATGGGAATTTATTTCTAAAATATGCCATTGGTGTAAAAAGTAATGAATTAGTCAAAAACAAGAAAAAATACTAATATATAAGTTAAATTACAAAAACACTCATCAACTTCAGCCTGTGAAAGCATGGGGAGTGAAAATAAGGTTCTAAAGTTATGACAAGAAAATATAATATTTTACTTTCAAATTGCAATGTTATAATAGAAAGTTTTTCCTTACTTTCCCTTTTATTTGTAGAGATAAATCTTGTTAATTATAATTATTTTAAAAGAATGATGAGTGAAACACTCAATTTTCAATAATAAAATATAAACTAAGCTCCATAATAACTTAATCTGCGCTTTTACAGAAAGCGATATCAATATTATTATTATTAATTTAATATAATCCATGGTGAAGAAATGTATACAGAAAAACAAAAGAAATAATTGTAAAATAACAAAAAGCATGGCACGATGAACACGCCATGATCGTGTGGATACAGACCTCTTTCTCTTAATGAAGGGATCCATCACTTCAATTCTTCTTTTAGACATTATTATGTGAACACATATAACACTTAAATAAAATAAAACACGTGAAATTCTATGAATTTCAGAACAAAAACGAAATAGGCAACAAAATGGCGACCGATCAGTCCGCCGACACAATAATGTTTTAATCAGTTTCAATACACGCAACTACAACATAATATCATTTTACTGAAACTATTTAAAATTTCTAGAATGGAGTTTTTAATAATAATTTCATCAATTTTAATTTTAATTCCGTCTTTTGGTAATATCTAATCTTTTATAATTAATTAAAAAGTACTTTATTATATCCTGAAAAAGCATCCTTTGTTTACAATCCACTTTGTGCATGTAATTATTAAACATCAAAATCTTGACAAATATGAACTAGAAGAAAAGAAAACTACAAATAATATAAAGAAAATACATTAAAAAACATTATTACAATTGAATAATTGTAGTAATAAATTTAAAACCAAAAAGTTACGATACAATGGGTTTTTGTAACGGAACGATGTGCTACAAAATGTCACACCGACGTAGGAACTGCGTATTTTAGCTGCGTGCTAATAGTTGAAATAATTATATATTATTTATGTAAATGTGTAAATACGCACGTGTAGTTGTTCCATGTAAATATCGAAACGAATTTTAGTGAAAAGTTAACTTAAATGTGAAGCTTTAAGTATCTACTTAACTATGTATTACAAATTGACGAAAGCGAGAAAAAATATATTAATTTAATGTGATCTAATTTTATTATTTATAAGGGAACATGAAGCAGACGTAAGTAAAATTTCTATTTATTTACGGAATATTTTTCGTGCACAGTGTTTTGCATTTTTAGTTTCAAGATGGCGGACTTCTATAAAAGATTTGTTTATTTCTGTGTCATTTGTCCACATAAAGCACTTGTAGATTTGTCTAGTTAGATTTTTTTTATGGAATAATATAACTCCAAAAATTTATAATATATAAAATTTTTTTGTTTACCATTTTTCGGAGGTTAATAAACTTGTTCTTACCTGTTCCCTTTTTAATGTTATACCGAAAACAAAACTTTGTACCAAAACTATGTTTTATTTATGAGATTTTGTGTCCATTCTTGCCTGTTTTATATTTCTACATGAATAAGCTATTATTTGCGTCACGGTAGCCGGTTGTTTATCACCGTATCTGATTTAAGTGAACACTGTAACAGGAAACAACAATAGAAGGGATTTTTATACATTCAGGAGGTTGACAGGCTTGTTTGCACCGCAGCTCCTGTTTTTACTGTGAAACACTTACGTAAATATTTTGTTTAATCAGTAGGGGTGGGTTAGCTTAGTTTAATAAGACATTTAGATTTAACAAGTTCTAGTACCGATAACCCCAAAGCTAACTATTATGCAGAGACTAGATTATAACTCTTAAAATAGTAGATGTGATGTGTTTTAGTAAATTCAGTTTGTAGTTTCTATGATAGCAAACAAAGAGCAAATCTGAGTTATAATTTCATATTTCTCATTTAATTGTTATTGTGGATTGTTTAGCACAAGCAAAATTATTTCAGTGAATCTCATATTATTATATATAATCGTACAAATGTGAAATGAAATATTACTTATATATTTTTGTCAACTAAGTTTGTAACATACACAATGTTATAACTTAGCAATTGGCATTGTGAACGGGATTAAAATTGTCTGTAATTTACCAATCCTATTGTGTCCACAGTTGTTGAGTCAACATTTCATTGCGCATTAACTGGAGATAATTACTGTATCACCTCAATTGACTTTATTAAAACAATTGTTGTCACAGAATAATTAATAGTAGCGGAGCAATAATTGTGGCTGATTGTAGCTGGCTGGTGTAGACCTGTTTTGACTTTTGGTATGATAAAAGATTACATTATGTCTAGATACAATTTTTATTATTGATAATATATTGAAGTTACATTCAATTGATGGTAATTGATATGATTGCTTTTACCACCAGATTGTGTTCATTGTCTTGAGAAAAGATAGCAAATACTTAATTCCCCAGTAATTACATTAGCTACATCACCTTTCAAACTGGAACATAGTGAAGATTACCTGATACTGGTTGGCGGTAAAAATAGGAGATTTTGTGATACATCCCTAGACAGTCACAGGTTATAAAGATCCAACCACCAGCACATTTAACCAATACAATAAATTGTTTTTTTTTTTTTATATTATAGCGGAGGCAAACGAGCTAGCGAGTCACCTAGTGGTAGGTGAATTCGCCACTGCCCACAGATGTAAATTACAACAAAAGTGTTACTAGGCCATTGCTATCTCATAACATTTAAAAGAAGAGAGGGGTAAAATATAGGATAGGTTTCGGAGGAACAGGAGTAGGAATGAATAAAAGGGAACGGACCACCAGACACTAGTTAGTTTCTAACCAAATGCAACATCACAGCTCTTAGAACACTGCAACGTCGCACCGGTCCATCTAACAAACGTCAAAATTCGGGTGCTCTGTAGGAAAGGAAAAGGAATGGGCATCCGGCTCTCTCACTCACCAGACGAAACATGGCAGCCACTAGGAAGCCAGCCATTTCACGCTGATTTTCTGTGAGAGGGTAGTGTCGCACCGGTCGATCCTGCCCAATTATGTGCTACAGTGAACTGTAGGCGTGGATCTACTACCATAAAATCACCATGTTGGATCTTTTAAACAATTATAGAAACTGATTTTCAATAAACAATCAATTTAAGGTTTAAACAGTGCTGTAGGTAATGAAATGACTAATATACAGATTGACCCCAATGTGGTAGTAGACCAGTTTAAACATTGTTACTGGTATGTTACTTTGCTAAAAATCATTGCGATTTTGAATCTTGGCATGCACCAATGACTTTAACGTTTAAGTTATATACATTTGTGAACTTTAGTACCAAAAGCGAAATGCAAATGGTGAAGGAAAACATTGTGAGGAAACCTGCACATGAATTAGAATTTATTTAAAAGTGTGTGTGAAGTCACCAATCTACATTGGGCCCGAGTGGTGACAATGACCCATGGGCCTCATATTGCCAGTAGGCCTGTGTCCCAACAGTGGGGATGTAAATTGCCTATTGAAAAAAGGCTAAAGGGTGTTCGTAATTTGAGAGAAGTTGATTTTATTTTTTAGTTAGTACTATATAGTTTTACTTCATCCTGTTAATATAATTGTGTCATAATAGCATAAACTTCCCTTTGGATTACTTTTCAGCTTTATCTTTGCTTTGTTGACATGCATGTCAGTTTTGTTTCGTTTAAATAATCTGGTAAAATTTTGCACGTATTTAAGGAAGTATTTTGGTCATGTTTATATTGGTTGTATTTGATACCTATCGCTATGATTTGAGTCCTATAAAGTCTGTAAATAAATAGCGCCATCATTGGCACCGTTAACTATTATTAAAGCATGTATTTTCAAGTTTTATATTTGTTGAGTAGGATATTCTCTTGCAAATAATTTAGATTTACTAAGGATGTTCCTTTATCACCCCAATGAGGTTATTATTATTGTAGTCATTGTTAACAGATGGATGATGATAAATGATGTATGGAAATGATTATGAATAGCTGGTGTAGGATGTGCGAGAGGCAATGCATGAGGGGGAAGAATTGAATGAAATGATGAAGTGAAGTGGGAACGCTGAACCTAAAGTGTATGATAGAAGAATAGCATGAGAGAAAGATCTAGTCCCATTTTGCTGAGAGGTCAAAATGATGAGTGAACAGGCTGATGCAGTCAGTCTACGTTTTCTTCCCTATCTGCATGGCAGTCTTTTATACTCAAAGTATTATATTTATGAGGAAATAAAAAACTTGAAATCTATTGTAAACACTAAACCTTGATTTTGTATTGTTGCAGATGGTAGTTCGCTGGACGAACCTCTCATAGTTCAAATATTAGCAATATGGGACAGCAGACTTCTAGAAAGAGTAAGTGGGTTCAGATACTTTGGAAGTTATAGACTGTATTGGTAAAGTGATAGAAAATGTGATATGTATCACAATTAGATGATAGATTTCTATTCCACTCGTTCACTGGCTGTGACTATTACTGCAAAGTGTTTATACAAGGTCCCGGTTTGAAGGGTGCTGTAGCTATTACTGCTGGTAGGTCTCTGTTGGTATAGACCGTCTATGTAGGTGCCACCTCAGCGCCTATTGCAGCCAGTAGACAGTGTTGCGCGAACATTGCCATGTTCCGGTTTTAAGGGTGCTGTAACTATTACTGCTGTTACATCTCTGTTGGTATAGTCCATCTGCAGCAATAGATGGCTATTAGTAGGCTGTGTGATAATGTACGCTGTATCACCATTAGGCATTCATTTGGTTTAAAGGTGGGGAGTGCACTTGCGGATGCGGCGCGTGGGAGCGGCGCCGGTACACGGAGTCGCCGAGCAGCGTGCACCGCTACGTCAGCGCCGTCACCGACAGGTGCGCACGTCTCGACATGTTTCATTCCATGCGAGGTATCATTGGCTGCAATCAGTCAGGGTGTTGGTTGCGGAGAGAAGCGGGATAAAGCACTGTGTTCCGCCGGCCGACCGCAGATAGTAGAGATCGCAATTAATTAGAGAGTTACTCGTGAACGATTGCCCTGACTGGTATAGATTGACCTTTATCTATATATACAGATATAATAGTAATAATACAATGGAAGAACCAAGTTTGTAGGATTGTGCCAGTATCGTTTATATATACCACTAACCCATTCTTCATAAAAGATGTATGATCATCGGAGGGATGTGTGGCAGACTTATAGTGAATTATGTGGTCAGGTGGAGCAGCAGGGAGTGTGCTTGCAGACGTCGCCGTTGGCGGCGGCCGGCGTGCGTCTGCACAGCGTACCGGCGTGTCAGCGATGACAGGTAAGCATCATTAATATCCAAGCGTGAGGATCCTTTTACCACTTAACGTTTCGACACCTTGCAGGAGTTATCATCGTCATCCTTTCGTTGTCGGTATCCCGCGTGTTATGACAAAGTTTCCTCTACCTTTATAGTGTGAACAGTGAAGGATTGGAAGTATGCCGGTGTCAGGGTTCTCGGACAGCTATCACGTGGGTCTCTTTTAGAGAAAAGTGATGAGGCTATTTCTAGACTTAGTATCTGATGGGATTATAGTAAAACAATAGTCTAGAAAAAATAGTAAAACAATATTTTCATTATACTGATGACACTGACGTATTGATACTCTGTGTTTAGGCTCGCTGCGGTCCTGACTTTGGGAGCAAGGGACCTGAGGAGGGAGTTGGACGCCATTGTCATAAATACAGGTAAAGTATTCCAAAATATTTTTTCTTTGAATCTAATCTACGATTTTTGACTTTAATTAATGATTGGATAAGAGTCATGTAGGTGATGTGATGCGTGGTTAGACGTTCATAGCCATGGTCCAGCATAAACATTGGAACCAGATAAATCACCGTAATACATATTATATGTCGTATTGATCTCACGTCATCCTTTACTTGTTATCTAGCATTAAAATACTAATATCAGTTGTATATCTCTAGACCTTGGAGAAGTCCAGTCAGAGGCCTTTGCAAAAAAAAATCTCAACTCGCAAACATTCATGGATGTAAGAGGTCCCGCCAAAAACCCAACGGATCCAAGCCGACCTTACCTGCTCGTGGTGCACCTTGCTAATTAACAAACGACGCTCTGGCTCTCACTAACCCGCATTTTGCCAGCGTGGTGGGAAATCGCTCAAATTCCCCCATATGAATACCTACACGATCGATGTGGGAATCTGCGTGGGGCCTATGTTTAGCAGTGGATGTCTATCGGCTGATGATAATGATAAAACATTCAGACTATGTCACATAATTGAAAGATACCATATCTTATTCCTTTTGAGGTCATTTTAAAACTACATTTTAAACATCTTATTTAATAACAAACCTGGGTATGTTTTAATTTGAACTATATTAAAATCAAAACTCTTATTCGTTTCCTCCAGACAGATCAGTGGTGTACCCATTATGTACCATATCCCGAAACAAAATTACTCACTGGTTATAAAGCTGGCACACAAATTATAAATAGCTCCAACTCTTCAACAGATAGTGATACGAGCAGAGATAACGGTGAGCCAACCGCTGAAGTGTACGTCCTCTCCGTCGCTCCTAGAACGTGAGTATCCAACATTAGATTTGGAATACATTGGTTTCATCACCATGATTTATTGTGAATCACTTCGTTTTTGACCATTGAGCTGGTCATTTGACATTATCTAATGAATTATTGGCTGTGATCTACGGTATTATTGGTCCAAAGTATTACTATGTATTAAAACGGAAGACGCTGTGTTAGCAGGTCTGGTGAAGACTGCGGAAAGCAGCTGGATGGGGGCAGCGCAGGATCGATTGATGTGTAGATCTTTAGGGGAGGCAGTTCAGCAATGGACGTCTCTCGGCTGATGATGATGACGATGTATTAAAAGATTAATGCAAGAATTGTAAATAGTCATTTATTCACAGAGAGGGTGAAACGCCGCAAGAGGGTCGAAGAAATGAGTTAACACAGACCAACGATGGATCCCTACGCCTGCACCCACACTTCCAGGTACATCCGCCATACGATTGCAAGTACATAAATAGTTACTTAGGTGGTGACGTGAACAGAAAGCTTTATAAGTATAAGAAAGAATGATGTAATTCCATGTGGTGTGTGAGTTGCTGTTGAACGTTTTGTTGGCGTTTGCAGGTGGTGTGCGGTGGTGAGCTGCGCGCGCTGCTGCTCCGCGCGCCCGCACTGCCGCATGCGCAGAACGCACCGACCACGCCCCCGGCCAAAGTGCACACACAGGTACAGACAAACTTTTTTCTTTTAATGTAATTATACTACGAAACAACTATCACATACATTTGATGGCAAGTGATATAACAACGTGGCGCTAGCTAAGAAGGTTCTTTGGCACCACATTGCTCCCTTCATCTCCACATCCATATGCTCTTCACATAAAGTGTTGAGTCTCGGTACCCCAGTAATTACACTAGCTAACGCTCTTCAGACTGGATCACTGTAATGTTTGCACAGTGCTTTTTGTCGGCAGCAATAGTCTACAGAGGCCTATTACTAATCTAGTATATGTTGTATCTCAATTCTCCACTCTTATTGTAATCCTTTAGGACTAGAGCATAACAATGAAGTCGAGGTAGAGCATGCTCTGCTCTTCTTCTTTTCCTATCAGCTATCATAACTTTCAATATATGTAATGTGGTCATTTACTTTCTGATTTATGTAATATAAAGTTGTGAGCTGTAATAATATACTTAATAAAATATTGTAAGCATCATCATCATCAGCCGATGGACGTCCACTGCTGTACATAGGTCTTCTCCAAAAATTTCTACATACAGTCAGCATAGCATCCCTGTGGTACCGGGCACTAGGGGCTGTCGTTCGCAGTGGTTCATATGAGGGAATTGGGGCTATTTCCCATCATGCTGGCTCAATGCGGGTTGGAGGAAACCAGAGCCTTGTTTGTTGATTTGTTGGCTGCACCATGGTTAGGTGACGTTGGCTTGGGTTCGGTGTGTTGTAGTGGTACATTGGGATCAAAATTATATAGTCTCCGGAGTTGGTAACTAACTGTTATGATCACTCTTATGAAAGGAAACTGATTCTGAAATGACAAACCTTTAGCAAACAGTCACAGGTTCACCAGCTTGTGGTGCACCTTGCTAATCAACAAACAAGGCTCTGGCTCTCACCAGCCCGCATTTGTCTAGTGTGATGGGAAGACAATTCCTCCCAATATGACTTACAAACGAAGGTCGCGAGAAGCCGCTGGATACGGGCAGTGTAGAATTGATCAATATGGAGGTTCAGGTTTATCTCAAGCTGTGGACATCTGCCAATGATGTTTGTTAAGTTTATTGGTAAATATGTTGGTGATACTCCTTATTCCAGGTGGATTACATCCACTGTCTAGTACCAGACCTGCAGGAGATAACAGCTTGTTCCTTCTACTGGGGCAAGATGGACCGCTATGAGGCTGAACGTTTGCTGGACAACAAGCCAGAGGGTAATTTGCTTAAACAGTAGATATTTATAATTGGATAACTCTAACAGTTTTATTTCGTCCGTATTGGATAATGTAACTTTCCAACCAGTAAACAGTTTTTGTTATGGTACAGTCTGGTATATAATCAGTAACTGGCATGCCTTTTGATACAATGAATCCTGGTTTGGTCCCTGAGTGATATCAGGTGGAGCTTGAAGGGTAAGGTATATATTTAGCCACCAGATTATCTACCAATCACTCTCCATCTGGCCACCAAATGACGGCTAAGGTATTCTAGGCGATCTTTACTCAAGATTCAAGTTTTGACTATAGCAGGGGTCAGCATAGTAGCTCGCCGGCCTAATGGTTAGAGCTTGCGGCTTTCATTGCGAAGGTTGAAGTTTCGAATCTCGGCATGTACCGATGACTTTAATGTTTAAGTTGTATACATTTGTGAACTTTAGCAACAACAGCGAAATACAAACGGTGAAGGGAAACATCGCGAGGAAACCTGCACATGAACTTGAAATTATTCTAAGCTGTGTGTGAAGTCACCAATCTGCACGTTAATTTGATGTTATGGAATTATGGAGGAGTCACCAACCTGTGGCTCGCGAGTCATATGCGACTCTATTGATATAAAGATGAGGCTCTTTAGTTCCTTATACATATTCACATCCATTTTATTTATTTTATAAAACAATAATATAAT
Source organism: Troides helena (assembly GCA_029286815.1). Lineage (NCBI taxonomy): Eukaryota > Metazoa > Arthropoda > Insecta > Lepidoptera > Papilionidae > Troides > Troides helena. The sequence continues at coordinate 725,328 of JAGSMV010000045.1, read as the reverse complement.
CGTTCCGAATCGATTAACAAGATCGATACACAATTTTTCTCTCAGGATTCCTTTCTCACCGCTCTCCTCCCCCGTGACGCGCATCCTTACTGACAATAATACTATATGTATATATATTTTTCCTAATTTGCTGTAAACACTTAGATATGAAGAAATAGATAATTTTCTAATAATATTTTTTTGGTTTTTATGATAACAAAAAAAAATATTTATGCAAATACTATTTGTACTTGCATAAATGAAAGGGTGTAAGTAATTTAATATACATAATAAAATATCGTCATTGGGATCAAAGTATAGTCTCTGGAATAGATAACTATCATAACCATAACAGGAAAACTAACTGTTCTGATTACTGTTATGAAAGGAAATTACTTAAATGACATACCCTTGGCACAAACGCAGTCCAAGCTGATGTCCAATCAGCTTGAAGCATCATAGCTCCCCATTGATATTGACCATGTTAAATTTAAGGGGTTTATGTTAATGTAAAGGGTCCCCTCCTAACAATTCACGGGACCCAAACCAACCTCACCTGCTCATGGTGTACCCTGCCGATCAACAAACGAGGCTCTGGCTTACACCCGCATTGGACCAATGTGGTGGGAAATGGCCCAAATATCCCCATATGAATCTTACAAACGAAGGTTCCCGTCGTTATACCCGCCGAAGCTGGAGGCTTTGCTGTCTGCAGCGCAGTCCCGATCGATGTAGAGATTTTTGTGGGAGTCCCATGTCCTGCAGTGGACGTCTATCGTCTGATAATGTACTATTTATTGTTGACAAGAACAATTATTGAGGCCCTTTAAATAATTTGAAATTTTGCTAATGTTTGACTTTCAACTCAAAAGATGTCGATCCCTGGCCTATAGCAATGACTTTCCCTTTTCAGGTACATTCCTTCTCCGTGACTCAGCTCAGGAGGAACACTTGTTCTCAGTGTCGTTCCGCAAGTACGGGCGGTCGCTGCACGCGCGCATCGAGCACTACCAGCATAGGTTCAGCTTCGACTCCCATGACCCGGCTGTCTTCGCTGCGCCTACCGTCACAGGCCTCATAGAGCATTACAAGGTGACACATGAAGCTTTCCTTAGCCTTTGGAGCGGTCAAAGGATCCTCGCTCAGAACTGAACCCTAATGTCTCCCCCCCATTGCTATGATAGCCGTTCTCTAGTAATGTTTATGCAGTCTTCAGCATTCCCAAGAGTGCTAACACAATAGGTGGAGACTAAGTCCAGCCATAGATCTCCTTGGAGTTATTTTTATGATGAAGATTACTTCTATACTAATTGCCTATAAACCCAGACATGTCATCATCATCAGCTGATGGATGTCGGGATATAGGGCCTCTAGGCCAGATATGTACCAGACTTTAATTACTCTACTTCTTCAATAGCAAGAGATCTTTGTGGTGGTATAAAAAATAGAGCCATAAGAAGTTACAAGTACCACATTGTGCTCAACTGTTTAAGTTACAGAGGGTTGTATTCTCGTTCACTGAGTAGTAACATTACTTTGCTACATGGCCTTTTTAAAGTACTACTTGAAAGTATATATAGTCAACCATTCCATACCATGAGTAGGGTTGCCAATGCTTCAAAAAATCACCCTTGGAAGGATGTTATCAAATCGGGTTTGTGGGGGAAGTATCCTAGTAAATCCAAGATTTAATCAAGATATTCACTTGACCAACCATGTGCCATTATGATGACTCTATTTACTTCTCACTATTCAGGACCCCGCATGTGTGATGTTCTTTGAGCCAATGCTGACTGCGCCGCTGCCGCGCACTGAGCCTTTCTCGCTGCAGCAGCTCGCTCGTGCTGTCATCGTCTCTCACACCAGCTACGATGGTAAGATTCCTAAAGATTAAAAAAAAATTGCTGAACCATGCTTATGTTACCATGTATCTCTTGCTGCTAATAGTATTTTTTTTTATTATATGAAACCACTTGATAAAAAAGTGCTGTTGGTAAGTGATGTGCTTGCACATAACAAAGCGGTGGTAGTTAGGTTTACATACACTGATACTACTTTTTAAGGTAAAATTCTGTTTCCAAAGTATTTTCACTCGTTACATAATTTTTCGAACCGGAACATAGTAATATTTGTATATTGTTTGGCGATTGCAATAGAAGCCGCGGTGGTACATATTTAGATGGTGTGTAGCAACAGAATGGAGCAAAAGCTCAACCCAAACCAACCTTACCTGCTTGCGGTGCAACCAGCTAATCAATAAACGAGGTTCTGGCTTCCACCATCCCGCATGGGCCAGCATGGTGGGAAATGGCACAAATCCCTCCCATATGGACCTGTATAAACGACGGCCCTTAGTGCCCGGTGGTAATGGAGGCCATGCTGACTGCAGATTTATAGAGGAGGCCTTTGTCCAGCAGTTACCGTCTATTGGTTGCATTATCAGTAACAAATAAGACCTATCAATAGTTAGCACGTAAGATAACAAACAGTAATCTTGATGGTTGATTCATGACAGTAAAAATACAAGTAGTCAATAATGTGATAGTAAATGATATCCATTATCTGGCATCAATGTGCTTTAGAATGTTTGCACAGCATCACATTCAACTAATCAGCATTTGAAAGCATCCAGGTAATTGGCATAGATATTTGCCTGAAATGAATTGCCTGAGATGTATGTTGAATGTCTGTTGCAGGCGTGGAGCAGCTGCCGTTGCCCGCCCGGCTGCGCGCGTTCCTCAAAGAGTACCACTACCGGCAGCGCGTGCGCGTGCGCCGCCTCGAGCCCGAGCTGTACGCGCCACACCACTGCTAGCAGTGCTACCGGCGGGCGCCGCTGCCGGCCGCCGGCGACTGCGCCCGCTATTGAACAATCAAACCCTTTGCACTTCCACACCTGTCCCGCGCTATACCGAAACCTCGTACTTTCATTACTACTTCAAATACCTCATATCCGCCTCTTAATTATTTCTACTGTATCTTACTATCTATAATACATTTTGAAGCGGAAATCGATTTCCATTACGTACTATTAAAATGAAAAACGATAATCTGTATTCAGATGAGCCATTACAAGTAACAAATAGAATTACCAGCAGCAGATTTGTGTACAGAAAGTGAAGTGATGTGTAAGAGTTGAGAACTTAGTGAAGTGTATCAAAGTGCTAAACAATAAGAAAAAAAAGTGGGACGTTTGCCCAATACTGGGTCTGATGGAATGTTTGGTCTAGTTGAATTTTTATTGATAATTTAATTTTCTTATTTATTAAGAGTATTGTTATGTAATTGCGTTTTGTGCGGAGAACTGGCATCATTTCGACTTTCTTTGTTGCACATGGAATCTGTGTGCATTGTACTATGTAAATGTTGTCTAAGATTTGAATAACCCGTAGACACCAGATTCTGCTAGTAGGTCCTGAATCTATTTGGGATCGGCATACAGCATTAGGTCATTCTTGAACCTATGGTCCAACTATTATTAATATGTACCACTATTGGGTCTTTGTTCTACATGAGTCATGTAATATTGTACTCTCGGTAGGTAAGGTACAGTATGACATGATTACTGCAACCGAAAAACAGTTTTTTCTATAATCTCCTTTTTTTATTTATTAATAGTTTTATTATTTGTTATATATGTATTGCACTTATATGTTTATATTAAATCTAATATTGCGGAGTCTCTTACTACTCAGCCTCTTCCAACTGGGGTCAATGTTTAGTCACCAGTTGCTCTAAACCAGCACAGTGCCTAGGTATCATCAATTCGTCTTTTTATCATCCTGTGTCTTTAAATTTTTCTTGTGCCATCTCTGGGCTACCAAAGAGTAACCTACAGAAATAGATAAAAAAAGGTTATACTTGACTTGCTCCAGGTCTTCTCAGGCTGGTGGGGCAGTGAGTAAACTAATGGTATTGCTCTGCTGGATGGCGAGGCTTATTCTTTGTGCATTCTAGCTGTCTTTAGTGCCTTACTATAACTTAAAACTATGGGACTGTACCATGCCTTGCAGTTCGACAAACCGCATCTTGGCAGTCAGTACAACCTTGTATTCTCACCCATGTATCGCTGAAACACCAGAGTATGTTTGTGTTTGTGAATGGTTAATAGTCTTTTAGACTATTTATCCAGATCCTGTATGTAAGTTTATTATTATGATGGTATACTTGGAGAATTGTTGGACCGGTTCCATTAACATGGTTAAAGTTTTAAGATAATTAGATAAATTGTTATTGCGTTGAGTTTAGGCATTTGGTATAGTTTCCTCGCTACTGTATTTCACAATTAGTTTGTAATCTACATTACGATCACAATTTGTAGAGCTTTAAAGATGTCTGCCGGGTTAATCATATTTAGAGTAGTTCAGAACCTGTCCATCACAACCCATTTTAGTTAAGTTGTAGATCGGAGTACCCATTCACTGATGTCTCCATTATGCATATAATGTGATCAAAATTGATTAGATTACATTGCTCTTTACATAAAGTCACAATATCATGGATGTATAACCCTTTGAGCGAGGCCAATGTCCGGCAGTGGATTATTAGCCGATGATGATGATGAATAACAAAACATTTTATAGCATTGTGCAGTGCACACATACTAAGTGTACACTGCACCATGCCATACCGTATTGTGATTGGTTCAGGTCATCATCACTTTATCCTATAATTTAGATTTTTTTTTATATACATGTTACAATGTGGTGCTGCGTAAACACCCTAAGCAGCAACACATTGTATATATATATATATATCGATCTGGATAGGTTTAATATATACATCCAAAGACTTAAGCAAATCCCTTCAATATCAGCTTCTATAGACAACAACTAATACCTGGCGGTTTTGCAGCACGGGATCAATTGTCGTGGAGATCTTTGGGGAGACCTACGTCCAGCTGTGAACGTCTAGCGTCCGACTATGTAAGACTTAGGGAACATGTTTGTTAATTGATATTTATAGATCCGCCTACACAATACAACTGGGTGTTCTTGTGTAATTTCTTGACCCTCGACCAGGCTCTAAGTTCACAAGGAGACGCAGATTTTAATTCAATTTAGTATTAGCTACCGATGTGTTCCCGTGCATGAAGAAAAACTATAGTTCAATGTACATCCACCAACCTGTATTATGTAAATCTGGTGAATCAATTGCCTCAACTTTCTCCTTGAGGTACCAACTGGGTCCCAATAGTGGGAACATGTGGGCTTTATGTTATTTCATATATTAACCTTTATGAGCTCTCTGTTGTATCCGCTTCATGAAAATATATATGATTAATAAATCAAGTATCCATCATTACTCGTGATGCTGCTGTACATCGAGAGAGCTCGTTAAGATCTAAGTTAATTAAGTGATCTGTAAAAATATGTTATTTATTAAGTAAATGAAATATTTATCGTTAAGCAGTAGTGTAAGTCTTCTAATGCAATAATGTGCTCCAGTATTATAATAGTCCCAGCGGAATGGACAAACAGACAAAAGTATTTTTTTCTAAAGAGCTATTACCGGTGCATTGGTCTGCTGCTGGAGAGCATTTACTCGACTGTTTGATGGACGGTAGTAATAAAAGAAAATTAATCAACTATCATCTCTAGCATATAGTTAGGTCAGTACTGTAAACATCTCATAAATGAACTCGTGGGTATTCATCATCATTTTCAGCCTTTGTTTATCCACTGCTGGACATAGGCCTTGCCCAATGTCCTCCACCAAATGCGATCCTCAGCTTCTCGCATCCACCCTCTTCCGACCGTTTTGATGATGTCGTCCCTCCTTCTGGAGGGACGGCCTCCTACACTTTCGCGACTTAGGCGTCGCTCCATGTCTTTCCTCCCGCTTCGGCCGTTACTGCCACTCCAGCTTGCAGATTTTGAGTTACGTCGACATCTTCATTTCTCCGCCGAATCTCTTCGGTCCGGATTTTGTCCCTTAGAGAAATGCCAACCGTACCTCTCCATCGCTCGCTGTGCTACTATGTATCGGTGGACCAGCCATGTCAAGTGTCATGTCTCCGCGCCGTAAATGAGGATGGTACTCCCCAATAGATACTGCTTCATCAGAGTAGAAATCATCCACCAATTTTCCGAGGTTAAACAGTAGTGTGCAAACTTTAAGTAACACTGTTTGAAGAGTGATGTAGTTACTGTGGTGATGAGATATATCATGTGTATCCTATCGATAGCTACAACGTGCTGCAGTGTATACTACCCTAGAGCTGAATACCATCAGATCATATAGAGGTCGTCTCGTTGACTAACATTTTGTTGACTCCAAATGCCTTAAAGTACAAAAGTAACTTCATATTGGATGTATATATTGAGCTCTAAAGTTACTAGTCCTTCGAGCCGGATCATAATGAAATTTGCTCAATACTGTAAGCTGTTGCAGCTGTACCTGTTGATGGAGACTAGCTGTTCCTTTTATTTATATATACACTGCAACAATGGGAGGGTTTGGGCCATTTCCCATCACACTTGCTCAGTGCGGGTTGGTGGGAGCCAGAGCATCGTTTATTGATTAGCAGGGTGCACCGCGAGCTGGTGATCTTGGCTTGGGTCATGTGAGTTGTGCAGGAACCCTTACCCCGATTACGACTAATTATCATCAAGGTATCGTTCAGCTCGCAAATAAATACGACCTTCAGTAAGTTGTTGGGAGACCTCTCTCACGGTGGACCGACGGTCTGGTGATAATTGCGGCAACCCGCTGGATGCAACTGATCGATGTGGACTTCTTTAGGGGAGGGGAGGCCCAGTGGACGTCTATCGGCTGATGATGATGTTGATCAGTAAGTCGCCAGTAGTCCGTCTCCAAGCAGACCAGGTGGACGAGCACCGTAAAGTTGTCATGGTATATATAAAATGTTTTTATGTATATATAACTACACTGACTAATGTATCAGTAGAGTTTATGGATTTTTTTTTGTCTGCCTGTCCACGTGTCCGCGGAAGGGTTCCGTATTAAAACATGAACCGTTTATAGTTTACGTGGCAACACTTGTAACAGAGTGTTGCCAGGTGAACAATATTATCGATATGAATAAATATATATTTTAAATTATTTTAAAGTTTTTCCCAAAGTACCGTCATTTCTATATTCAGTATGGGCGTGGTCTGTCTCCAGTGTCCACTCGGAGACAGTTCATGCCGGACTCTTCCGGAGCCTAGACTATGCAGTGACACTGCCATTTAAACCTGTCTACATAAATACATCATCAGCCGTTAGACGTCCACTGCTGGGAATTAACTTTCCTAAAGATCCCCACATCAATCGTTTAGGGACTCATGAATTTGGGCTTTTTCCACCATGCTGGCCCAATGCGGGTTGGTGGGAGCGAGAGCCTCGTCTGTTGATTAGCCGGCTGCACCACGAGCTGGTGAGGTTAGGTTGGATCCCGTGAGTCGATGTGCGGGAACCCTTACACCCCTAAAGTTGTCTAGGTAATATATTTTTTATAACACGAAGCGAGGTGATCATCAAGTCTTTTATATGATGGTAAGTGATACGTTTGTCCAATAACAACGTTGCGCTAGTTAGAATGATATACACTGCACCTCATAGCGCTCATCACTTTGAGATGAAAGATTCCGAGTCTCGTTACCTCAAGATTTACACTAGCTACAGCGCCCTTCAAACCGGAACACAGTACTGTTTTCTTTACAGTCTCCGGCAACCGACACCAGCAGTACCTCTATACCCAACCAAAAGGTAAGTCGGTAAGTTAAAATTTTAACTGTCAAGTTAATTCATAAGTATAGATAAGCACAAATTCCATTCGGTCTGCGCACTACACGGCGCCGTGTAGCCGGCCGCTACGGCATGGACACGCCACACGCCGATGCAGTAAGGTATGTTGCTAGGTCTTTTGGGCCGTCTAGACGTTTCTACCGTATATCTAACATTAAAACACTAAGAGTAACGTTCGTTTTTTTTTTCAACTAAACTACGAGAGACTAAAAGATTCTTCAGCTTCGTGAGCTTTATGGGTGAGACCCTCGGAGCCCGATAAGCGAGCCTAAGGAGGAAGGCAAATGCATGGCGTGTTGTATTTGCCGTAACATAGCGTGGGTGCTAAGGAGGGCTTTGTCCTTCCGTGGGATGTCAGAGCGCAGGGGAGCACCAGTGCGTTTCGTAGGAGATCCTGAAGTCGTCCCCCGCCTAAAGCACTGACGGATACTACCGAAAGAGATTTTAGTGGGTAGAAGTTCCCATATAACCTTGTCTTCCCACCAGAAGCAGGGTATCTTTTAAGATTTCCTCGCGATTTAAAAAAACAACAATTTCACTAGGTACTGGTCCTTCAAACTTTTATACAGTAATGTGATGCCAGGTAATATACAGTAATGTGATGCCAGGTAATATACAGTAATGTGATGCCAGGTAATATACAGTAATGTGATGCCAGGTAATATACAGTAATGTGATGCCAGGTAATATACAGTAATGTGATGCCAGGTAATATACAGTAATGTGATGCCAGGTAATATACAGTAATGTGATGCCAGGTAATATACAGTAATGTGATGCCAGGTAATATACAGTAATGTGATGCCAGGTAATATACAGTAATGTGATGCCAGGTAATATACAGTAATGTGATGCCAGGTAATATACAGTAATGTGATGCCAGGTAATATACAGTAATGTGATGCCAGGTAATATACAGTAATGTGATGCCAGGTAATATATACAGTAATGTGATGCCAGAGTAATATACAGTAATGTGATGCCAGGTAATATACAGTAATGTGATGCCAGGTAATATACAGTAATGTGATGCCAGGTAATATACAGTAATGTGATGCCAGGTAATATACAGTAATGTGATGCCAGGTAATATACACAGTAATGTGATGCCAGGTAATATATACAGTAATGTGATGCCAGGTAATATACAGTAATGTGATGCCAGGTAATATACAGTAATGTGATGCAGGTAATATACAGTAATGTGATGCCAGGTAATATACAGTAATGTGATGCCAGGTAATATACAGTAATGTGATGCCAGGTAATATACAGTAATGTGATGCCAGGTAATATATACAGTAATGTGATGCCAAGGTAATATACAATAATGTGATGCCAGGTAATATACAGCAATGTGGATGCCAGGTAATATACAGTAATGTGATGCCAGGTAATATACAGTAATGTGATGCCAGGTAATATACAGTAATGTGATGCCAGGTATACAGTAATGTGATGCAGGTAATATACAGTAATGTGATGCCAGGTAATATACAGTAATGTGATGCCGGGTAATATACAGTAATGTATGATGCCAGGTAATATACAGTAATGTATGATGCCAGGTAATATACAGTAATGTGATGCCAGGTAATATACAGTAATGTGATGCAGGTAATATACAGTAATGTGATGCCAGGTAATATACAGTAATGTGATGCCGGGTAATATACAGTAATGTGATGCCAGGTAATATACAGTAATGTGATGCCAGGTAATATACAATGTGATGCCAGGTAATACAGTAATGTGATGCCAAGGTAATATACAGTAATGTGATGCCAGGTAATATACACAGTAATGTGATGCAGGTAATATACAATAATGTGATGCCAGGTAATATACAGTAATGTGATGCAGGTAATATACAGTAATGTGATGCCAGGTAATACAGTAATGTGATACCAGGTAATATACAGTAATGATGCCAGGTAATATATACAGTAATGTATGATGCCAGGTAATATACAATGTGATGCCAGGTAATACAGTAATGTGATGCAGGTAATATACAGTAATGTGATGCCAGGTAATATACAATGTGATGCCAGGTAATATATACAGTAATGTGATGCCAGGTAATACAGTAATGTGATGCAGGTAATATACAATGTGATGCCAGGTAATATACAATGTGATGCCAGGTAATATACGGTAATGTGATGCCAGGCAATATACAGTAATGTGATGCCAGTTAATATACAGTAATGTGATGCCAGGTAATATACAGTAATGTGAGGCCAGGTAATATACAGTAATGTGATGCCAGGTAATATACAGTATGTTGAACTCTCATTATTATAATAATTTCACTGCCTAATGGTCCTCTGAGCCGTATCAAGGCAATATTTGTTGTACCTATACGGTCACCAGCAACACACGTACCACCTTTCTAATTTTAGTGGTTGTAGTATGCTGGTAATGCCAAGAATACTGCAGCCTGGATAAAGATCGTGGAGTCGTTTCTACACAACACGTAGGTTAGAGAGTAGATACACTGCTCACAATGATGTTGGAATCAAGTTTTTGACCACTAAAACTCCTTGGTGGTCGTTGTCAAAGGATCTCTGTTGAGAATACAGCTGCAGTGGTGAGTTTGTGTTCAGAAATGAAAACCATAGAGTATCTAACATCATCTTTTATTACATCAAATAAATAAAGTTCATAGACAATAATTATTATTATTTTTTTATTTATCTGACGAAGCGCATGCAGTGCCCGGCGGCCGCTCGACACGCCGCCTCACGAGCCTCCATCGAGCTGCCTAAGTAACTTAAAGCTTATACATAACATTCACTTAAAATCAAAGAACGGAACCCGTCGGACTTCCGGCTAATTAATGGCGAGTTCACCTGAAACGGAACTGCATCAATGTCCGGCAGGTTCCTTCGTCCATTTAAACTTTTTAATACTGTCAATATAAATATATATATAATTAGGTCATTAAATGCGTTGTTCGTATTATTACACTACAAGCGGATGGTAATAAATATTAAAAGAAAAACGGAATGCATATAAAAAGTTGTAAAATACATCCGGCGACACTACGACTATAACCTATACACTTAATGTCTATTCATTTACAATACACAAGCGCAAAGCCTACAGCGCGGCGACGAGACGGCGGTAAATATTCAGTCCCACGAGGCTTCATACAAACGGTATTCAGTCGGTTCAACCAAAATTAAAAAAATAATCCAAAAAAAATATAACCTAAAAATAATTCCGCCATTAGCCGCTTATACTCTAATGGTGGCAAGATGCAAATTAAATTATTTATTATTAAAAAATCTCAAAATTAATTAATTAAATATAACTTAAGTTTTCCAACAAATGTCTAGACTAAAATAAGCACTAACATAGTTAACTAGACAATAAATATGTTTATATTAAATGAACACATATTTTTTTATTCGCAATATGGCCGACGGCGTACCACAACTATCGATTGTGAATCATGATAAACATTTGAAATGTTTAAATATATGCGCAATTAATTAGTTTCGTTTGTTTAATAATATTTATAAGCAATCTCAATCATTAATAATTGTTACGTCGCGTGTAGAGGAACGCAGTGTGAGCGGTTTAATGTGTTCAGATGTCATTTAAACAGTCAACGGCACTGGAATAGGTACACAGTTATAAATATTTAATCTGTTTTTTTTTATTTTTTATTATAAACAAAACAAATTCCGGACCGAAATTAATATAAAATAATATAATTTGATAATTTTTTTTAAACTGGAAATAAGAGTAATAGTTGGAACTGCATCAGTTCAAGTGTATACCTCAGCCTTACAATATTAATAAAAAAAAAGTAGTTTTGGTTGTCGAGGATGTATAATTGTACTATTTTTTGTTAATATTTTGATTTGTTTACTTTAAAAATCAAAAATTTAGTTTCAAGTTAAGATATGTAAATAACTTTAAGAAATTAATGATCACTGGCAAAAAGTTTACCTGTCAGTGAATTTATCGGAGTAACGAATTAACAATGTTCCAGCCCATTGTGGTTGCGATATCATATATATCACCCTGTCACCACATTATTGTAGGCAACTCTATCACATAAAATCAAGTGGAATAGTCTTTTCTATAATAATAATGAATATAAAGACTAGGTGATTTATTACTTTCTAATGATCAGGCAGCGAGATGATCTCATGGCAATTACATTAATTCGGTTTAATTAAGTTTATTAAATTAAAAAAAATTACTTTCTAGGGTTTCTATGAGTTTAGGCCGAACCTACTTTAGTTATATTTGGAGTATATATTTAATTATTAAGTTATTCTTAAACGTTTTCTAATACTAAGGGTTAGTCGAATAATGGCGCGAAAATATGGACATTTGTATGTTGATGTGTCGTACAGCCGCCATTTTGTTGTCTATGACATTTATCAAATGTGATATGCAGGTAGGGTTGTATAAAAACCGATGTTATTGTCTTTTGGTGTTTTCGTTGAATATATTAATGGATGACTGCGAGAGTCTGTTCCTGGTGAATAATTCTCCGGACTACGACGTACGGTTTCGGTGTGAGGGTTAGCTGGTTACATGAGGAACGGCGGGGTCCGGGGGCACTTCTTGACGCAGGCGCACTTGCGCACGATCTCTATTTCTTTGGTGTATCGCGTGCCGTCGTCGCAGATTAGGCGGATCTGGGAACACGACAAAAGACATCTTGACTAATTGTTGAAGTGGTTAAGCGTTTGTCTTGAGACATCTGATTTTAGTGCTGCAGGTTGTGTGTATGGATCGTGGGAAGGTTTTATCTGATTAGCTGCTACCTTTATATGATTTTCCGTCATACTAGTATACCGCAAATTTGTTTTCAAATTGTTTAATTCGATTATAATAAAGTTACGTTCACTTGATGGTACGTGATACGCTTGCAAAAGTGTCATTTAAACATATGACGTTAAGTCATATGTTCACTCCATTAATTTTAACTAACCTAACCTAACCACAGCGCCCTTTATACACAATAATGTATGCAAACTGGGTTTCATCCAGTTCTCAACATATGGGAGCTGGTATCCGGAGGACTACCGCCGTTTACACAACTTCTTCAGGTTTCATATGATAAATTAAGGTTCTAAAGTGGAGGCTCAGACGATGTTGGCGATGACAGTACTGACCTTCCTCTTCTTGGTGCGCTTGGGCATGCAGCAGAGGCCGCTGCCGCAGGCGCGCGCGTCCGGCCGCGCCGCGCACCGCGCGCCCCGCACCGCGCGTCGGCTCCGGCAGCCCCCCTCCGTCACCGTGTCGCGCGTCGCCTCCTGTACACACAAACACACACACACATACACACCAACACTCAGTACGAGCTCGTTACCAACTGGTCGAGACGACTACCTACCGAGTGCTGACGAGACGAGAGGAACATCCACTTGATTATAAGTAATACGCCCGCTCATAACTTGTCGGTAGTGACAGCGACATACACTGATACCGAGTCTTGTGACCCCAGTAATTACATTAGCTATAGCGCCCTTCAAATCGGATCACAATGTTTACATACTGCTGCCTGTCTGCTGCAGTACCCAGCTAGAAGATCTCCGGCAACAAAGACCTACCATAAATAACACTGACATCAAAAGTCCAAATAAAAAAACCTCTTTCTGCACGGGTTCACCATCACTAACCAACTCGCAGTATCGCTTCCAAATTCAAAACGTGAAAAGTCATCGCTGAACGCCTGTGTATATATACCAGCTGTTCCTCGCTCGCTTTGCTGGCCGCAACATAGCATTAGACTTGAAGTTTGTCTGAAATATTCCTTGAGAGCAACCGCGACCGCGATGACTTTCTATACTAACTGTTACCATAGCAACCGCGTAAACAACAGCGAATAATGAAGCATCTATGAAATTCAAACAATAAATAGCCTATAACCATCTACAGATCCTTCTGTGTCTAATGCTCGTACTCCCGTGTCGCGATATGTTCACTCGTTTTTAAGTGATTGGCGATAAATAGAAATCCATGATTATATATATAGATATATATATAAGGCTGCCCCCTTCGAATATTCTAGAACAATCCAGAGAGCTCCAATCCATGACTCAATATGAATTATCAGCGATGAGTCATCATTTCGTCAGTCGGCGCGGCGCTCCATTAAATAATCTAGAATATTATAGTAATTCCGATTAAACACTAACATTAATAAGTAAATAAAATGTTAATATAACAGAGGGAACAAAGAATGTTGTGTAAAGTAGTATGTACTTTTCTACATCCAGCGGTGGGCGTGGACAGCGGCGGCTGCGCGGGCGCGTGCTCCGACGGCTGCTGCTTGGTGACCGGCGCCGCTGGAATGGAAAGCGTTTAATTAAAAAATAAAAGATAAATTACTGTTTCTATTGATATTGGAGTGAGAAAGAGCAGAGAGAATTATTTGTAAAAAATATTTCTCCTTCTTTTTCTTATATTATTTTTTATTTAATTCAATTAGGCAACAAAACGAATCGAAGAGGAACTTGATAGTGAGAGATACGCCCGTCTATAACACAGCACATTGCGCTCGTCGCCTGAGACAACATGTCGAGTTTTATTACCCCAGAAATCATATTAATTATAGCGTTCTTCAAACCGGATCACAGTAATGTTTGTACACTGTTGTTCGCCGGCTGCAATAGGCGCTGCGGTGGTACCTACCTACTGACTTAAATTTATTTAAACTCTATTTTAAACATTTTTATAAGATGGCGGCCACAGTCCGCCATCTTGTTCAATGAAAACTAATAATACGTAGTTCGGATACAAAAAATAATTGTTTTTAAGTACAGTAATGTTACTAATGTAGTTTTAGTTATCAAATTAACTATCTTAATAATTTTTTTGTATTATCTATGTTGTTTTCTCTAGTAAGGTACGCTACCTGCTGATTTCCTCTCGCCGTTCCTCCTCCGTTCGGAGGGCCCTCATTGTGAAACGGAAAGCATGAAGCAGTGTAAACATTTTAATGTTTTACATACAAATATCTTAATGGAATTTATATATATATTAATATTTATGCTTTGAATTCAAGTTCACCTGATGGTAAGCGATACGCTTGCTCATAATGTAAGCGCTAGTTAGGATGGTATACACTGTTACAAGTTAGATCTAGTTACCCCAGTAATTTCTATAAAGTCAAGGAGACTCCCCTGTGCCTTTGCGACCCAGCAGTGGACCAGGCCGTGGTGCACGTGGTCAGTCGATTCTTGTCCTTTATATGGACGGCATGAGTTGGAGTGTGAGATGGAACTTTGGGGAGGGGGAATAAATGGAGGTAGCACCGCTTCTCTGATGAGTGAGGTCCGAGGTCGCAGCATATTCATAAAATATTGCAAGGATGTAGTAGGATGGTCGGAAGTCTGGTGGTGAAAAGGGGATGGAATGGAATCACCAAGAAAGCTCTTGGCCCGCCTCCCCACGGAATCCAGTGCCGCTGGATGAGTTTCCGCAGCTTCTGCCCAGATGTGGATGGTATCATACGAAGCACCAGTTCGTTTACCTGGCGACGCTTGCACGTTGCTGATGGGCTGCTTCCGGCCGGTCGGCTTGTTCAGGCCGATGATGGGCGCGCCACCTGTCGTGCAACAGGAGCGTGTTAAACATCAAGTTTCAATATATTTTTCACTAGCTGATATTCCTTCGAGCCGGATCACAGTAATGTTTGCACACTACTGTTCGCATTGCACCACGTCGTACTCCTCGCGTTAACACCAAAATATGTTGTCTCTGTAGTTCAGTAATTTCTCAAGTCCTTCGAGCCGGATCAGAGTAATGTTTGCACATTATTGTTAAGTATCGATTACAATACAATACATTCTGCCCCTCGTTTTAAAGGAAAAGTTGTTGTCTCAGTGCTTCAGTAATTTCACTAGCTACAAGTCCTTCGAGCCGGATCACAGTAATGATTTCATATTACAGGATATTTACACTACACAGCAATATGCTCCTCTACTTAACCCAAAAGATGTTTAGTGTCATTACTCCAATAATTTCTTCAGATGCTGGTCCTTCGAGCCGGATCATAGAAATGTTAACATTTTAGTTAGGTGGTGGTGATGTGTGTGTACGTACCGATGCCGGTGCGCAGCTCGCACTGCGCGCCCGCGGTGCCGGCGCGGCAGCGGCACGTGTAGTCGGAGGAGGAGCCCTCCTCGCGCACGCAGCGCCCGCCGCGCGCGCACGGGTTCGGCACGCACGGGTCCTGCGCACACACGGACACGCACTCAGCTACGCGAAATATCCTCCAACTTAACAGTACATACTGCTGCTACGCAATCCAACCTTCAACTTACGAGTATATACTGCTGCTACGCGATCTAACTTAAACTATAAACTGCTGCTACGCAATCCAACCTTCAAATTACAAGTACATACTGCTGCTACGCAATCCAACCTCCAACTTACGAGTATATACTGCTGCTACGCAATCCAACCTCCAACTTACGAGTATATACTGTTGCTACGCGATCTAACTTAAACTATAAACTGCTGGTACGCAATCCAACCCAACTTACGAGTATATATACTGCTGCTACGCGATCTAACTTAAACTATAAACTGCTGGTACGCAATCCAACCTTCAAATTACAAGTACATACTGTTGCTACGCAATCCAACCTCGAACTTACGAGTATATATACTGCTGCTATGCAATCCAACCTTCAAATTACAAGTACATACTGCTGTTACGCAATCCAACCTCCAACTTTCGTAAGTTAGCAATATATACTCGTGTATATACTGCTGCTACGCAATCCAACCTCCAACTTATTAGTATATACTGTTGCTACGCAACCCAACTTACGAATATATACTGCTGCTACGCAATCCAACCTCCAACTTACGAGTATATATACTGCTGCTATGCAATCCAACCTCCAACTTACGAGTATATATACTGCTGCTACGCAATCCAACCCAACTTACGAATATATACTGCTGCAACGCAACCCAACTTACGAGTATATACTGTTGCTACGCAATCCAACCTTCAACTTATTAGTATATACTGCTGCTATGCAATCCAACCCAACTTACGAGTATATACTGCTGCTACGCGATCTAACTTACAACTATAAACTGCTGCCACGCAAGCCAACCTCCAAATTACAAGTACATACTGCTGCTACGCAATCCAACCTCCAAATTACGAGTATATACTGCTGCTATGCAATCCAACCTCCAACTTACGAGTATATACTGCTGCTACGCAACCCAACTTACGAATATATACTGCTGCTACGCAACCCAACTTACGAGTATATACTGCTGCTACGCGATCTAACTTACAACTATAAACTGCTGCTACGCAACCCAACCTCCAATTTACAAGTACATACTGCTGCTACGCAATCCAACTTACGAGTATATACTGCTGCTACGCGATCTAACTTACAACTATAAACTGCTGCCACGCAAGCCAACCTCAAAATTACAAGTACATACTGCTGCTACGCAATCCAACCTCCAAATTACGAGTATATACTGCTGCTACGCAATCCAACCTTCAACTTATTAGTATATACTGCTGCTATGCAATCCAACCTCCAACTTTCGTAAGTTAGCAGTATATACTCGTGTATATACTGCTGCTACGCAATCCAACCTCCAACTTATTAGTATATACTGCTGCTATGCAATCCAACCTCCAACTTATTAGTATATACTGCTGCTATGCAATCCAACCTCCAACTTACGAGTATATACTGCTGCTACGCAACCCAACCTCCAAATAACAAGTACAAACTGCTGCTACGCAATCCAACCTTCAACTTATTAGTATATACTGCTGCTATGCAATCCAACCTCCAACTTACGAGTATATACTGCTGCTACGCGATCTAACTTAAACTATAAACTGCTGCTACGCAATCCAACCTCCAAATTATAAGTACATACTGCTGCTACGCAATCCAACCTCCAACTTACGAATATATACTGCTGCTACGCAATCCAACCTCCAACTTACGAGTATATACTGCTGCTACGCAATCCAACCTCCAACTTACGAGTATATACTGCTGCTACGCGATCTAACTTAAACTATAAACTGCTGGTACGCAATCCAACCTTCAAATTACAAGTACTTGCTGCTGCTACGCAATCCAACCTCGAACTTACGAGTATATACTGCTGCTACGCAATCCAACCTTCAAATTACAAGTACATACTGCTGCTACGCAATCCAACCTCCAACTTTCGTAAGTTAGCAGTATATACTCGTGTATATACTGCTGCTACGCAATCCAACCTCCAACTTATTAGTATATACTGCTGCTATGCAATCCAACCTCCAACTTACGAGTATATACTGCTGCTATGCAATCCAACCTCCAACTTACGAGTATATACTGCTGCTACGCAACCCAACCTCCAAATAACAAGTACATACTGCTGCTACGCAATCCAACCTTCAAATTACGAGTACATATACTGCTGCTACGCAATCCAACCTTCAACTTACGAGTATATACTGCTGCTACGCGATCTAACTTAAACTATAAACTGCTGCTACGCAATCCAACCTCCAAATTATAAGTACATACTGCTGCTACGCAATCCAACCTCCAAATTACGAGTATATACTGCTGCTATGCAATCCAACCTCCAAATTACAAGTACATACTGCTGCTACGCAATCCAACCTCCAACTTACGAGTATATACTGCTGCAACGCAACCCAACTTACGAGTATATACTGCTGCTACGCGATCTAACTTACAACTATAAACTGCTGCCACGCAAGCCAACCTCAAAATTACAAGTACATACTGCTGCTACGCAATCCAACCTCCAACTTACGAGTATATACTGCTGCTACGCAATCAACCTCCAACTTACGGTATATGCTGCTGCTACGCAATCCAACCTCCAACTTACGAGTATATACTGCTGCTACGCAACCCGACTTACGAGTATATACAGTTGTTACACGCTACATGGGATTTGGTCGGAACCCATCGAAACGCTGACGTGAACACGTTTACTACCCACGACGACGGAACTCCAAATAAAAAAAAACAAATTAAAAAAGTAATTCTCCCCTCCTTCCTTCTTATACTTCCTTCACCAGTTCACCTTCAACAGATAACTCGAGAATCGCTCGCCCCCGCCCGCTTTGCTGGCCGAAGTACAAAATTAGACTCCTTCAGAGCAACCGCAACCGTTACCATAGCAACCGCGTAAATAACACGCACTGAGGATGTTCATAATAGTTAATTAGAAATAATACGATGAAACAATGAAATCAAAACTAACCTAACCATCTACGGATCATTCTCGTGTTGCGATACGTTCACTCGTTTTTACGTGTTCGGCGAACAAACAAAACCCATTTGCATTATATACAAATTACATGGCCGCCCTTCGAATATTCTAGAACAATCCAGAGAGCTCCACTGTATGACTCCCTACGAATTATCAGCGAAGAGTCATCGTATAGTTAGTTAATTATTCAAGAATATTCTAGTACATTCGATTAAACACTAACATTAATCAATAAATAATATATTACAATAACAGAGAGGGAACAAAAATTGTTGTATAAAGTAGTGTGTACTTTTCTACATCCAGCAGTGGGCGTGGATAACAGCGTGTGCGTGCGCCGACGGAAGTAATGATTAAAAACCATTCTTAGATGACCTCTAAATAGCGGAAGTAATATTATGATGCAATACCATGATTTAAAAAAAAAAAACCTGTATACATCTATAGATCGTTCCGCGTGGGATGTTCGTGTTCCCACGTAAACACGTTCACTAGTTTTTACGTGATTGACGATGATACCAATCTATTTCGATTATAAATATACTTAGTCGCTCGCCGAATATTTTAGAACAATCCATAGAACTCCCTTCTATGACGCAATACGAATTAAGTACCAACGAGCGGGACGTTCACTTGATTCTAAGTGACACGCCCGTCCATAACGTAGCGCTAGTTAGGATGTCATACACTGCAGTACATTGTACTCATCGCTTGAGATACGTAAGTTGAGTTTTATTACCCTAGTAATTCCTCTAACTGCAGCGCCTTTCAAACCGAATCGCAGTAATGTATGCACACTGCTGTTTGGCGCCTGTAATAGACCTGCATAGACCTTCCGGAACGGAGAGCTAACACCAGTATAGTACACAGCTGGTGGTATATCCTGTGCATCATTGCGGGGCCTGACCTGGCGGTGGGCGCCGTCCTCCTGCAGCGCGTGCCCGGGCGGCGCTGGTGGTGGCTCGTCACCGCCGCAGCCGGCCGTCGTGCGCACCGCCCGCGCCGCGTTCACGAAGTCGACCCGTTTATGGTTGATCCACGCTTCCTTCAGGCAACCTGGTGACGGAGTAAACGTAATTACTGCCCACTGCTGGACAACTGCTCCTATTTCCAACGTCCAACGTATCCAAGCGACATTGAAAAGTCCTCTACTGAAGACTATCTACATAAAGTAAATAGTACAGATATTTAAAAATTTTGCTCACTTAATATTCCCACTGTTGGGACTCGGACCTTTTCATCACAATTAGAATGTCATCATCAGCAGGTTTAACGGGTGCTGTAGCTAGTGAAATTACTGGGATAATGAAACGTGACCTCTTATGTGTTAAAGAGAAGAGGGCAATATGGTGCAGTGTAAACATCCTAAGCAGCACCACGTTGTTGTGGTCTTATTCACCATCAGATGAAAGTTTCGTGGTGGTGATCGAGTCTTGGCTACCTCGAGACCAGCTCAGAAACTGAACCTCCTCATAAATACCACACCGGTGACATACACTGCAACATCATTGTCCAAATGGATGCGTGGTAGCTGGTGGAACCGGTTACCTTTGAAGCTGGTGATGTTGCGCAGGTGCCACTTGCTGAAGGCGTCCCTGGCGACGTCCTCCAGCACTCCGCCCAGGAACATCGGCCTCTCCAGCCTCAGGTATTCTTTGCTGCCTGGAATCAGACCATCATTTGGTGACATCGCATACTTGGTGATCAGGTCAGACAGTTCTTCAGAATCATGGTAACTGTAGAAGACGACTTAGAATGTCTTCGAGCTTTGGAGGTGATGACCTCCATCGCCTGGTATAGAAGCTATGCCAGTTGGAAGTATATTTAGGCGTAGTGCAGGAAGGGAGGAGTTGGATAACGGACTGGTGCGTACTCCGAAAGATCCTGGAGCTTTTCACAATACCTCGCTGGTCACCGAAAGGGACAGTGGGTGGAGACTCAACAGAAACCTAATCTCATCCAGAACAAAAGGAACCAAACCCTCATGTATTCCAGAAGAATGATGAGTAAAACGCTGATCTCATTCAGAAGAAAGAGCATCAAAGCACTGATCTGTTCCAGAAAAAGGTGAATTGCTCCTCTTTCACTTCTTCGATTAATGTCTACCTTCGTTGATGATGGAGCGAGCTGGTCCGTCGTCCACCCGCAGCGTGAAGTTCTTCTTGACGGCCAGCAGCTCAGCCTTGTGGTATGACCCGTCCGATACCATCTCGAAACTGCAACAGGTTCGGACGATGATGTTAAGAAGATTACACAGCAGCATATCCAGTTCCAGTTTGAGGAGTTGACCGACCTGTACATGGTGGAGGTGGGATGATTGCCGACGTCGTAGCTGATGCGGATCCTGCCGTTGAACAGCTCCACGGCGAGGTGCTCGTTGTCGCCGAAGTACATCAGCACGCCGTGGTGCTGCGTGGTGCTGAACACTGTGGGATTTGAGGTTCACACTACAAATGACTTTCGACCTTCGGTGCTATCTACAGGTACCCTCTAGATGGGGACCCTTGACTGCAGACTCACCGAGGGTGACGTTGGCTTGAGGCGAGGTGCGCAGTGGCTCCAGCTCCACCAGAGAGTCGTTGTAGTTGAACGTGAGGGAAGTGAGGTACTCGCAGAGGCGGCCTGCGTACGGAGAAGATGATCAGATGATGATGGATTGGAGAAATGCTGGAGAAGGCACTGCTGGGGGACAGAGCCTGTCGTAATCTCAGAAGAACTACTCAACTATTTGAAGGTTTCTTGCCCACCATCCATAATTAGGAAGGATGGTGGGGACGGTGGCGAGTAAGCGTCAGCGATATAATATAGACACTCATTCAGGCCGTGGATCCGGGTCCACGAGCTCAGTGTCAGATGAGCTGTAAGAGCCGCTGTGGCTTCCAGCCCGCTCATAACAAGAATATAGACACTCGTTTTATGAGGAAAAGCAGTTCTTAATGGTAGAGAAGAAAGCCCACCAGAATTGATCTGGAACCGGTTTCCTTTCAAAGCAGTTATGGACAAGTCTAAAGGCTGGTCATTGGCCTTAACTGCGATGTGGAAAGCACTGACCTCCTTGTAAATCATCCAGAGGAAGATAAAGTTAATGGAACGCGGATCAATAACATCAGATACGCTGATGACACTGTGCTAGTGTCAGGTTCCGAAAGCGGGCTGCGGAGACCACTGGAGGATGTGGCATTTGGTGGTGATGTAATGGGTTTGAGGATCAATGCGAATAAGACAAGTACATTGGTATTATCCAAAACTGGGAGCTTGTTCCTGATATATATCTACGTGAAACTAAAATGAAAGCAGTAACTTCATTTAAATATTTAGACCGTTATTTCAGATCGGATTTAGATCATAAAGAAGAGATGAAATCTAGAATTGGACGAGCTAAAAATGCTTTTAATAGAATGTGCAAAGTATTATGACCCTGACCAGACCCAAAGATACTGTAAGCCGCGTCCTAAAAAATTTTGTTTGCTCCGTTCTTTTATATGCGAGGTGACTCCGTCAAACGTTTAAGATCACGTGGAAGCAGTTTATCTCCAATGCTCAACTCCTTGAGGGAGCTGACTGCAAATGCAGGCTGACAACAGTCATGCAAAGAAAGCCTCCAAAGAGGATCCGCTTATGAGTTCCCAAAGTTGATCCTGGAGGGCGAAATTCCAGGAAAACGTGTACCTGGTAGATGGGGCAAGAAGTAATTTGACAACTGAAAGGAATGGACCGGCTTTTAATAAAACGAATACCTGGGGATCGAATTGGTATTCTCGATCTGATCGCCATAATTTAGAATGAAGAGGACACCTAGTGATGATGATATAAAGGCGACGATCTTAAACTGCTGCAGAGTAAATATCTTACCATTTTATTGGTGGTAGGTCTCTGTTGCCAGAGAACTTGTAGGATTCTATTTCTGATTCCTCGAATGACGAGGCTAATGACATAACGTGATTTACCCTTGTTTCTCATGGCAACGAGCACAATGAGTTGCAGTGTATATCACTTTAACACCAAGTTGTTATAGAAAGTCGTATTGTTTACCATCAGGTGAACGTTTGGCTCGTACGATCGCCCCGTAGTAATACTATATTATAAAGGCTTCGACAGACCAGAGTACCCGGGCGCGCACTTGCAGAGGTAGTCGTTGGCCGCGCCCAGCATCGGCCTCTCCATCATAATGTCGTCCTGGCAACAAGCAACTTAGTTTTAATTACGCAGCTGTGCGCGCGGCGACAACATGCGAAACAATTGGATCAACATCCGGTAAGCCAGCCCAGCAAGGTAGCCCAGTTGGGGGAATGAGTCTATGATATTAAGCGGTGAGGTGGAGACTGCTGTGTGTGTGTGCGTCGTAGCGTAGGTTACCGTACGCGGAACTGTATTTTCTACACCGTAGAGTTAATTTTAATAAGAGTGACGACGGGGGCGAGTGAGCTGGATCATTTGCGCGAGTTTGATCTTTATCACTCAAGTAAAACAATGCCCGCGCTGCGCATGCGCACAGTGCGCCGCCTGCGCCGCGCGAGTAATGCGCACATCAACCAGCCGATGGAATCGTCTGTTTGGGCGACTGGTCGACTGAATGTATAGTTTCGTTTGACGTCGACAAGTTATCACTGGCATGCTTGCTGCGAGCTGTGAGTTGTGTGTTGCGTGCTGTATGTTGTGTGCTGTGTGAGCGACCTGCAGCGCGAGCGCGGGCAGGTAGCAGACGCCGTGCACGCAGTCGTGGTGGGCGCAGGGCGAGGTGCCGAGCGCGGCGTGCGGTGCCGCCTCGCAGTAGCGGCCCGCGTACCCGGCTGCGCACGCGCACCTGTACTCGTCCAAGCCGTCGATGCACGTCGCGCCGTTCTGACAACAACCACAATAACAACAACACATCAACATATGAGGATCATGAGGTTAATACCCACGGCCTCTTCCATTATTTTTCAATTTAGTTCTTGGTTTTCGAAACTGTTTATCCATCCATCGCTTCCATGTTATAAAAATTTACAGCGAAGCGACGAGTCGACGAAGTCGATCACCTGATTGTAAGTGATACGCTCACCTATAAAAAGATAGCGTTAGTTAAGATGTTATACACAGCACTACATTCTGCTACTGTCATCTCGTTACCACAGTAATCACACTTGTTACAACATCATCAGGTGTCTTCTTCAAACTGAAGTTTAGCGATCAGATTGAGAAAACCAATTAGATCCTCAGCTATTCTTTTTAACTGAACACTAGCTACAGCACCCTACCCTTCTTACCGGAACACAGTAATGTTTGCAAACTACATTTTCTCTCTCTGTACGGTCATCGGCTACAGTGACCACCAGTACAGTTACTGTAGACAGGGTACTCTATAGGGTATACCTAAGTGATAGCGTGGGTTTCAATTGGTGGCAACTTGGTCTAGAAGGTGGAAGACATGGTATTTTTCTAGTGGTCCTGGCACCTGGCACATGTGATTGATGCAGTCGTCCGCGTTGAGGGTGCAGTTCTGGCCGGAGTAGCCGCGCGGGCAGCTGCAGGTGTAGTGGCTGCCGTGGTCCACGCAGGTGGCGCCGTTCTCGCACGGGTTGAACTCGGCGCTGCAGTACGGGATCTTCAGCTCGCACAGCTCGCCTGCACGGCACGCCGCCACCCCACAATGTAATATTTAACTTCTTGGTCAGTTGTTTAAGAAAGACGAACAGATCTAGCGCTGCAGTTGAAAGGAAGAAGGAAGAACCTGGACGCGCTGTGCCCTTTCAGTCCATAGTCATAAACTAAAAAATAACATATGTAAACTGTATATACTCTTTTTTTATTTCATTAATCAATCAGACGAGCAGGACGGTCACCTGATGTTAAGTGATATACGCCCGGAACAACGTGGCGCTCGTCGACTGAGATGTTATGTTTCCTTCCTTCGGCAATTACACTATCTACAGCGCCCTTTAAATCGGATTACAGTAATGTCTGTACAGTATTGTTAGCCAGCTCCAATAGGTGCTGCACTGTTACCTACCTAGATCTCCGGCAACAGAGACCTGCCACTAGATTCTTGGATTCATTGCAAAGGAATAATTTAATACCAGATCTTAGGTCGTGACCGACTGTTTAATATGGTTGAAGATCAAAAGACGTTGCTTGAGAGAAGTGGGGTTAAAGTAGGACGGCAGTTTTTGCAATAGAGGAGACAAATGCTAAGAAGTAGAAGATAGAAAGAAGTGACCACATTGGGTCGTCATTGAAATAAGAAGTTGTGTACAGACCCATGTAGCCCGGGGAACATTTGCAGGTGTACCCCTCCAGGTGGTCGAGGCAGGTCGCGTTGTTCTGGCAGCGGTGCTCCACGCAGTCGTCTATGTCCACCTCGCAGCGCACGCCCGTGTAGCCCGCCAGGCACGAGCAGCTGGTGAATGGTACAATCAGTGGTGACGTCACCATATAATCAGATGTTAGTGATGGTAGCAAAAGTCAGTACTTACTGGAACCTGCCCTCCTCGAGCAGTTCGCAGGTGCCATGCCTGCAGGGCGAGCCGTAGCAGGCGTCGATGCGGTGCTGGCACGCGTCGCCATGGAAACCGCGAGCGCACGCGCAGCTGAAGCCGCCGCGCGTCGGCGAGCATGTGCCGCCGTTCTGGCACGGCCGCCGCAGGCAGCGGTCGCACTTCGACAGCACTTCCTCTGGCGGATCGCCTGCAACACACCAACCGGAAGAAGGCTCACATGAGGACAGGAGATTGAGGAACATTTAATCCAAAAAAAGATTAGCTAATTGATTGATGATTTCCAATTTATTGAGCAGTTCAGTAAACAACTAATAAACAATCAGAAGATAACTTACATCACAAGGAAGCGATTCGACAAAATGACCTCTCAGAGTAGATAGAGAAGAAAAGAGATAGATAAACAGTACATACAAAGGGAATATGAGAAAATTGATTGATGATGATTGTTTGATGATTTCCAATTTATTGAGCAGTTCAGTAAACAACTAATAAACAATCAGAAGATAACTTACATCACAAGGAAGCGATTCGACAAAATGATCTCTCAGAGTAGATAGAGAAGAAAAGAGATAGAGAAATATTACATACAAATGGAATATGAGAAAATCGGTTGATGATTTCCAATTTTACAGACTGTTAGTAAGAATGATAAGAAATTTATGTTCGAGTTGTAAAATGCGATTAATTAAGGAATAATATTAGATGATAGGCCACCGGGTTGCTCTCTTACCGTTACCAACTATTATGATGAATAGATAGAGCTGATGATGATCAGAGAGACAAAGAGCTTATGTGTGTATGTGTACTTTCTGTCCATACCTGTGCAGACGAAGGCGCTGGACATGGTGCTCAGTACCAGCTTGTCCCGCATGCGCGGCGGCTCGGCGCACTTGGCGATGCCTGCCTCCACGTACTCCCCAGCGCTCTTCACCCACTCGGAGAGCCAGCGGGCGCTGCAGTCGCAGTACAACGGGTTCGAACCCAGGGCCCTGAGAAACATGTTCTGATCAGAAATTTACTATTTAACCAAAAGATGAACTAATGATTCTAAGTCTGAAATAATAGTCAGAAATTGGAACAGTTCCAGATTGACAGCAGAAGAGTAAATGGTTTATACTGGTGATGGTGATGTTATAGTTTTAATGGAGATGAGCGTACTCCAAGGTCCACATCATAAATGTTAATCCATGATTTCACATCATCATCATTGCATTGAAAGAAAAGGTGTGTTTAATTACCAAGAAGTTAGCACCGTTTAGACTGGAACACAGTTGTAGTCGTCGTGGTGAAAACAACAGACTTGCGTGGTCTTTGGAAAGACCATCAAGTGAACGTAGGGCTACTGGATACTCACACATGCGAGATAGACTCCAGATCGCGGAAGACGCCTTCGGCCAACATCGAGATGTTGTTCCCGTGCAGCGACAGGACTCGGAGCTGCGTCAAACCCTTGAGAGCATCGCGCTGGAAGAAGTTGATAATGGTTTTGATGGTGAGGAGCAACAGTTCACAGTACTCCAACCTTCACAGGTTACCAGGGAGCGCTGCTTAGGAAGTGTGCACTAAGCTGTTTTCATATATTTAATATTAAGATACAAGCTCCATCTATTGGTGGAAACGAGGACCAAAGTATTTGCTGATTACCAAGGAACTTTCAAGGAGCAGTCACCTGGACACATCTCAGCCGGTTGTAGCTGACGATGAGCGTGGACAGCTTGGTGAGGCCCTCGAACGTGTTGTTGTACAGCACCGCGATCCTGTTGTTGGACAGGTCGAGGCGTGTTAGCTGCGTCAGGTGGCGGATCTGTTCCGGCTCCACGCCGGTGATCTCGTTGGACTCGAGGTACCTGATGGTGGTGGAGCTCATTAAAGACGACAGAGAAAGCGAGCGTTTATACGACAATTACGTTCAGTTACTTTAGTTAGGATAACATCATATTGTGCCCAAGGTCATGAGATATGTCTCCAGATGTTAGTTTCGGGCGATCCAGCCGAAGGTGTACACAGCGTATACAGTGTGTAGATATACTGTGACTCACAGCTCAGTGGTCTGGCGCGGTATGTTGGTGGGCAGCGCGGCGAGCTGCGCACGCGCACACCGCACCACCGTGCCCGCGCAACTACACGCGGCGGGGCAGTACTCCGGCGACAGGCAGCCCTTGTCATCAGCTGCAATGTAAACACACTACATATACCATCTTCAACACGAGGCCTGATGGTAATCATTTCAGATCATCGTTCTTGCCCATCTACTGTAATTTCTATGACCTTCATGCCGCCAACCTATACTTAGTCTATAGATTCTCTTCCATCCTTCTGCTGCTGCATCATGATGATCCCTGGGATTTATAGACAACTAGACGACCTGACTTTAGAACTTCACAGGTGTGTTTATGGTTCATATCAGGTCATTGATACTTCGCGTGGCGCTGACGCAGACTAGGGCGTAATCATAACATACCATTGCGTGCAGAAGTGCTACCGTATAGTTACCACGGTAAATAGCTGCAGCATATAAACCATGGAGCTGGTGGATACTGATGGTACCTACAGTTTCCGGCAAGAATAAGAGGAGATAAGTTTTCTCCAATATCGGCGCGGTGTCTGTGATGATTTCGATCCTACAGCTGACCATGGGCTATGGTAATTACTTATCAGCTTCGTGGTATAAAGAAAACTAAAGAGCATACATCTTCTTCTTCTTAAAGTAGTATAATTGAAAGAAAGTATATGTAGTTTTAAATAGCTGGGAGAAGCGAATACTTTGATGTCCGGTTGGGAAGACCTGTCTCCAGTGCGGGTGTGGAGTTGTATGGTTAATAAATTGGTGGTGGTACTGACGTCCGCATTTGAAGTCGCCTTGCTCGAGGTGGTGCAAGTTAGCGGCGCGGAGCGGAGCGGGCGAAGCGCACGCGGCGTCGGACGCGAGCCGCCGCGCGCGCAGCCAGCCCGCCAGCCAGCCCACGTGGCAGCTGCAGTGCAGCGGGTTCCCCGACAGCGTGCTGCGGAAGACGGACCATCACCATCATCATCAGCCGATAGACGTCCACAGCTGGACATCGGCCTCCCCCAAAAATCTCCACATCGATGGGTTGCATCCAGTGGGATCCCACGATTCTTACCAGATCGTCGGTCCAATTTGTGGGAGACCTTCCAACACTACCACCAGCACTACCATCACCATCTTACGACACCAATTCAAGGTAATAACCCAATCAGGTAACAAAAACAGCTGATAAACATGGACTTCCATTAACAAACCCCAACAACCCTGGTCTCAAGTTATATGTATCAAATTGCTGTCTCCTCGTCCACATACATCAGAGGACGTGTCTGCTAATCCAATGTGTACTCCATGGATATATGGAGACGAGGACTAGGTCCGAAGGTGGAGACAGCAGAGCTGACATAGATTACCCCTTATATACTTACCATTACCATCACTGTCAGATTTTCAAGATGCAACGAGAAGAGGCAGTTCATCTGATGGTAAATGATACAGTTGTTCATCCTTCCGCAATACATCCGCTGGTGATATAAGATGACAAGTCTCTTTAGCAGTTACGAAGTAATGGTGAAGAGCTGAAGCGAGCTGGACTCTGACCTAGTGGTAGCTTCGTGAGGTTCTTTATCTGATAGTACTCACAGTGTGGACAATGCGTTGAGGTGGTCGAAGGCCCCGGCGTGATGCACTTGATCTTGTTGTCAGCGAGCGAGCTGGAGTAAAGAATACCGTCGGTGAGAAGACTGGTGGTAAACGTTTGGAGTTGAACTGTTGGTGGTGATGGTGAGCTTACAGCGTGTTCAGGCTGTGCAGGCCGAAGAACATCTTGTCGGTGACCGACGCGAGCAGGTTGCCGTCCAGCAGCAGCTCCTGCATGTTGGCGGCGCCGTCGAAAGCGTTGTCCTCTATCTCTGTTATACCTGCAAGAAGAGTTTTTGAATCATGTGTTCTCCTGGTGGTAGACCTAGGTACCACTGCAGCTCCTATCGCAACCGAAAAACTTTACTGTAATCCGGTTTGAAGGGCGCTGTAACTAGTGTATTTACTAGGGTAGTCAGACTTAACATCTTATGTCTTAAGCGAGGAGCGCTATGTGGTGCAGTGTATACCTTCCTAACTAGCGCCATGTTATGGGCGGAAAGTATCACTTACCATCAGGTGAACGTCTCACTGGTTTTGTCGATTCGTTATATAAAAAAAAGTAGAGGCATTTAAAAGTCTCTTCATTAGAGTTGGTGATTGGATGAGCTGGTCTGTTCTTTAACCAGGCACTCAGCAGATGGTTGTAATGATCTAATATGGTGATCGCGTCGTGGTTATCTTACCATCGCATGATGTTGATAATATCATCTTCATACTCTAAAACCGCAATGGTTACTTGTGTCCAGTTCCAGAGAAGATTTCCTCCGAAAACCCTCAGGTGATGTGATCGGAAGGAACACTCGATATTCGGTGATGTTTAACTAACCATTGTTCCGGAAGTCGAGCTTGCTGAGGTCCGGCAGCCGGCCGAACAGGCCGTCAGACTTGATCTGACGCAGGTTGTTATCCGGCATCATACTGAAATCGAAGGAGATGAGTCAAATGATGATTATGACGAAGCATCATCAGCAGACGGAAGTCCACTGCCGGGCGTGGATCTCGTAAGATATATTAAAGATGCTTATAGCTGTAAGGAACATACTTAACAGTCTCACCCAGGTCTTCATCGATAAGTGATGTCATGATCATCACATGTCCATATTCCCGACGGTGAACTGTACGGTGGTAACATTACTGTGCTCCAGTTACATATATTTGAGACCAGCACAATATGGTGTAGTGTAACATCATCCTAATTAGGGTCGCGTTGTTATAATTATTAATGGTGTTATTAAAAATGGCGGTAAAAAGCAGCGGACTCTTTTTTTTTCTTCAATGAAGTGATGAGATGACTAGGAAGTTCACTTGATGGTAAGTGATACGCCTGCACATATGATAGTGTTAGGTGTGATGATGTATACTGTACCATTTTGCGCTCGATGAGACATAAGATGTCGAGTCTTATTACCCCTGTAATTACACTAGCAGCAACTCCCTTCAAACCGGAACACATTATAGTTTGCGTACTACTGTCTGTTGGTGGCAATAGGTGCTGTGATATCAACCTCGATGGTCTGTAGCAACGGAGATACTACCACCAGTAATAATTATTAATCCTTCAAACCGGACCACAGCAATGTTCGCACAGAACTGTGTGTCGGCTGCCATAGGCGCTGCGGTGGTATCTATCTACCTTTTATTTTTATCGCTGGTGAAATCTCTTTAAAAGATATCCTGCTTCTGGGGGGCAATAAGGTTATGTGGAGTAAGGGCTTCTACTCACTAACACCCTCCTAGGTGGTTTCCCTCAGTGCATTAGGGGGGAATCTGCTAGGGACCACACCGGTGCGTGATTATATCTACCTAGACGGTCTCCGATAACGGAGACCTACCAGCGATGTATGAGTGACTCACAGCGCATGCGTGGCCATGGGCAAGTCGCGCGGCACGTCCTGCTGTCCCGCTCTCGCGCACGCGACGCGCACTCCTCTTGCGTCCCACTCGCACGCGCACGCCGCCGGGCAGCTGCCGGTCGCGCCGCACGAGCCCCGCTCCGCGTCGCCCGCCTCCTCGCCCGCTGCAAAATAGCACGGATTTAAGATGGCGCTATCACTCATACCATCATGATTAATTAGTAAAATTAACAAAATAAATATATTTACATGTTGATGTACAATAAATAACGATTCAAGGATGATAACCAGGTAGCAATCGCAACCCTTAATTGAATAAAAATAAAATAGGGTGAAGCCCTTGCCACTGCTTTTACAAACGCTTCTAGTCTAATAGAAAGACTTCAGATATGAACTTTATAAAGTCACTCATACGTTTGCATTTGAAGTTCTCGTCCCTCAGCGCGTCGATCCTCTTGCGGTTCAGCCGCTTGGGCGCCTCGCACTTGGCTCCGGATGTCTCGATGGGGTTCTTGCGCAGGTAGGCGGCCAGCCAGCGCAGCGAGCAGTCACAAGTGAACGGGTTCCGACCTAAGTGCCTGTACAAGGTTGTGGAAAACATAGACCTTTACTATAAAAGCCTTTTTTGAATTGCAACCATCTGATACATCAGCTTTATAACATGTTCCCACTGCTGGGCATGGACCTTTTTCAATAAATGTTAAAGCTATATAATATATAGAAAAATATACTCACAGCGTCTGAATACCGGTTAAAGAGTCGAAGGTGCCGTTCGGTATGGACCGGATGTTGTTATCATAGAGCGACCTGAGAATTAAAAACAGTTACTGCCACATCCTTTACAAGTATAAGCGTTACAGTCGTTTAATACTCACAGCAATTTCAAATTCTGCAAATCTCTGAAGGTGTCCTTCCGGATGCACGAGATCTCGTTCGAATTCAGTAACCTGCAATTTAAATAAATTAAGTCTCGTTGGTTAAGTCTCTTCCTCCGATCCTCATTCTACTAGGTGCGTTGGAGTAGCATCTCCTTAACTCATCTCATTCATCCATCACCTCAGTAGTTACAACCTATCTCCTTCATTCCACACAGTTGTTCTACTATTTCAGTTTTCCTCTACTTTTGAATCTTTACAATCTAATACTTCCTAATTTTTATTGGAGTTAACCTCACACTTCCTCGTGTATATACTTCTTACTGCGGATCTTACTCTTTGTTATTACATCACTGTTCCATCTCAACATTCTCTCCTTACTACCCAACACTGATCTCTAAGACATGTCTTCTAAATTATTTCCTTATGTTCAAGATTCTATTATCAAAATTTATTCATGACATCTATAGCCTTCTCATTTATCTAACCTTTACCCTATTTCGTATATTCTATGATTTCTCTTATTTAACGTAGTCACATGACTGGCAGGCGGTTTATCTGGTAACATAACAAGATGATAGCTGATGATCCTCAATACTCACAGAAGCTGTAACGAAGCGAGCCCGTGAAATATCCCAGCCGGTAGATCCTTTATCTTATTCCCGTAGAGAACTCTGTGAAATGTTAAAATAGTTATCATAAAGCAGTAGCTAATTTTCTTGAAATCTGTGATAGACCTCATCATCCAAAAATGAAGCTGAGAAAGACTTCCAGTATCTGTAATGTTCATTTCCAAACTAATTTAATAATTATGTAAAAGTTGAGGATCTGATTTGGTGGAAGGTATCAAGAAGAGTTATATCAAGATTGCACTAGTAATGACTGATGATGATGAATGGAATACGATTGTTTTTTCTTTCAGTTCTTTAAATTCTGATTTCAATTTTCTTCGATCTCATAGTTTTTTTTTTGAATGATGAAATGATACTTACAGTGAGGTGAGATGCGTCAGTCCATTGAAAGCATCGGCAGCCAGTTTCACGATCTTATTGTTGGAGAGGTCGATTCTGGCGACGATCTTCACCGGCACGAATGCGCCAGCGCCGACCTCTGTTATCTCGTTCTGTTCTAAGCGACTGAAATGTGAAATGGGTGATGTAAAAAAAATTTGTTATCGGGAGTATCACAAGGAGCTGTGTTGGGACCTATACTTTTTATTGTACAAGTTAAAGTGTTGGCCAATCGCTTGCCAACTGTGGCACTTAAGGAATTCGTATGTACTTTTTGTGGAAGTTTATAGTCAGCAGTGTACATCACTAGACTTAAGTTTTGGAGTATTGCTAGCGTCTGATCAATCTTGGTGTAACATGTTTTCCTTTTATAAAGATTCAGATATATAAAGAGCTATTCATGGTCCGTGATTCCCGATCTAGTACTACTGCTTTGTTTTACAAGGCTTTAACACCGATACTAGTTATTGTAACAAATGACTTAGTTTTTAACTTAGCCGTCAAAGCGTCAAAAATGAAGATAAAACCGTTTGCTGTTCGATGTCCATTTTAAAATTTCCTTTAAAACTTCACAAGGTGTCGCGCAAGGACCGTCACTTGGACCGCATTTGTATAATACATAAATAACAGAAACTGACATCTCTACAGTTCGGTGCGGTATGGTGGATGGTAGTTCGGAGAGCAGCTTCTCGCGGCAGTCCAGGGTTCCTTCCGCGGTGCAGCGGCACGGCGGCGGGCAACGGGGTTCCGCCGAGCACTCGCCCTGGGTCACTGTCGTTGGGCCTGGGTGAAGCATATTAAGTTAAGAAGAGACTTGTTTAAGCTGGTTATGTTATCATGCAACCAACAATTGTGTGGTTCAGCAATTGAACCTGGAACCTTGGTGTAAAAAAGGCGCAGTCCTACCTACGGGGACAGTGGAATACTTTAAAGTTTCTTCTGGTGAACGATGTTAACATTATTATTTATGTTGCTAGGTAGACAGACAAAACTGTACAAACATTACCGTATTCCGGTTTAAAGGGCGCTGCGGCTCGTGTAATTACTGGGGTAACGAGACTCGACAGCATAAGTCTCAAGTTGCCAAGCGTAATATGGTGCGGAGTATATCATCCTCACTAGCGTCACATTGTTATGGGCGGGCGGTATCACTTACCATCAAGTCAACGTCCTGTGTGTTTCTGCCCTTAATTTAATAAAAAAAAGACTCACCATTGCAAACGAGCTCATGAACTTCCAGTTCCGTGAGCATGGCGCCCCTGAGCGTTGCCGGCGCTTGGCATCTAGAAGATAAAAGAAGAACCGTTCAATTGTTCATTAAAATGAAACTCCTTTTGGACCATGCGAACTGGATTATAATGTAAAGAGACAAATATATATATTCATAACGTGCGAGAGTGAGACGGAAGATGTTTTTATACAGCCTCAATAAGGTGAGTCTGCTTCCCGCGCTCCGGCACGCGCGCGCCAACACCGCGTAAACTCTCCATATCCCTGTCTCACTCTAAACATATGAAGAGAGACAGAGAGAGATATATAGACACGTTGAAATCTACAGTACTATACTCATGTTGCCGCTCTTTTGTTGTTTGCTACATACAATGACAGTCTATCAATCGCTCCCTCTCTCTCTGTATCCCAGCTGAACAGTATATCTAACTCTTTCTCTCACAGAATAAAATGTCGACTTCTGCCACGTGGGATACTCATACTTTTTTTACGGGATCCAAGCCAACTTCACCAGCTCGTGGTGAAGCCTGCTGACCAGCAGACGAGGCTTTGGCTCCCACCAATTCACATTGGGCCAGCGTGGTGGGAAATGGCTCAAATCCCCCCCATATAAATCCCGACCCAATGGATGCGCGAATCTTTGTGAGAGGCCTATGTCCAGCTGTTGACGTCTGTCGGCTGATGATGACGATGATGTACCTGGCACCAACGCCGACGATCGAAGTGGTTCGTAAGGCGGTCAGCAGACGGGCGACGCGACAGTCGCACACGACCGGGTTCTCGCTGAGCCGCAGCGTGTGCAGCCGGCTGACGGACGCCGGCTCCAGCGACAGGTACGTCAGGTTGTTGTTGTTCAGCGTGCTGGAACAGACCCTCGCCGGTGACCCATCTGATGATGAACTGGTTACCCTGCTGATGCTTGAGCTTGTCCAATTAGTCTACCCGAGCGGCCTTCAAACATTACCCCATTGGTCGGTTTAAAGGACTCCCGTCACGTTGCGATTAGAACGCGTATCAATTACCATCAGGTGAACGTCTTCCTAGTCTGGTCGCTTCATATAATAATATGGTAAATCCTATAACTTAGAGGCTCCACCTTCGACTCCTGGTGACCAGCTCCATGGACTATTGATTAATTTGAAACCACTCACAGAACCTCCAGGCTCTTCAGGTTCTCCAGCGCCTTGTCGTCGATGCACTTGAGGTGGTTGCCGTCGAGGTGGAGACTCTTCAGGGCGGTCAGCCCTCGGAAGGTGCGCCGGCTGATCGCCGTCAGCTCGTTCCTGCTGAGGTCCCTGGGGGGCAGCAAACGGCATTTATGAGAAGCGGCAGTGTGAACGCCACTTGATGATAACTTCGCTTGGAGTTAAGTTAGATGATGGTGAAGCTTCCAGAATGTTCTATAGTGTGATAGCTAGACAAAGCCGGAATCGAACTAGGGGTTGCGTTGCAAAGCGCGCGCGACCGCTGTGCCGTTGGGGGCAGGTGTAGCGAATCACATTGGGGAGTTCGACGGGACCGCGCGAGGCGCTGGCGCGGCGAGACGTCACACTGCGCATGCGCGCCGCCGCGACTATATCCGTCTCCCTCGCACGCGGTGCTGCCGCATGTGTGCGAGCGGGACAGTTATAGTTCAGCTTGTACTCACAGCCGCACTTTCACTCGCGCCGGAGACGGCGCCAACATCTGATGCAAACACTGACTATATTATATTCATTAAAAATATACATTTATTTTCAAACACCCTGTATAGTGACACAATAATCGGAACTACGCGATATTCACTGCTAATCGGTGTCCAGTGCCGACGACCGTCTGAGTACCACCATTTACAAACATTACTGTGATCCGGTTTGAAGGGCGTTGAAGCTATTACTGATTGTAGGTAAGTCTCTGTTGCTGCAGACCGTCTAGGTAGGTACCGCCGCAGCGCGTGTTGCAGCCGACATACAATACTGTGATCCGGTTTGAAAGGCGTTGAAACTAGTGTAATTACTGGAGTGGCGAGACAACATTATATATCTCAAAGCGACGCAATGTGGTTCAGTGTATAGCATCCTAACTAGCGCCTCGTTACGGGCGGACGGAACACTCACTATCAGGTGACCGTCCCGCTCGCGTTGTCGTTTCGTTGTACAACAAAAGTGATTAAAAATAAACACCCTGTATAGTGTTAAGGAATTGGCGCCAGTACTGTGAACGATCCGGCTTTAGTTAATCGACCTATACGCTTTATGACACTGATGCGATGCCGGAAGTGCCGGAAGTGCCGCCTCCATCTGCTCGTGTTTCGCACGCGATCATACTACGAGGTGCATGAATGGCAGCCCTTACCGAAAGTATAGCATGGATACGATCTTAATTAATAATCAATTTATTAATGACGACCGAATAGTTGCAACTCGATATATAATAAGCTCGTTATTGGTAATATAATAGTAAGGCCAAACTCGAATTGTAATCTTACTGCTCCTAGTCTTACTTTACTACAACGCAGTAATGTCTCCATACTTGTTTAGCAGTGGAGATGGGCTCATATGTCTTTATTCATGGTAGAATGTTTCTGGTGTCGACGACCGTGTAGGTAACACAGCACCCATGTTTCTACTACCAAATGCAAATATCACTTTAATCCGGTTCGAAGGAAGCTAGTAAGTGTGGTAATGTGTCGTGACATCTCTAAGTACGAATATAACGCCCTTTTCTTAACGAAGCAACGGGACCTGCGGAACGTTAAGCTGATGGTAAGAGGTGTGACGCTAGTTAGGATGATATACACTGCATCAATATTTGCTCGCTCCTTTGAAACGCAAAATGTGAAGTTTCGTTACACTAGTAATTTCACTAGCTACAAAGTCCTTCAATACATATAGTTATATTTGGATATTACTGTTGCAGTGTATAATATCCTAATTAGTATAACATTTTTGGACTATAACAAATACGATCCGATGAATAAAGTCTCATCTGTGAAAATATAATTAAAATATATAGGATGTCCACACAACGCTTACAAGTGACAAGCTTACTTACAACTGAATAATTAATGCTGCTTCAAGAATTGGGCGGAGTGGGCGCGGATGTGGGAATGCGGCTCTGCACAATCGGATGCGGCAATGTTCTAAACGGATGTTCACCTGATAGTATATCGACCGATAACAATGTGGTGTTAGAATATATACACTGCACCATTGTTTACCGGCGGTATGTCAACAAACACAGAATACTATGTTCCGGTTTGAAGGGCGCTGCAGCTAGTAATTACTGGTGTAACGATTCTCAATATCTTATGGCTTACGATGAGTGCAATGTGGTGTAGTGTGTACACATCCTAACTAGCGCCATGTTATGGGTGTATCACTTACTTTCAGGTGAACGTCCCGCGCGTCTGTCTCGTCGCTTAATTGAATATAGAAGAACGTGCTCTTCGCTTTATTACTACACATTAATTCTCGTTACTCTAGTAATTTACCTAGTTAATGGTCCTTCGAGCCGGATGACAGTAATGTTAGCACAGTACTGTCTGCTGTCTACAACAAGCGCTGCGATGATACCTACCTAGACGATCTTCGGTAACAGAGACCTATCATCAGTAATTGCTTCAGCGCCCTTCAAACCGGATAACAGTAATATTAGCACAGTACTATATATCGGCTGCAATAAGCGCTGCGGTGATACTTACCAAGATGTTCTAAAGCAACAGAGACCTATCAGCAGTAGTAGCTACAGCGTCCTTCAAACCGGATCACAGTAATGCTCGCACAGTACTGTCTGTCCGCTGCAACAGGCGCTGCGGTGATACCTACATAGACGGTCGTAGGCAACAAAGACCTACCACTAGTGATGGCTTCAGCGCCCTTCAAACCGGATCACAGCAATGCTCGCACAGTACTGTCTGTCCGCTGCAACAGGCGCCGCGGCGGTACCTACCTAGACGGTCAGCAGCAACAGAGACACTGCCAGCCATCAGTATTGAGCAAACATTACTGTGTTCTAGTAAACTCTAACACGTATCCGTTTATCTTACTGCAACGTGATGTCCAGCGGGAAGACGTTGTGTATATACACTTACATTCACGTGTCATATATCCGAACACAGCGATGCTGTTACAGTGGTAGGTTGACGGTGGTGGTGGTTAGTCGGATGGTGAACGACCGGGTACCTCCACGGTATACTACCACGGTATACTAGAGTATCCGGAAGCGCTGTCGCTGTGTGACAGGAGTAGTTAAATCTATACACAGCATGTTTCAAATTTCGAATTTGAAATAGTATTCCGTTGGTTGAGATGATGATCATCAGAATTATCACGATGATTATGATAATGATGTTGAATATGAAGATTATGATGATCGTGAAGACGACGATGACAATAATGATGATTATTATGACAATGATTTTGGTTTTGATGATGATGACGGCGATAATAATAATTACGATCATGTGGATGATCATGATAATCGTGATAATGATGCTAATAAAGATATAGATGTTAATCATGATGACGATGACAATGACAACAACGGTGATAATGACGACGATGATCTTAATTATGATAACAATGACAACAACGACAGGAAATTCGACAATAAAGTTTATGATAATGATTATGATGGTTTTAAGGATGCCGACGACGGCGATAATGTGATGATGATGATGTTAATTATGATAACGACGATCATGACGACAACAGTTATAATGATGATGATGTTAATTATGATAACGATGTTCATGACAACAACGGTTATAATGATGATGATGTTAATTATGATAACGATGATCATGACAACAACGATTATAATGATGATGATGATGTTAATAATGATAACAATGACAACAACGACAGGAAATTCGACAATAAAGTTTATGATAATGATTATGATGGTTTTAAGGATGCCGACGACGGCGATAATGATGATGATGATGATGTTAATTATGATAACGACGATCATGACAACAACAGTTATAATGATGATGATGATGTTAGTATGATAACGATGTTCATGACAACAACGGTTATAATGATGATGATGATGATGTAAATTATGATAACGATGTTCATGACAACAATGGTTATAATGATGATGATGATGTTAATTATGATAACGATGTTCATGACAACAGCAGTTATAATGATGATGATGATGATGTTGAGTATGATAACGATGTTCATGACAACAACGGTTATAATGATGATGATGTTAGTATGATAACGATGTTCGCGACAACAACGGTTATAATGATGATGATGTTGAGTATGATAACGATGTTCATGACAACAGCAGTTATAATGATGATGATGTTGAGTATGATAACGATGTTCATGACAACAACGGTTATAATGATGATGATGCTAATAAAGATATAGATGTTAATTATGATAACGTGTTCATGACAACAATGGTTATAATGATGATGATGTTAATTATGATAACGTGTTCATGACAACAACGGTTATAATGATGATGATGTTAATTATGATAACGATGATCATGACAACAACGATTATAATGATGATGATGATGTTAATAATGATAACAATGACAACAACGACAGGAAATTCGACAATAAAGTTTATGATAATGATTATGATGGTTTTAAGGATGCCGACGACGGCGATAATGATGATGATGATGATGTTAATTATGATAACGACGATCATGACAACAACAGTTATAATGATGATGATGTTAATTATGATAACGATGTTCATGACAACAACGGTTATAATGATGATGATGTTAATTATGATAACGATGTTCATGACAACAACGGTTATAATGATGATGATGTTAATTATGATAACGATGTTCATGACAACAACAGTTATAATGATGATGATGTTAATTATGATAACGATGTTCATGACAACAACGGTTATAATGATGATGATGATGATGGTAATTATGATAACGATGTTCATGACAACAACGGTTATAATGATGATGATGTTAATTATGATAACGATGTTCATGACAACAACAGTTATAATGATGATGATGTTAATTATGATAACGATGTTCATGACAACAACGGTTATAATGATGATGATGTTAATTATGATAACGATGTTCATGACAACAACAGTTATAATGATGATGATGTTAATTATGATAACGATGTTCATGACAACAACGGTTATAATGATGATGATGTTAATTATGATAACGATGATCATGACAACAACGGTTATAATGATGATGATGATGTTAATAATGATAACAATGACAACAACGACAGGAAATTCGACAATGAAGTTTATGATAATGATTATGATACTTTTATTGATCACGATGACGGCGATAATAATGATGATGCTGATGTTTATTATGATAACTATAAGAATGAAGATTATGATAATGATTATGATGGTTTTAAGGATGCCGACGAAGATAATGATGATAATGATAATGTTGACGACGAATATACATCAGAATATCACTGGGAACGAGGCGTGATATATATGTATATATGTATGTACACCAACATATTGTATTTTAGTTACCGATTAATATTTGACGGCATCTCAATACGGGACCGTAGCGTCGGCGATCGATCTCGTAGCTCCGGCCGCTACGGCGCTGTACGTAGACTTGGTTGGAGCTACGAGCTTCTACGCCAGACGTAGAGCGCTCTACGAACCCGCTCCGCTATTACCGTTGCAACTTTATCGGAATCGATTTTAATCGATCGAACGGGTAGTGGGCTGTTGTTAGTTTCACGTATAATTGAGTGTCGTTGGAATTTATGTGTAAGTCGTGATGAGGAGTGAGGGTGTAAGGGTTCCGTGCGACAGCTCGCGGGACCCAAGCGATGCTCACCAGCTCGTGGTGCTGCTGATCAACAGACGAGGCTCTGGCTCCGACCAACCCGCACTGGGCCAGCGCGGTGGGAAATGGCCCAAATAACTTCGAGTCGAAATCTATGGGGAAGGGCCATGTCCAGCAGTGGACGTCTACCGGCTGATGATGATGATGTGATATAATCCGTGAGCTGGGAGATCACCAATAAACATGAGCACCTAGTATATACAAACTTAGAATATCTAGACGAGTACGACGTTCACCTGATGATGTTAATTATGATAACGTGTTCATGACAACAACAGTTATAATGATGATGTTAATTATGATAACGATGTTCATGACAGCAACGGTTATAATGATGATGTTAATTATGATAACGATGTTCATGACAGCAACGGTTATAATGATGATGTTAATTATGATAACGTGTTCATGACAACAACGGTTATAATGATGATGATGTGATATAATCTGTGAGCTGGTAGATCACCAATAAACATGAGCACCTAGTATATACAAACTTAGAATAGTTAAGTGATACGCCCGCCCACAACCACGTGCCGTTAGTTAGGATGATATACACTGCGCCACATTACGCTTGTCGCATATGCATGTTAAGTCTCGTTACCTCAGCAATTACACTAGCTTCACCGTCCTTCAAACCGGATCACAATAATTTTCTACAGTATTGTCTGCCGGCTGCAACAGGCGCTGCGGTGATACCTACCTAGACGGACTCCGAGTTTGGTCCCCTTGACATAGATATTAATGGGGGCGGGGGGTATCCGAGTGGGCATATTCCCACGTGATTAATCGTTAATCAATATACACCATCTGACGGCGCAGTGAATATATCCTGCGGGTGG
Organism: Troides helena; assembly: GCA_029286815.1. NCBI lineage: Eukaryota > Metazoa > Arthropoda > Insecta > Lepidoptera > Papilionidae > Troides > Troides helena. The sequence goes on along the minus strand of JAGSMV010000045.1, from coordinate 683,560 downwards.
TAACCTTACTGGTGGTGTAGGTGACCGCGATGCGATTATGTTTACTTCTAAACAGTAATGTTACCGCCATTCCATACTGTGTCGTAGTATGTGTTGCGATTGATAGACACTGCACCGCGTTGCGCTCGTCATTTTGAGACATAAGACGTTAATACTTGTTACTCCAGTACATTAGCTGCAGCACCTTTCAAACCGGAACACGGTAATATTAGTTTGGCAAACATCTCCCTTCCGCTTTTTTGCTCTTTATTCAATGCTTTATAAAAAGTGTTACAGTGATCGGATTTAGTTCAAATATGCGCCGTTTTGTTCGATAATCTGTTTCCATCTAGACGGCAACTTCATAATACCTCCCTCGTAGAAGCCCCCCTCCTTATTGGATCCTTATTGGTCTGGCGTTGTCCTGGTGGAACACTACACCCTTCCTGTTGGCCAATTCTGGACGCTTCTGGTCGATCGCCTGCTTCAAGCGGTCCAGTTGTTCGCAGTAGATGGTAGAATTAAGCGTCTGGCCATATGGGAGCAGCTCATAGTGGATGATTCCCTTCCAATCCCACCAAACACACAGCAAAACCTTCCTGGCCGTCAATCCCGGCTTGGCCACTGTTTGGGACGATTCACCGGCCTTCGACCACGACCGTTTTCGCTTGATATTGTCGTATGTGATCCATTTTTCGTCGCCAGTCACCATCCGCTTCAAGAATGGGTCGAGTTCGTTCCGTTTCAGCAGCATATCGCAGGCGTTGATTCGGTCCAGAAGGTTATTTTGCGTCAAATCATGCGGCACCCAAACATCAAGCTTTTTTTTTGTATCCAGCCTTCTGCAGATGGTTTAAAATAGTTTGGTGACTAACTCCCATCTCCTGGGCGATGTCACGAGATGCCACATGCCGGTCTAACTCGATGTAGTCCATGATTTGATCGGTATTTGTCCTCACAGATCTTCCGCCGGCTGGCTTATCCATGGTGTCGTTTTCACCGGCTCTGAATCGTCGAAATCATTCCTCTGCGGTTCAAAGTGATAGAGTATCATCCCCCAAAACACCATAAATCTCACGGAACGTTTCTCTAGCGGATTTGCCTTTCACGAAGGAAAACTTTAAAATAGCGCGTTTTCGGCGTTAGTGAACTCCATGTTTACACGTCTATAACTGTTGAACGCAATATCCAAACTAATTATGCATAGCGTCGTTTTGTAGGTTATGTCAAGACCTTTCAAATTATGTATAGTATTGCCAGATACGAGCTCTGTAGCGCTTTGTACATAGCCGCGAAATTCAAAAGACAAAAAGGCAGAAGGGAGATATTTTCCAACCTTATATTTTCACACTACTTTTGTCGGCTACAATAGGTGCTGCGGTTGTACTTATTTAGACGGTCTGTAGCAACAGAGACACACCACCAGTGATAGCTATTGGTCCTTCAAACCGGATCACAGTAATGTTTGCACACTGCTGTCTATCGGCTGCAACAGGCGCTGCGGCGGTACCTACCTAGACGGTCTGTAGCAACGCAGACCTACCAGCAGCAGTAGCTATAACGTACTTCAAACCGGATCACAGTAATGTTCATACAATACCGTCTGTCGGCTGCCACAGTCTGCAGCTACAGAGACACTACCAGCAACAAGTAGTTTGACTCCGTTATTAATCCTTCTTCATGCTAATGTGGACAGCATGCTGCAGTGTATATCGTCCTAACTACTGCTACTAATGTCTGCTCTTTTAATAGCGTTTATAATACGAAGTTATTAAATAACGAGCTAATAAATCTTCAAAAGAGACCCACTAAAGACATTTCATCTAGTTTAGGCCTGTGTAAATCAGATCTAGATATTTCACACGTTTTAAACCTAGAATACTAGACACAAACAAACACAAGAATATATTAAATGCACAACCTTCTTCTATATTCGTCGAGTATAAAAAAAAAAAACGAATCTTGAACTATTTAGAAGTAGAAGTGTGTGGCGGTTACGATGGCGTCCATTTGCAGCGCGTTCCCGCGCACCCGCCGACAAGATGGCCGCCGCCGGGGCCACAATGCCGTCTAATGGAGCCATCGATGCCACTCCACGAGCTCGGAACAATGAGAGGTTTTACACTGCGGGCGCCGCGGCGGGCGTTCGGCTTTTGACGATTTTATAAATCGTTTCTCCATTTTTTTTTTGAAGCTGGACTTTATGAAAACCTTTGCCTATAAAGTTTTTTTATCTGTAAATATAGTTGCTTATAAATGGCGCAATTTAGATATGTTTTAATAAGCTCGCGGCCACGTCCAGTAGTGGATTGTTGATGATGATTAATGTCCACTAGTGGACGTGTTTCAGTTCTGGGAATAACTAACAATGGGATTGGTGGTCGGAGAAAAAAGCCGTTTCCCTATTTTTAGAGATTCAATTTCCGTCATCAGCCGATAGACGTCCACTACTGGACATCGGCCTCATAGATTCTCACACCGATTGGGTAGGGGATTGGGCCATTTCCCACCACGCTGTCCCAATGCACCACGAGCTGGTGGGCTTGGCTTGGACCCCATGAATTCTACGGGAACGTTACACCCCCATTTTCTTTTCACAGCTGACAATAGCCGAAATATTCCAATCCAAAAGCAATTAATATCAATAAAGGTCGTTAATTAGTTCGGCCGCCATTACGCGGCGCTCCACAAAATGGCGCCGCGTCCGCTCTAGTGCCAGACATCGCCGCCGACACTCTCAGCTGATTAATTTAATTAATTATTACCATGTAATATTAGCCGGGTTGTATGTCGCTTAATATTATAATTAATATGATAATAAAATATGAAAATGGCCGCCCACCATTAAATTGTCGACGATAAGATGTACACACTGCGATACGTAACGACGATCTGGTGAAGGTTGAAGAAGCAGCTGGATGTGGACGGCGCGGGATCGATTGAAGTGGTGATCTTTGGGGGTGACCAATGTCCAGCTGATGATGATACACAACGTCATTCTATCGATGGCGATTGATGGTAGAAAACCAACTTAAAATAAAAATGTTGTGGTCGAGTTATAAAAAATATCGTTGATCTAGATATTTTCAATGATGGTAACACTGTCACTGTGTAAGCAGTTACCACCGTAACTGCCGACAGTAGTGTGCAACCATTACCGCGTCCCACTTGGAAGGATCAGCAGCTTGTGTTATTAAGGTTACGAGACTTAACATCTTATAACGCACCCAGTACAAAGTGATGCTGTGTAAACATCTTAACTAGCGACGTATTACCGTGTTGCGGTTTGAAGGACGCTGTAGCTACCGTCTCATTGCTGCATGTATTAAACTGCATTCTAGTTTTTATTTCATTAAGCGACGAGACGAGCGGGACGTTCACCTGATGGTAAGTGATACGCCCGCCCATAACAAAGTGGTTCTAGGTAAGATGTTATACACTGCATCACATTGCGCTCATTGCTTGGGACATAAGATGTTGAGTCCCGTTACCTCAGTAATTACACTAGCTACAGCGCCTTTCAAACCGAAACATAATGTTTACACATTACTGTTTGGTGGTAGAAATAGGTGCTGCGGTGGTACTTAGACGGCCCTCGCCAACATAGACCTACCATCGATGTCTCAGTTATTTACACTGCACCATATTATAGTCATCGGTGACTGATATGGTGTAGTGTAAATATCCTAAATAGCGTCCTGTTACTGAAGAACTTATCCCAATACTGAAGTAAAGGAAATAGCTACTAGCATTAATGCGGTAAAGAGAGTAAATATATGTCTTAGTCAAACGCAATATCGCGTGGTGTAAACATCCTAACTGTCACTTACGAACAGGTGAACATAAAAATAATCACAACGTTGTAAAAATTTACTTTTCATTCTGCAGTAAAGCGCTCGAGCAATTTGTTATCAAAGCGCTTTATTAAGCGGGAGAGGCGCTCGACACGTCCGCCCCGGATGGCGGGCAGACGTCGAGTGCGCGCCGCCGGAACCGCCGCCATCTTCAGCCGGAAGCCGGCGCGGATAATGAGCTTTACGGCCGACTCGAATTATTGTTTCGCCGCGAAATCAAAAGGTGGAGGAACTCCCGCCGGATCTCAATTACATTTTGAGAAAGTTGTTTTTACTTTCATAGAATTTATTTCACATTAAATATATGTAATATTAAATAATACAACGTGACATTAACTTAAGCACACGTTAAGCAAGGTTTTTACTTACTAAGACATTTCTTTTTTTTTTTTTTATTCTACGACACGTCAAGACGAATGAGACGCTCATCCATAACATGGCGGCAGTTAGGATCGCGTGAGACATAAGATGTTAAGTCCCGTTACCCCAATGATTTCATTACCTTCAGCGCCTTTCAAACCGGATCACAGTAATGTTTGCACACTGCCGTTTGTGGACTCCGATAGGAGCTGCGGCGGTACCCACCTAGACGGTCTGTAGCAACAGAGACCTGCCACCGGTGTCAGTACATTTACAGACACAGATAAAAATATACACTACACCAAATACGGTTAAGCTACATACTAAGTTAAAGCTGACTTCAGTGTAGCTAATATTCCTTGTCTGGCGAGTGGTTAAGTGTTGCCAGCGCGGTATGTAAGTATTATTTAATGTCCAACAAAACTAGTATTTATTTTATATATATATACATTAATGTAATATTAATTGAAATAGAAAACCTTCTTGGAATTGTGTCCGCCATATTGTTGAGCTATTTCTATTGTATATTTTACATTTATTTACAAACTTTTATGCACATTTAGCACGTGTATTATTGCTATTATAATAGTTTTTCTTCTCTTCATAATGCCAGAGTACTAGATTCATAGAGAACGGCGGGCATTATGTCCGCCATATTGTTTATATATTACTCTTGCATTATTTTACATGTATTTGTGTATGTTTTATGTGATATATAATATAGTATATATCAATGTGTATATTTATATTGTTATATTTTTTTTGTGTACCGTTGCATATTTCATTACATTTTTATTTTTACATAACGCGTATCATTTCAAAGAATCCCTGCGTTGTTGTGTCCGCCATGTTGTTTATCTATATACATTGTATTTCTTTGGTATTCATTTACTTGTACTTCATCATCATCATCAGCCGATTGACGTCCACTGCTGGACATAGGCTATGTACTTGTGTGCGTATTACATAATATTTATATTTACGCTCATATTTGTATTGTTGTAAATTTTTCATTGTTCTACAGGACTGTTTTTTTTTCTCTCTTCAAACGCTACAGCAGTTGATTCACATGAATGACAAGCATTATGTCCGCCATATTGTTTATCTGTTCCTATTATATTTGTTAGTATATATTTATAAATATTTGTTTACTTATCATATAATATACATATATCTATATATACAAATGTGCTATTGTATTTTTTTTGGCATTCGATTGTATTTTTTTTTTATTATCTTTTGTTCCGTTCGCGAAAAAATTCCCTTAAAATGAACGCGTCGTTATCCGCCATCTTGTTTATCTATTTCTATTACGCTGTCATATATTATCTGTTTACTGCGCAGAGAGGTTTAAATGGATAAATGTCTTCGAGCACGCAAAACTAAGTGTTGTGTACGGTCGCGGTTAAGCGGAGGGATAAACTGTAACTTAAACCTTACACAAGCCGACGGAGTGCATTCCGTTGTCGCGACGAAATAAAAACAAACAGCTTTCGGCGGGAAAGCTCCTTAATGAGGTACTTTAGGGAGCTTTGGCGGAAATCGGAATGCCTGCACTTCCGCTTCCGCTCACTTTGTCACTTTGAGATTTCTTTTTTTTTTTGTAGCTATAATAAAAAAATACAGAACATATAAGTTATCAGTTTGAAGTAGTGACTTAATAAAAGTTTAACATCTAACATCCCTTTTCAGTGTCGGGGAGGTAGGGGGCGAATTTAACACTCTCTCCCTCCTCTCTACATCACCCCATCGCCCCGGGGTTCGGAGGGAGGAGTGAGGGGGGAGCTTTATGAATAATTCCTTCGCAACGTATCCAGTTGTCGTTCCCGCGGGAACAAGATGGCAGAACCGGCCGAGTCCTTTGCCGAATGTCTTGACGCATAAAAAAAATAATCAATTCGTTCTTTGTCTTGTTTTTAGGGCGTTAGAACAGTTTACAGGTGCGTGTTTGTTGGATTATATACACAGCACTGTGTTATACTCAGCGCTAAAGTAAGATAGTAAGTAATTTCACTGCCGACAGGTCTCCGTAGCTGCAGGCAGTCTAGGTCGTTACTGCCGCAGCGCCTGTTGCAGCCGATAGAGAGTACTGTGATCCGGTTTGAAGGGCGCTGAAGCTATCACTGGTGGTAGGTCTCTGTTGCCGGAGACTGTCTAGGTAGGTACCACTGCAGCGCTTACTGCAGCATACATACAGTACTGAGCGAACATTACTGTGATCCGGTTTGAAGGACCTAAATATAATACTGGTGGCAGGTCTCTGTTGTTGCAGACCGTTTAGGTAGGTACCACCTATTGCAGCCAACAAACGGTACTGTGCAAACATTACTTTGATCCGGTTTGAAGGGCGCTGTAGATAGTGTAATCATAGGGTTAACAAGACATCGTACGTCTCAGAGCAACGAGTGTAATGTGATGTAGTGTATACCATCCTAACTAGCGCCACAGTGTTCATATCACTTACCATCAGGTGACCGTATACCTAATGTCGTTGCTTGGCCGAAAAAAAAAAAAACTCAGCAGCCACTACAGAGCCGTTCGCCTCATTCATGATCCATCTCAAGGCGGAACGCTGCGATGCGTTGTGAAGAAAAGCTCCCATTAAATAATAAAGGCGCACTTCCGTTTGCAAGATGGCGGCTTCCGGCGCCGCGTCCGTGTAATCGTGTCGACGCGTAATCAGAGCCGTAACGTATGCCGGTGCACATCCACCACCACCACCACCTCCGCCTCCCACCACTGCGCACACCAGCTCATCTTGGTGTTGTGTGGTGCTTCTACTGTTAGCAGGATGTTCAGGTGACCGTACAGGTACCACCGGCGTACAGTACTGTGATCCGGTTCGAAGAACCTACAGATAATATTGATGATAGATCTCTGTAGCAGGAGACCGTCTAGGTAGCTAACACCGAAGCGCCTATTGTAGCCGATATACAGTATGCAACCATTTCTGTGATCCGGTTTGAAGGACCTACGGATAATATTGCTGTTAGGTCTCTGTTGCTACAGACCGTCTAGGTAGGTACCACTGCAGAGCCTATTGCAACTGATAAACATTACTGTGATCCGGTTTGAAGGGCGCTGCAGGTATTACTGTTGGTAGGTCTCTACTGCCGGAGAGAATCTAGGTAGGTACTACCATAGCACCTATTTCTGTCGTGTAAAAGTAGTGTGAAAACATTACTGTGATCCGGTTTGAAGGGCGCTATAGCTAGTAATTACCAAGATAATGAGACTGAATGTCGTATGTCTCACGCGACGAGCGCAATGTGGTGCAGTGTACACCATTTTAACTAGAGCCGTGTTGTTATCGGTTAGCGTATCACTCACAATCAGGTGATCGTGTCACTAGTTCCGTCGCTCAATTATTCTTTGTTTACACTACTTTAATGAAGGCGTCGCAGCTAGAGATGTTACCATGGTAACAAGATAAAATATATCTAGTCTTAAACGTCACTGAATATCGAGTGAATATGCATTAAGTGTTATTAGTGTATACGTAGAACGAATAAATACACAACAGCACCTCAGTCACTTATTTCTATAGATTTAATTGAAGCATTGCGTGCAGTTGGCATAGACAATAGAGCCGTTGTTTCCGACCATCGATCGCAGCGTTAGCGTAACCACCTGTGAACCGGAAGTCGATTGAAGAATCGAATCATCAAAACGGAACCCTAAAAATGGATATTAATTGTTGTGTAACCGTTCAGCGGCGACGAGTGGGAATTCTAGAGGATTCCGTACACTGCGTGCACTCAAGCGGGAGTGCGCTGTGTGTAAGCGCTGTGGGAATTGCGCGCGAACTGTTTTATGGGCGCCATCTTGTTTAATAAATGGCGGGAGGCTGTCGAATGATTTGCGACGTTCGTTTATGTAACATTTCATTATAACCTCAAACCGGTGTCATGTTTAATACAACACTATACTTTCACTCGTTTTTAAGTGATAATTTATTAGTGCAGCTTGTAATGTTAGGACTGTGATGAATTGATACACATTAATGCAAATGGCGGCCGATTTATAACTTTTTTTTTTTATTCAATTAACCGACGCGCGGGACGTTCACTTAATGCCGAGTGATACGCTGGCCCATGACACCGTGGCGCTATTTAAGGTAATTTATACTCGTCGTCTGAGACATAAGATGTTAAATATCGTCACCTTAGTCATTTCAATAGCTACAGCGCCCTTCACACCGGATCAAAGTAATATATGCACAGCACACCTACAGCATAGGTGGGGTGCAATAGCCGCTGCGAGTGATACCTACTTAGACGGTTGTAGCAACAGATGCCTACCAGCAATAATGACAGTTGATCCTTCAAACCGGATCACAGTAATGTTCGCACAGTGCTGTCTGTAGACTGCAATAGGCGTTGCGGTAGTAGTTACCTAAACGGTTTTTATAGCAACAGAGACATAGCATCAATGATAGCTACAGCGCCCTTCAAACCGGATCACAGTAATATTCACACAGTGCTGTCTGTCGGCTGCAATAGGCGTTGCGGTGGTACCGACTTAGACGGTATGTAGCAACAGAGACCTAGCAACAGTGATAGCTACAGCGCCCTTCAAACCGGATCACAATACTCTCTATCGGCTGTAGTAGTCACTGCGGCAGTAACTACCTAAACGGTCTATAGCAACAGAGACCTAGCATCAATAATAGCTACAGCGCCCTTCAAACCGGATCAGAGTATTTCAGCTGCGACAGGCGCTGCGGCGGTACCTACCTAGACGGTCTGCAGCGACAGAGACACTGCCACCAGTACGTCCAATGTAGCTATCGTGGGAACATTTGGCAGGATTGCGTGCTCATAGAATCGAACTGGGGACTCGTGTAGCGGCGGGCGGCGGGCGGCGGGCGGCTCTGACCGCCGCGCCTACGCGGGCATTAGATAGTACCGGAGCTGTTCACATGGGCATATATCATAGCTGTCACCGAACAAGATTCGGCGCAGGCACGCCGTAGTGATGCGAAACGCGCTCCAGTTGTATCGATATATTATTTACAATTTATTTATATAACCTGCTCATCATCAGCCTTTCCCAATCAGCTGGATGCGGGCCTTCTCCAATCTGTCTCTCGAAGTGTGGGTATAAGATGTGAAAGGAATTTCGATAATATAAATTAGGGGTTATACAGGGTGTTACTGTTTGAAACATTGCTGGAGGGGAGAGAAATAGTTACAGCTGCGGCGCTCGTTCTTGTGAACCCCACTGATAGGGAATGCTGGTAATGATCGTAAAAAATTCTGATGGAATTTTCCCCGGAATTCTCTCTTTAGTCGACTTTTATGGCGTATCTAAATCGACACTCATAAATAAGTGAATGAATTAAATAAACGTTTGGTGTGCGTGTCAGTTTTAAAGGATCAAGATGTTACGTCCGCTGTATTATAGTTAATGCCAACTGAAGAATGTTATCCAGAAGGAGTGGGCATAGATGTAAAAAGAACAATGAAGATAAATTTAAAGAAGAAAAAAGAAGCACTACTTTTGATAGAAATACCAAAAGATAAATTAAAAAAAAAAAAAACCTTGCTATTGAATTACAATGCAGTCATCCTAAATTTCAATAATTAAAGGCGGTGCAAGGGTCATAAGGACGCAGAACAATTCATAGGATCCAAGCCAAGCTCACCAGCCCGTGGTGTAGCCTGCTGATCAGCAGACGGAGCTCTGGATCCCCCTCAACTCGCTTTGGGCCAGCGTGGTGGGAAATGGTCCAAAACCTCCCATATGAACCTCTACACACGACAGCCCCTAGTGCCCAGCGGTACCGGAGCCCATGCTGACTGTATGTGAAGATCTTTGGGGAGGCCTATGTCCAGCAGTGGACGTCTGTCAGCTGATGATGATGATCTTAATTTCATAACTGATCCAAATAAACCTGTTCCAAAACGAATGAAGATAAGAAAGGTGATGAGAATGAGATTGACAAAAAAGATGATAATAACGATGACAGAGAAGAGAATCATAAAAAAATTACGATAATGACGAGAAAAGATACGAGTGAGACTGACGAAGAAGATTATGATGAAGATAATGACAATAATGATGATAATAATGATGATGAAAGAGATGAAGATGATAACAAAAGAAAAGATGAGATAGAAACGAATGAAAGAAACTTGAAGCATAAAGAATATGATACGATAATTTTGATTACAGTGTAGATAGTGATGTCCATAAGACGGTGTGTAGATCTCTGTACAAATCCTAAGTCCATAAGTGGGCAGATGCCCACTACTTGATGTTATAAATTCAAATGATTCATGCACATTTCAATAACTGCTACGTACGTGAAGGAGCATACGATATGATACTTATTGCTGACAATTCTCGTTCCCCTCCAGCGTCGCGACTGTGTACGCAATTTTAAGTGACACAAAGTGATAAAACATATACAATAGATGAATTGGGATGCTGTTATAATGCAGTGTGCGTATTCTATTATATCGACAATGAATGGCGACGGCTGAGCCCCGCGCGGCGAGCGAGCGCACGGACCTACCATTATGGGCCAGTTAATCTGATTTAGACGTGGCGCTGCTTCCGGCGTGACGTCACAGCTCCACCACCAGCACCGGCACCGGCATCAGCATCGGCACCGCACTACTACACCCGACCCCGATCAACCAGCGACAACAACACCTGGTCACCACCAGAAACACTTGGAGACTTCAGAATAAGTAACGATAGAGCTACAGAGCTATATGTACATCGATATGACGTCACACCTAACAACACTCAAATACCTACGACGACGCACACTCGAAACTACGTGATAATAAACAGTATAATGTTAACGATCAAAACTATCCCACAGCTGGGATTGAGGTCTTCTCTTAAGCAGAGAAACGAAACCGTTTACCTAATCACGCGCAATAGAACGGGTTGGTAGTAAACGTGTATACTATTTATATATAATATATACTACATTTTTGAAGGTACAAAGTTATATACTATATGTTATTTTCTAGATATATGTTATGCCTATGTCGTGCCCTATGAATTTAGCTATATATCAGTGGAGTTCCCGTCAAAATCGGTTCAGCCGTTCCGGAGATTAGCGCATGCAAACATGGTATAGTGACGTAATGTGGTGGTAAGTCTGTTACGCCGTTTGCAAACACTACCGTGATCCGGCGCGGAGGACCAGTGGCGAATGAAATTATTGCGATGAGGAAACAATGATTATGTTTGTTCCGGTTTGAAGGACGCTGTAATTATTGGAGTAGTGAGACTCAACATCGTATGTCTGATGAGCGCAATGGTATACGCTGATATCATACTAACTAGTGCCACATTGTTACATAGAAGCGTATCACTTAATATCGCGTGAACGTCTCGCCAGACTCATCGCTTCTTAAAATAAAAAAAATTCCGCAGTGTGAACATCCTAACTAGTGTTATATTGTTATAGGCGATATCGCTTACCATCAGGTCAACATCTCCCTTGTCTCCTTGCGTCGCCAAACAAAAAAGTAGTGAAAGTTAAGATGACGTACATCGCATCACTGAACTCTCATTAGCTACCACTGATAGTGTAAATCTCTCACTATAGGCATGTCTGCGGTCGGAGTGTTCAAGGCACGCTTCACCATCAGCCTCTTCATCACTTAAAACCAAGTAAAGTTGATCTCAAGTATAACAACGTGTCGTCCATACAAAGTGAACAGAATCTACGTCCAGCCGCTACTTCGAGCAATGGGAAGGTCACCCAGCGCCAAAAAAGCGATGCCACCATCGATACCAGGCTGAATGAATAGCTCACGGGTTACCTTACACCATGGAAAGCCCTACAAACAGGGTAAAGTCTAACAGACGGAGGGGAAACATATGTTAGATGTGATTACAATACTTGTGGATATAAATTAAAAAGCTTAATATTTACGGCGATAACAAAATGTCCTAATCACACAAAATGGAGGACGCGCGCCAAAAAAAGATTTTTTTTTTCAAATATGGCGCCAATTTTCCGTTCATCAAGTTTAACTTTTATCCACAATATACCCATCATGATTTTTTTAGTTTTGGTGTTGCCAGGTTTAATACGTCAGCCCGTGGAAGGGGTTGATAGAGAACCCGCTGCGGCTTTAGAAGCAGTCTGGGGGTTTGTTCGGGGTGGAGCCAAGCTTTTGGGGGGTGGGTATTAATGAGACTCAAGCACCGGGCACCAGCGGCGGGACGCGATCGAATACTATGACCTTAATTAAAGTAAACGCTGTTACCATTTTTAATCTGTATTTATAATCTGTTCCCACTCCGATCCTTCGAGGGAGTCAATAGTCACGTGCCGCCGGATACTAACGTGTTATTAAAAAAAAACTACCTAATTATTAATTACCCATTGATAACTCTCAATTATTTTTATTTATATAGGTGCTGTATAAAGTTAAATGTCAAAATGAAACTCGTACGGTTTTGGCGGGAAATTTTTGACAGCTGCCATAGATTAGTTAAAACAAATTTTAATATAAAAAAATAACGCTGTTAATAAAATTTATTAGTCAAAAATATTGTAATTGTATTAATACGAAAAAGTTTTTAATGTGATTTAAAAATAAAATTTAAATAGAGCGTATCCCGACGAGAAATATATCCGTTTTTTTTTCTATGCAGTTTAATGACGCAACAGATTATAAAGTAGATTATAACTTTTTTATTAATGTCATAAAATTCGATCGCTTTGACCATACCATGGATTGTTGTTTTGTTGTTTTCCGTTGCTATTTAAATATTTATTTATTTATATAAATATATATATATTATTAATATGTTGCGGAGAAAATTAAGATTTGTGAGGAGGGGCAGTCCAGCTCAGGACTGCCTCGTTGTTACAGTAAAAGGAAGCAGGATCAGACCGTGGAGCCAGTTCGCAAAGAGTAGTTCAAGGCGGGGAAACATCAAAAGTCCAAACCACAGTACAGAGAGAGAGGGTTCGGGGATGCGGGAACCACACCACTGTATGGGGGGGCTGCAACCCCCGACAACTACTCACAAACGCTGTAGATGCCTCAGTCTCACAAAAAGGCCCTCCGGCAAGTGGCCGAGTCGGTTATTGCTCAGTTTCCTGCAAGGGAACACAAAAACTGAAACAGTCATCAGCTCACCACACCCTAGCCGTCCAGGGGAACCGGTTCCGGAGCCCCTCTGCCCATTGCCCCGGACCACCCTGGACTGTTAAGCATTCACTTTTCTATACTGAACAGGTGCTTCAATGGCTTCGGATCAGGGAAAACTTTATTCGACCCTCGCTCCGGAGCACCGGAGCCATTTGCACCCTGGCCTCGGAGCAGCCAGGCTTATTTAGTCTCGCTTCGGAGTTAGGTCATCAGCTCTACAGCTCAGATACAGGACATGCAGCGAACTGGAACAATACTCACAGCCTCTCCAGGAAGTTGAGTGAACCGAACGCGTCCCTCTCGATGGTGTGGATCTGGTTCTCCGAAAGTTGGCTGCAAATTGATCAGGATTATAACGAGCGCAGCAGGAGCGAGACCGAGACTTGGACTGGTCTAGGTATTGGTCTCGGTCTGGCATTTCTTTTATATTACGACGAGACGAGCTGGACTTTCACCTGGTGGTAAGTGATACGCCAGTCCATAACATGGCACAACATTGAGCTCATCAGCTTCAGACATAAGATGTAAAGTCTCATTACCCTGAGTAATTCCACTAGCTATAGCGTCCTTCAAACCGGAACACAGTAACGTTTGCACACTGCTGTTTGTCAGCTTCAATAGCTGCGGTGACCTACCACCAGTGGAACCAGGTTTCTTTATACCGACAGACAGTAGAGGTGTTCGATGATGGTGATGCGTGAACTCACCACCAGATGGTAACGTTACCACCAAATAAAAACCTGTGATATACTTACAGTATTTTCAATTCGTGCAGGTTCTGGAAGTCGCTCTGGAATATGATGGTGAGGTTGTTTCCCTGCAGGTCCCTGCAACAAACGATGCACAACTACACATCCGATGTCAGAACGAAACCGGTTTGAAGGGCGCTGGAGTTTTTACAATTCAACTAAAAATCACACTGGGGATGTGACTTGTTGGACAGGTTTCAAAACCTGGTATTTACTTGCTGTTATACATCCAGATACTCCTACAAAACATATTCAAGTAGTAAATAGTTTAAAATATTCCTATAGAACCCAGGCTTTGACGTTTTCAAACCTGGTATTTACTTACTATTACGCGTACTAGGTACTCGTGGAAATTATTTACAAATATTAAATAGTTTTTTTTATAGATCCGACGCTTGCAGTGGCGAGGCTGTAAACATGATATTAACTTCCTGTTACGCGTACCAGGTTCCCGCGCAAAATATTATATGTACAAGTATTAAGTATTTTAAAGTATTTTTATAGATCCGACGGTTTTAGTAGCGATCAAATGAACGTAGTACTTGTCTCGTCGCTTATTTGTATCAAAAGTTCTCTGTTCCGGTTCGAAGGACGCTGGAAACAGGAGCAGTCGCTTTTCTATTCCTTGCGTGTAATTAGATTGCCAGTTGGAGTTCGCGACACTTAAGCGTCACTTAAGTTAAGTTAAAGCTGAAAGCTTGCGGTTCACTTGAGTTAACTTGGAATCGAACCGGCGACCCGCTACGACACTCGGTTCCGAGTGTGCGCCCGCGCCCGCGCCCGCGCCCGCGCCCGCGCTCACTTAATGCACGAAGTTGTCACTTAACTTGATACATAACTTAGCGCGCCGTCTCCCATTAGCGGTATCACCGCAGCAGGAAGCTGTGTTAAATCGCTGTGATCCGGTTCGAAGGGCCACTGGCTAGAGGAATTACAGAGGTGACGGGCATGTATCGATCACATTGTGGCGCTGTGTATGTCATCCTAGCTAACGTCTATCTCTGCCGCTAGACTGTGTGTAAACGTTACTTTGATCCGGTTTGAAGGACCTTTAAATCTTACTGCTGGTGGGTTTCTGTTACTACAGACTGTATAGGTAGGTATCACCATAGAGCCTATTGCAGCCGACAGACAGTACTGTGGGAACATTACTGTGATCCGGTTTGAAGGGCGTTACCGCCAATGAAATTACTGCGGTAACAAGAATCAATATCTTATGTTACTTACCATCAGGTGGTCGTCTCGATCGAAAAATTACCCGTACGATTAGCAAATTAATTTCACTAGCAGGTCCTTCGAGCCGGATCACGGGAACTGGAAGCTCGAGTAGACCACCAGTACACCGGCGCAAGCAGACATTTTACGATTATTACTGTATAACAGTACGGCGGATAAAATAACATTTAATCTTTACTGTCCGGCTTCAACGGCCCTTAAGCGCAGTTAACTTTTTATTGCGGCGCGGGCCTTCACATGTGCAGAGCTAACAATCTAGTAGAGCTGCGGATTATAGTTAAAGACACAACACAGATACATGAGAGCGTTCATTGATAGATGTACAAAGCCGTTTGCTTTGTACCAGTCCGAGGTTCGATCCCAGTCATTCTCACTGATGGTAGGTCTTTCTTGTCGGATATTGCACAGACTACGGTAATGTGAGAACATTACTGTAATCCGGTTTGAAGGACCTCTAACGATTAACGCCGGTAGGTCTCTGTTATCGGCGACCGACTATATAGGTACCATCGCAGCGCCTATCGCGGCTGATAGGCAGCAATATGCAAACATTTCTATAATCCGGCTCGAAGGACCAATACCTATCACTGTTTGACTGGTTTGAAGGATGATGTAGATAATTAAATTACTGCGGTAAGGAGACTTAAAATTTTGTGTCTTAATTCGCGTCAAGTTGTTATCGGCATGCGTGTCATTTAATATCAGTTGCTTAGCTACTGATCCTTCGAACCGGATTACTAATATTCGCACACTACTGTATAACGGCGTACATAAGTAATACTTCAGTTCCTGTATAGTCTGAGACTCGAAATAAATAAATGTCCTATCTACAATTGTCATATATCTATGGCTTAAGATACTCTTTTCGTGATGTGGAGTCGTGTGTTGAATGTTTGTTGCGGTGCGGGCTGATCGATCAGCTGATGTGGTGATGTGGTGATCCATGGTAACACCACCACGACGCGTCTTCTCTCCCCCGTGGAGCCGTCTGATGGTGACAGCTGCTGTAAGTGTGCCGTGGGAGTGTCCAAGAGCTGTGTTGCGGAGCGCGAGCACCGACGTTGTGTAATGTTCCCAGCGTTAATGGCGGCAGTAAGGGATCGGCTATCGGACACTTGACCTCCTAAACGCAGTCGGGTCACCACGAACCCTCGCCCTCCAGGATATACCTGATGATGATGAGGATTTAACTAGCACCGTGTTATAAGCAGGAGTATCACTCATTATCAGGTGAACGTGCCGTACCGTTGTATAATTATAAAAAAATAATAATTTAGTATTCAAAATTACAATAAATATTGGGGGGAAACTTATAAGGCGCTAATTACATTATGATTTAAAAGAGACGACTATAAGTGTATTTACAGCGAGTGCGAGTGAGACGGAAGATACATCTATAGAATTTCAATACTGCGTCTCATTCCCGCGCTCCGGCCTGCCGCTCGCCGCGAATACACTCAAAACGCATAAACAATAGAAAGAGAGAGATAGACAAACGTTTAAAATTATTTATTTTCTATAACATAACTCTAATTTATTTCTCTCCCATTTGTATTTACCTAAAATAATCAATAAAACAGAATCGTCGATCGATCGCTCGCTCTCTCTTTCCACCGGCTCACCTGTACATCCGTCTCATTCACTCGCACATCGATCATGCTCATGTTTTACTACAACCGCTAAACTCGCATTGACGGGAATGCTCCAAATTTATAAACGAGAGAGAAACAATGAAAGAAAGAGAGAGAAATATGTCTGTTATTTGTCATATTTTATTTTTCGTTGTCATTCTTACATCATTTACAAAATATCGATCGATCGTTCGCTCTCTTTCTGTTTACAGCTTCCGCTATATATCTACCTGACTCTCTCATATTTTAACTAAAACAGTAAAAATTTTCCCGCGTTTTCCTATAGATTTTTATTTATCGCCTTGCGCTTGGGTGTAGTGTTAGTGTTTGACTGTAAATCTAGATTTGCACGTGTAGCCTATATAATGGTTTATTATTTCGTTAGTAGTACGCTCGTTGTGTTTGTGTGCGTTAATCCCCACTTGTCCAGCGCTGGCACGATCCCACGGCGTGGGGTTGCATTGTGCGCGTCACGCGCGCCGCGCTGATGCTGAACAGGCGCGTCCACTTCATATCCTATTCCTGTTCGTGCGGCGACCACGCTGCTGTGCAGGACAGTCCCGCCACAGCACCGAGCTGGAGGTAAACCGAGCTTGTGTATACATCTGAACCTGACGGAAGTATGAACCGATTTCCTTGTATTTATACGATACTAATAAGGGATAGGTTAAAATATCCCTATCGCCATTTCCATATTATAAATGGTAGATCTTTGTCCAGCAGTGGGTATCCGCAGCTCGTTATCATCAGCCGATAGATGTCCACAGCTTGACATAGTCTTCTCCCAAAGATCTCTACATCGATCGGTCCTGCGCCTCTGCAACCTTCAGTCGTATGTAGGAATTCATATGGGGGGGACATGGACCATTTCCCACCGCTGGCCCAATGGGAGTTGGTGGTAGCCAGAGCCTCGTTTGCTGATCAGCAGACTGCACCACGCGCTGGTTAGCTTGGCTCGGATCCCGTGAGTTGTTTGGGACACCTTACACCGCTCACGTCTATAGCACAGTTGCAGACTACCGCTGATGGTCTCCGCTGGTGACCGTCAACATAGTTACCACCGCAACGAAGACGGTAGGTTCAATATTTATTTAAAAGGACTTGTAGCCGGATAAATAAGTGGTAACGACTTAAATGTGATGCAGTGTAAGTATCCTAACTGATGGTACATCACCGTGTACCGCGATGACTGAACCTTTACATCATCACGAACCTATGTGTCATGTTATACTGTCTTCTTCTTTACGTCAAAACCATTTAATCCCAGCGGTGGGAATAAAAGTGGGCTTACTATTTTTCACATCCGATAAAATGCTATAAATAGACCCTCGGCACGGACCTTGACCTGGCGTGCAGATGCCGTCGTGCCCACTGCAACAGGCGCTATAAACATTGCCCACTCGTGGTCTTTATTTATCAACAATTTACCGAAGCGATCTTTATTTGTTTACGTCATAGATTATGTACTGTAGACGTGACGAAAACAAACGGCTTCATTTAATGCTCTTTTTTTTTTGCTTTCTGTGGAGGAAGTGTCTTCGCGTACCTGCCCACGCGTGGGCAAAGACAGCTTATGTTGGACTTGCACCGACTGAAACACTCACGATATTCCACCGTCGCTTCATGGCGGGTCCACGGGAACGTTGACACACACAGCTGGGGCTCCGCGAAGCTGGCTCGGGAGGAGAGCCCTCTCCTATCCACTTCTGTAACAGCGCGCCCTCCTCTGGCCTCTTATCATTTGGGCAACAGATGCCCCCGAACCCGTCATCCAAAGGCCATGGAGACCAAGAGAGAAAACTCTCTACTCCCTGCGGCGGATCTGGATATGGTCTTGGCTCCCGCCGCTAACCTGTATACGGCCGCGGAGGATAGAGAGAGTGGCGAAATTTAATACACTCTTCCTCATCCTCATCCTCCTCCAGTCCCACCAGGGCTGCATCAGGGATGCGGCACTGCTTGGTCATGAAAGACACACTCCTGTCTCCTCTGTCCCCGCAACCCACCGGCACATCCGAGCCGATCTCACGAGCTCGCCTGGAGTAGGCCGGGGAGGTTCCTCTCAACTTCACCGATGGTGACCAGGCTACGGCTGCTGAGCCCCATAGTAAAGCGGCAGCTTGTTCCGTGGGAGTTCATTTAATGCCTATATCATCGTCAGCTTGCGATAGTCCACTGCTGGACATAAGTTGTAATATATATATATATACATATTGTCGGTCTAAGGCCGCGTGGGTCTTTATATTATATATACCTACACACGCAGCGGCCGCAGGTCTACCCACCATCAGAGACCATCTAGATACGACCGCAAAGCTTACTGCAGTGTTCCGGTTTGAAGGGCGCTGTAACTAGTGTAGTTACTGGAGTAACGACCTTAACATCTATTGTCTCAAGACGAGGAGCACAATGTGGTGCAGTAAATATAATCCTATCTAACGCCACGTCATGGGCGGGTGTATCACTTAATATCAGGTGAACATCCCTCTCCTCTCCGGTTAGTTAATATGACATTCCGCCCGTCACTTGGAGACAGATCTAAAATCTTATCACCGCAGTAATTTCACGAGTTACGCCCTTCGAACAGGAGTACGGTAATAATTGCAACCTTCTAGAACACCTTCGGTAATAGAGATCTACTACGAGATATTTTATACTGTGTCGTGTCTAGTGCTTTAGTTAACTATGGCGCGGCCCGTGCAGCGCCGGCTGTTGTGACAGCGGCGCGGCGCTGGGGGCTGGGGGCTGGGGGCTGGGGGCTAGGGTCGCGGGGCTGGGGGCGCGCGTTCGAACCCGGCATTTATTTATGATCGAAAATTACAGTTTTATATGCATTAAACTACAGGTGGTAGGTCGAGGGTAGGTACCGCCGCGGCGCCTGTTGCAGCCGGCAGACAGTACTGTGCGGACTTTACTGTGATCCGGTTTGAAGGGCGCTGTAGCTATTGTAGGTCTCTGTTGCTACAGACCGTTTAGGTAGGTACCACCCCATCGACTATTGCAGCCGACGGATGGTACTGTGACGACATTACTGGGATCCGGTTTGAAGGGCGCTGTAGCTATGACTGATTGTAGGTCTCTGTTGGTACAAACAGTTTAAGTAGGTATCACCGCAGCAACTATTACAGCCGACAGACAGTATTGTGTGAACATTACTGATCCGGTTTGAAGGATGCTAGAACTATTACTGATTGGTAGGTCTCTGTTGGTACAGACTGTCTAGGTGCCATCGCAACTCCTATTGCAGCCAATAGACAGGTAGTGTGCAAATATTATGATCGGGTTCGAAGGATCTAGTAGCCTAGTCTACGAGCGTGTCTCAAGTCTATGGGCACATTATGTTGCAGTGTAATCTCGTCACTACGTCGACTAACATAAATATCCCACAGTAATCCCACTTATGGGACTAGTAGGACTAAAAGGAAATCAAAATTAAACTCCAGCATTCCACCCAGCTGCAGCTCCTGTGATCCGGCTTGAAGGACCAGTAGCTGGTGTAACTCGAAGTAACTACGTGTAACGTGTAGTGGCTCGCAGCGAGCGCAGTGCGGCGCAGTGCGGTGCAGTGTATCGCCACCGTCTCGCGCGTGTCGGCCACCATCAGCTGAGGGCCCCGCGCGTCGTGCCTCCTCGTTAACCCCTGAGCCATCGAGGTCAGCGCTTAATGCGCTGCATTGCGGTGACGTCACCGCGACGTGCGCCGTCAGAGCGGGCACTGCTCACACATACGGGACCCGATAAATAAATTATTTACTCATTTGCCTTTATTCTCAGTTGTGGTCTTCGGTCTTCCCGGTCTTGAGTCTTTTGTTATAGTCTTTTCGTTTAGGTCCTTTTTGACTTATGTAAGCCAAATGACAAAAGGAGGGATGGATTAGAAGCCGTCCTAAATTGATGGTCTCCTGAATTTGCGTTTTCATTCTGGTCTTCCTCAGTTTTATTTTCGATCTTATTCTATCTAGTCAAGCTCTATTTTATATCCAGTCTTCTTATGTTTTCTTTCTGGACTTCTGTTTAATTTCGGTCTTTTTTTTAATTTCTATCTGGTAAAGCTCTATTTTATTTCCGGTCTTCTTATATTTTCTTCCTTGTCTTTCTATGTTCTATTTTTGGTCTTATTCCAATTTCTATCTTGTGAAACTTCATTTTATTTCCGGTCTTTATAAATTTCCATTCTGGTCTTCTTATGTTTTATCTTCGGTCTGATTTTATTTTCCATCAGATCAAGCTCTATTTTATGTAGTCTTTTTAAGTTTTCTTTCTCGTCTTCTTCTGTTTTATTTTTGGACTTATTCTATTTGGTCAAACTCCGTTTTATTTCCGGTCTTCTTACATTTTCTTTTCAGTCTTCCTGTTTTATTTTCGATCTTCTAACATCATTCATACCATCCAAGGCTGCGGCTTCATCACAGTTTTACCACACGAGTATCAATGATATATGATTCACGCAGGTGGTCCGGTGATGGTGTGCCAATTTTCTGATCCCATGCAATATCTGATCTAACTGCTTCTACGTAGACCTAATTTCTACTTACTTCTCTTTCGTTCTTATTAGTATTCTTTAACCACACAACTCCTGTCTCCACCTGAATGATCCAGTCGGTGTTCAACTTCATATACTCGCGATTATGGGTGTAGATCATTTCCTTCTTGTACTACAATTTCCATCCTATTTGTAATCATATTATGAATGCTCGGTACAATTCCGGTCTTTTCCTGCTGATCATCAAGCTGTTCTCATCCCAAGCGTGCAATAGACGTTGCCATGGTAACGGCTTTTAAATTTTCCTTGCCCTGTAATAGTAATGATAAAGAAGAGCGGGCTTAGGACAGATCCTTGGTGAACCCCAGGTACTATCGCTAACTTCGAACTTATTCCTTTTGAAGTAACTACGTGTATTCTGGATAAGATCGATGCGCTGCCGAGGAACGGACTGGACTCTTGGAGTTGGTAAGCTCATCGGAAGTCAATTCTCTGACCAGCAACTCACCGATATCCTTCAAGTTAGATCGGCGGATGGAGTCTAAGTGAAAGTGGGCAAGTGACGCGGCCGGAGTTACCAAGTGAACGTCAAGTATTCGCATGCACACGCGAACGGGAAACTTCGCGGGCGCGTCAAGTTATAAACAAGTTATTGTCAAGTCAAACAGGCAAATAGATACTTATGTATTATAGTTGAACTAACATATTAATTATATATTAATACGTGAAGAGTTTTAAGTAGACTCGAATTCCCAATAGTGGGAATGTCGAGTGGGCTTTATACATACACCTGGCTGAATATTAAAGTTGAATGACGATGTATTCCCCAAAGAGGCATGGATTCGATTCCCACTGAACTCGGTTTTAAATACCAATAGGTTAGTCCCAGCTGTGGGAATGTTGTGTTATTTTGTCGACGAGATGATCCCGACGTTCACTTGATGGTAAGTAATACGTTTGTCCATAGCGTGGCATTAGTTACGATGGTTACACTGAATCATACTTTGCTCGTATATATACCGGAAGACGTAGCGTGGGCAGGCCCCCCACAAGGTGGACCGACGACCTGGTCAAGGTCGCTGGAAACCATTGGATAGGGGTGACCCAGGACCGGTCTGAGTGGAAATCTTTGGGGGAGGCCTTTGTCCAGCAGTGGACGTCTTCCGGCTGATTGGATGGATGGATGGATACTTTGCTCGATATTAATACTTGTGTTGGCTGTGGGTCCTTAGAGCCGGATCATAGTAATGTTGACTTGACTAACTACATGGGTTTCTTATTACAATAAGACAGTAGGATGTTTATACTGCACCCTATTATGGTCATGGTTAAGACATTACGAGAGTAATAGGTGGGTATATTGAAATAGGTCTCGTTCGCCGCGCATGTGCACGGTGCCCCAGCGCTGCGCACGCGCACGATTGTTCGTGTAACGCGTTTATTTCGGGCGCGCGAATGCATTGTTATTGTTATTGCTGTGCGCGTTCCGCACTCCTCTCAAACTTTCACACGTCGGATCTGAAACCGCTTTTGAGAGGAGAATGAGTAGACCAGACCTAGACTTGTTGCGCTTTGTAATCTGCTTTATCTCTTGTTCAACCGGAAACCGAGAGCCGGAGATATATGATCTTTCTGAAATAGAAGAGAAGGATGAGGAAGTGGTAGATAGGATATAATTGGATAGAGAAAGAGAAAAGTAAATAATAAATAGATGAGTTAGACTGTTTGGATATGCTCTGATAGTCATAGCAAGAGTCGCGAAAGATGGACGAAGGAAAGGAAGAAGTATCCAGTGGATTGAAGAGGATGGAGTGAGGAGATGTTCTTTTGATACTATTCAGTCTTCCTATGAGTAAAACTATTCTAGAGAGCCTGCAGGAGATGAAATTTTAGGCGAGTTGGTCATCATGTCCTGTGCAGATGCACCTTCTGTTGCAGAGCTTGCTGCAGCTGCAGAGTAAGTCTGTCCATAACTACGGTAATGTTGATCCCAACTCTGCGAATGTCCTTCGAGAGTAGAAGCATCTAAGTGGAATCTAGGACCCTAAGATTATTGACCAGGTCCTTTCAAAGGACAAGTCATTCGAAAGAGAAGATTTGGGTCAGGACAATTTCATTCGACTGTCATTTCCTGGTTTTTTATTCGATGCGTTGGAGACCTATTGGATA
This sequence comes from Troides helena, assembly GCA_029286815.1. Lineage (NCBI taxonomy): Eukaryota > Metazoa > Arthropoda > Insecta > Lepidoptera > Papilionidae > Troides > Troides helena. The sequence goes on along the minus strand of JAGSMV010000045.1, from coordinate 659,965 downwards.
TCTTAATCGTTCTTCAAAGTAGTGCGTTTGGAGTCAAAACGATCACAAATTTTTTCGCTTAACGATTAAATCCTACTGAAAGGAAGAATCTTGTACATATTTGTCTCTGGCGTAACCAAAAATAAAAGAAAACACTGATTCTTGCAGAGAAATATTCAAACAGGAGATTGCCTTTAGATCTCCTGAAGCACTTATTGTGATAATTGAGGATCCAATAACAAACAGAGACGTCGTTAGCGAACTGCGCGGGATTGACCCTAGGGACCTTAGAACCAGCGATTGGCGTCGAATGAACGAACCAGTTGTGCGCACGGCGAGCGTGCGCGGAATTATTGCGCGGCCAAACTGAGCGGTCACAACATTCATGTCTCTTAATAATGAGATGACGACGCTTCTGTTTAGTCGGTTAATGCGGTGCATTTGTTGAATCGAGTCGCGAGTGTGTCGCGTAGAGCACAGCGTACACTTAAATAAGCGTGTCGCCGCGCGCGAGGCAGCCGGATCAACTTGTAGTGAGTTTGACCTTTAGCGTGCATTTGATACAGTCGGCTTTACATTGGCTCCGCTCAGTCGCGTTAACCAGCCGACAAACTCGACTGGTAGCTAGACTGGTTGACGGACGGTTCGTTCGTTAAGGAACAATGCGTCGACCAGCCACCTCCATTAGAGATATCACTGGTGCAGCAGATCACAACGTGAAGACGAGTGGCGACAGACTAGAACCCTGAGGTACGCCTGAAGCACTTCTAGTAGCGACGAGCACCACCAACAGTAGCTTCCAGTGTTGGTTGACGTCAAGCGACTAAACGACCAGCAATTTGGGCGGTGGCTTTACCACCATCTCAAGTTGTTTAGTGCTGGATGCTATTGAAAGTTCCGGAGCGGACGCTCTGGAATGCAAAGTACAGTTATCCACACAAGTGTTACCTGATAAATTATTTATCATTTTATTGGTTCTCATGTTTAAGTAGATTAATTCTTCTCTACATATAAAGAGGAGATGAAAAGTTTTCACACTATTGCTGAACAGAAAAAGGCGACTATTTATAGAGTTTTTACAATGAAACTAATAACGCAAAAACCCGTCACCTGATTGGGAAGACGTTGTGTAAATATCTTAACCAATGCTGTGATCACAGAATATAAACCCACTACTCATTTTTCACCACCAGAGTAGGTATCGTACCATCAGGAAACAGTTGAGATCCTGTCAATGTGTACGACGCGGGCTAGTGCTCTTCACCATATACTTCACCACCATATACCACCAGGTGAGATTATGTTTGAAGTTATTTAATATAAGGTTGGCAAATATCTCCCTTTTTTGTTTGTTATTGAATTTCGCGGCTATGTACAAAGCGCTACAGAGCTCGTAACTGGCAATACTATACATAATTTGAAAGGTCTTGACATAACCTACAAAACGAGGCTATGCATAATTAGTTTGGATATTGCGTTCAACAGTTATAGACGTGTAAACATGGAGTTCACTAACGCCGAATACGCGCTATTTTAAAGTTTTCCTTCGTTAAAGGCAAATCCGCTAGAGAAACGTTCCGTGAGATTAATGGTGTTTTGGGGGATGGTACTCTATCACTTCGAACCGCGGAGGAATGGTTTCGACGATTCAGAGCCGGTGAAAACGACACCATGGATAAGCCAGCCAGCGGAAGACCTGTGACGGCAAATACCGATCAAATCATGGACTACATCGAGTTAGACCGGCATGTGGCATCTCGTGACATCGTCCAGGAGATGGGAGTTAGTCACCAAACCATTTTAAATCATCTGCAGAAGGCTGGATACAAAAAAGCTTGATGTTTGGGTGCCGCATGATTTGACGCAAAACACCTTCTGGACCGAATAAACGGAACGAACTCGACCCATTCTTGAAGCGGATGGTGACTGGCGACGAAAAATGGATCACATACGACAATATCAAGCGGAAACGGTCGTGGTCGAAGGCCGGTGAATCGTCCCAAACAGTGGCCAAGCCGGGATTGACGGCCAGGAAGGTTTTGCTGTGTGTTTGGTGGGATTGGAAGGGAATCATCCACTATGAGCTGCTCCCATATGGCCAGACGCTTAATTCTACCATCTACTGCGAACGACTGGACCGCTTGAAGCAGGCGATCGACCAGAAGCGTCCAGAATTGGCCAACAGGAAGGGTGTAGTGTTCCACCAGGACAACGCCAGACCACACACTTCGTTGATGACTCGTCAGAAGCTACGGGAGCTCGGATGGGAGGTTTAATCGCATCCACCATATAGCCCGGACATAGCGCCAAGTGATTACCACCTGTTCCTGTCCATGGTGAACGCCCTTGGTGGTGTAAGGTTGAACTCAAAAGAGGCTTGTGAAAAGTGGCTGTCCGAGTTCTTCGCAAATAAGGAGGAGGGGGGCTTCTACGAGGGAGGTATTATGAAGTTGCCGTCTAGATGGAAACAGATTATCGAACAAAACGGCGCATATTTGAACTAAATCCGATCACTGTAACACTTTTTATAAAGCATTGAATAAAGAGAAAAAAAACGGAAGGGAGATATTTGCCAAACTAATATGTAATAAATAGCCCACTGATATTCTCACCGCTGGGACTCGGAGCCCTCTATCACAAGGAAAAAGTCTAGATCATCTATTCACCACACTGGACGAGTGTGGGTAGACGGAAGTAACATTTTCGAGAAAGCTGTTGTTCTTCGATTGTGTCACTTTCCTCACGTTTACCATCACCGGAAGCTTGCTGAGAATCGAACATAAGGTGAATATTAAAAATAAATTAACACTTTTGTTAGTAACTGTACTAGAGTAGACGGGAATTGATCGAGATGGAGTTTTGCATGACGAGGGAGCCGAGCGACGAGCTGCCGGGGATAGTTCCGAACAAATGCAATTAGGCGCGCGGCGGCGCGGCGGTTAGCGGCGCGGCGGCGCGGCGGTTAGCGCGGCGGCAGGTACGCGGTTCGAGCCCGGCACCGACTGCGTACATTTATAGCCGTGGCGATAATATAGCTGAACTGGATACCGGATTGATCAGGTCCGACATCGGGACAGTCTACGTCCAGCAGTGGACAACGATGAATCTTTGAATAAAAGTATTGATTTTGATCCACGTAATAAGTTGCTGACCCCTGCACGGTTACCTCGGATGTATACACAGACGGTAATTAATTGTTAATTAAAGGTAGGGCGTCTAGGTAGGTATCACCGCAGAGCCTGTTGCAGCCGACAGACTGTACTGTGCGGACATTACTTTGATCCGGTTTGAAGGGCGCTGTAGTTACTACTACTGGTACAGTTCGTCTAGGTAGGTACCGCCGCAGAGCCTGTTGCAGCCGACGAACTGTACTGTGCGGACGTACTTTGATCCGGTTTGAAGGGCGCTGTAGTTACTACTACTGGTACAGTTCGTCTAGGTAGGTATCACCGCAGAGCCTGTTGCAGCCGACAGACTGTACTGTGCGGACGTACTTTGATCCGGTTTGAAGGGCGCTGTAGTTACTACTACTGGTACAGTTCGTCTAGGTAGGTACCGCCGCAGAGCCTGTTGCAGCCGACAGACTGTACTGTGCGGACATTACTTTGATCCGGTTTGAAGGGCGCTGTAGTTACTACTACTGGTACAGTTCGTCTAGGTAGGTATCACCGCAGAGCCTGTTGCAGCCGACAGACTGTGCTGTGCGGACATTACTGATCCGGTTTGAAGGGCGCTGTAGTTACTACTACTGGTACAGTTCGTCTAGGTAGGTATCACCGCAGAGCCTGTTGCAGCCGACGAACTGTACTGTGCGGACATTACTTTGATCCGGTTTGAAGGCGCTGTAGTTACTACTACTGGTACAGTTCGTCTGGTAGGTACCACCGCAGAGCCTGTTGCAGCCGACAGACTGTACTGTGCGGACATTACTTTGATCCGGTTTGAAGGGCGCTGTAGTTACTACTACTGGTACAGTTCGTCTAGGTAGGTACCGCCGCAGAGCCTGTTGCAGCCGACAGACTGTACTGTGCGGACATTACTGATCCGGTTTGAAGGGCGCTGTAGTTACTACTACTGGTACAGTTCGTCTAGGTAGGTACCGCCGCAGAGCCTGTTGCAGCCGACAGACTGTACTGTGCGGACATTACTTTGATCCGGTTTGAAGGGCGCTGTAGTTACTACTACTGGTACAGTTCGTCTAGGTAGGTACCGCCGCAGAGCCTGTTGCAGCCGACAGACTGTACTGTGCGGACATTACTTTGATCCGGTTTGAAGGGCGCTGTAGTTACTACTACTGGTACAGTTCGTCTAGGTAGGTACCGCCGCAGAGCCTGTTGCAGCCGACAGACTGTACTGTGCGGACATTACTGATCCGGTTTGAAGGGCGCTGTAGTTACTACTACTGGTACAGTTCGTCTAGGTAGGTACCACCGCAGAGCCTGTTGCAGCCGACAGACTGTACTGTGCGGACATTACTTTGATCCGGTTTGAAGGGCGCTGTAGTTACTACTACTGGTACAGTTCGTCTAGGTAGGTACCACCGCAGAGCCTGTTGCAGCCGACAGACTGTACTGTGCGGACATTACTTTGATCCGGTTTGAAGGGCGCTGTAGTTACTACTACTGGTACAGTTCGTCTAGGTAGGTACCACCGCAGAGCCTGTTGCAGTCGAAATTAATGTGTACTGTGAGGAAGCGTACTCGTCTCGTGGGGGGTGTGCAGGTGAAGTAATGTATGAGTGGTGGAGTCAGGTGTATGAGTGGTGGAGGGGTGTATGGTCATGGAACATGATTAATCTTATTTAGTATTGAAAGAGCGCCGGCTGCTCCTGGCGCCTGGCGGCTGGCGGCTGGCAGCTGGCAGCTGGCCAGGGATCGACGCAATGCGGCTCGTCAGCGAGGCGGAGCCGCACCCGGACGGTTGTGGCCTGCTGACTGACTACTAGTAAACTATTTTATTGACGTGTCCTTCAAACCGGAACACACAGATAGCTCTCTGTTGCTGCAGACCGTCTAGGTAGGTACCGCCGCAGCGCCAGTTGCAGTCAACAGACAACAATGCAAACATATGCAAACATTACTGTGATCCGGTTTGAAGGACGCTGTAGCTATTACTGATGTCTCCGTAGCTACAAACCGTCTAAGTAGGTACCGCCGCAGGGCCTATTACAGCCGACAACAGTACTGTGCGAACATTACCGTGATCCGGTTTGAAGGGCGCTATAGTTACTACTACCGGTACAGTTCGTCTAGGTAGGTACCACCGCAGAGCCTGTTGCAGCCGACAGACTGTACTGTGCGGACATTACTTTGATCGGTTTGAAGGGCGCTATAGTTACTACTACTGGTACAGTTCGTCTAGGTAGGTACCGCCGCAGCGCCAGTTGCAGTCAACAGACAACAATGCAAACATATGCAAACATTATTGTAATCCGGTTTGAAGGGCGCTGTAGCTATTGTATTTACTGGGGTAACGAGACCTAAGATCGTTTAAAACGACGAGAGCAATGTGACGCAGTGTACATCATCCTAATTGACACCACGTTATGATCAGGCGTATCACTTAATATCAAGTGAACCGCTTGTTACTTCGTTGTATAAAAAAATATCAATTAATTTTAGCGTGGTCCCCTCTAGTAGATTTAATGCTGTTTACGAGTGGGGTGACCATGGCGACTGTAGGTAAAGAGAATATAAAAGATAATTTATATCTACGGTATGAAGAGTTCCGGGTTCGATTCCCACTGAACTAAAGGTACAGTTTTTTTTTTTTAATTGACGAAAGAGATGTAAACCCGATTGTCTTCGAGCCAAAAACAAAATGGCGCCGGTAAGTATATTTACACAGCATCACATTGGACTATATATCAGATCACCATCGTCAGCCGGTGGGCGTCCAGTGTAGACATTCGGTGTTAGATATAAGATATTAATTCCCATATCACCAGCTAGTCATCCTTTGAGCCGGATCATAGTATTATACAATTAAATATAGGACAGTACAAAACCATGGTCACCCTGTTGCGAGTGGGTGCGCTCAGTGAGCCAGAAGAAGTTCATAAGCGTTTCTTTTTTTTTTTTTTTATTTATTCGCGCGAACAATTGAATTGGTTTTTAGATTGGTTACAGTTCAACTGGGTTTTATGGTGGTGACTGGAATGGTGATGATCCGGTTCGAAGGGCGCTGAAGCTGTCTATGCTGGTAGATCTGTATTTCTAGTGACCGGGTAGATACCAGCGCGGCGTCTGTTGCAGCCAACCAGGCAGTACTGTGATCCGGTTTGAAGGAGCTATCACTACTCGTGGGTCTACCTGTTGTACCTAGATGGTCACTAGCAACAAACACCTACCACCAGCGATAGCTTCAGCGCCCTTCGAACCGGATCACAGTACTGTCTGTCGGCTGCAATAGGCGCTGCGGTGGTACCTACCAGATGGTCACTAGAAACAAAGACCTACCTCTAGTGAAGCTTCAGCGCCCTTCAAACCGGATCAGAGTAATGTTCGCACAGTACTGCCTAGCAGCTATCACAGGCGCTGCGGCGGTACCCGCCTATACGGTCCGCAGCGACACTGACCTGTGCCGGTAGCACTGAGTTTGTATGAAATAAACCGACTAAATTAAAAAGCGCCACATCCCTTAGAAGCGCTTGCTTACAAGCGCACCGCCGCACCGCCGCGCCGCCGCACCGCCGCGCCGCCGCGCCGCCGCACCGCCGCACTGCCGCACCGCCGCACTGCCGCACCGCCGCACTGCCGCACCGCCGCACTGCCGCACCGCCGCACCGCCGCACTGCCGCACCGCCGCACCGCCGCACCGCCGCACCGCCGCACCGCCGCGCCGCCGCACCGCCGCACCGCCGCGCCGCCGCACCGCCGCGCTGCTATTTTGTTCGTATAAACGGACGCGTGTATAGGAAGCATTAGTAGCGCCCTCCGTGAGGGTCCACTGGTGGGACGGTGGGGTGGGAGCGCGACGCGCTGACCACGATTTAAGCATCTAGGGTATACAAATTTACTGTCTCAGGTTAGACCTAGGAAATCTAACAAAAGATAGGATATACGAGATTTAATCTACGCGGTGCAGTGAGCAGTGGGACGCGAGTCCACGGTCTGGAGCCGGTGCCACATCTCGCGGTAAAGCTCCTTCACAACTTGGCCAGATGAGGAGTCTCCATCATCGAAGACTTACTGCAACATTTGTTCCTGAAAAATTACCCTATGGTCCTTCGATCCGGATAACAGTAACGTAGGCATAGTTCTGTTCGGCTAGGTATAGTCGCTGCGGTGGTGCCTACATCTGAGAGTTACCATCATCGTGTCTCGGAGACAGTCCTGCGTTCCTTCACATCTGGTCACCCTGCACTCCAAGCCCAGCCCCTCAGGGTGCGATGTCAAGTGTACTTTAACATCAAAATGTTAACGTTTTAGATTACTTTAATATATACAGGGTGTGACGGTTCCGCGGAACTGCTCGCGGAACCCAAGCTCACCAGCTCCTGGTGCAGCTTGATCGACAGACGAGGCTCTGACTCCCACCGACCCGGATTGTGCGAGCGCGGTGGGGAGCGGCTCACATATTGTCTCCTCTTCATATGAACCCCTCTACCCAGTCGGTGTGGGAAGCGGCACGCTTATGTCCAGCAGTGGGCATCGATCTGATGATGATGATATATATGAGGATGTAAAAGTAGTCAAAAACCTGGTGAAATTACTTTTTTTTTTTTAATTCAATAAAACGATGGAAGAGTTGTTCACTGCACCACATTGCGCTCGTCGCCTTGAGACAAGATGTTGAGTCTCGTTACTCTAATATTTACACTAGCCACAACGCCCTTCAAACCGGATCGCAGTAATGTTAGAACGGTACTGTCTATCAACTGCGACAGGCGCTGCTGCGGTACCTAACTAGACAGTCTGCAGCGAGAGAGAACTACCGGCAGTAATAGCTTCAGCGCCCTTCAAACCGGATCGCAGTAATCTTCGCACAGTACTCTCTGTCGGCTGCTACAAGCGCTGCGGTGGTACTCATCTTAACACACGTCACGTTACTGTGTTCCTGTTTGAAGGACGCTGTAGTCAGTGAAATTATTGTAGCGTTCCATTATGATCCGATTTGAAGGGCGCTGGAGCTGATCGAATGATTGCGTCAATGACAGTTGATAAAAATGTCAAAGCGACGACCGCAGTGTGCTGCAGTGGAAACATCCTAACTAGTGTCACGTTACTTCAGGTGATTCCGGTTCTACCGATTTTAGCGTTGAGCGCATTGTAATAAATCTAGACCTAGGTAATAGAAAGGGCGTCCGGCGTAATGCGGATAATCTAGTGCTTAATACAGGTCTTAGAGAGTATACATTAGGTTTCGTCGGCACCGACATTTTTTTATAGGCTTGATGACTTATTGACTTTTGACTTCGCATTAAAAAAAAAACAATAGTTGTTTATTTAGAAGACAAAGGAATCAAGCGCCGGCGGGAACAATAACAAATGTACTAAGCAAAGGTTCCTATCCTGCTATAATAGGGACCTAGGTTTGTATCCCACTGTTGGGACCGCCATGTTTTTTCATCACCGGAAGTTGGAGCTTAGTTGGAATCGAACCTCTCCCCGCTTACTGAATAAATACTGTTTATACTGAACTCACAAACCCCGATGGCTCAGTGAGCGGCGGCCGCGGTCGCGGGTTCGATTCCCGCAAGAAAACACAGTTACGGCAGTGTATCAACGGGCCTTCCCAGCAGTGGGAATACTGGACCATATATATACACGCTATGCGTATACAGGATTTTTTTTTTTTTTTTTTTTTAAATCCTATTATCCATCCCCCAATATTATTATTGAGGGCTTTACATTATGTTATACAGGGTGTATTTAAATTGCAACTTCTCAGCTCGAGTTATTATTTAGTCAATATAAAATTCAATAGTGTTTTTTTTTTTTATCACCTTACCCGGTTTACTTCCGGGCAGTAAATTGCGGACGCGCAGTAATATCCACGTGAAACGCTCCCGATGGGAAATGGAGAGTAATTGCCACCGCAGTGCTCACCGCCACTGCGCGCGACTATCTACTTTACTGCACAGTAATAAAGTCGAGAATCGTTTGATGCAGTGCCGTAAAGGTTGCGGTGCTAGTGTTGTGATATGCGATTATGTACTTTATTGCTATACACAATAAAGGTGTCATTGGTGTATGTTTTAGTAGGCGTGTTGTTTGCGAAATAAATTTTACGGCGGACGAAACAGGTTTGTTATTGAATGAGGTTACACTGCAACCGGTTTTAGACTTTATCGCTCAGTGAATAAGGATCAAGTTGCCAGGTTGCTGTGCGATGGCACGGGCAGATACCGCGGTTTGGAGTTAACGCCATTGTTATGTCGGACGGACGCAGTTGAGAATGCATTCGGGATACGTGCCCCGTGGGATTCGTGTTGTGGTCTTTCAACCCTCCAACCTTCCTACCCCTAGACGCACTTACGTTAAAGTTGTAATTCAGACACGATTACTATAGAATAAGTGTTTTAAATAATTTCCAAATGAGAGTACCTTTGAGACGGCGCGGATTTAATTCTCTGTAGCGAGAAAAAGACAGCAATAAATGAAATAAAGAGTTTACCCTGTGTGCGAGTGAGACGGAACGAGTGTATATAGTTTTATATCGCGTGTCTCATTTTAGTGCTTTAGTCCGCAGCGCGCCAAATGTCTATATCTCTCTCTCTCTCTCACTCTGATTGTATAAAGAGAGACAGAGAGAGAGAGAGATAATTGTTCAAATGTTACACTTTTCTCTCTCCGTTGTTTAATATTTTAATGAATAACGAAATTGTCTATCAATCTCTCTATCTCTCTCCGTCTCACACCTCCGATATATATCCATCTCGTTCCCACACAAATGTACTACGATGCAGTATGATTTGTGCATAGTGAGGAGTTCATTCGGATTCAGTCATGTATCGGGTCTGATGGTGACTGCGGCGTGGTGCGGTGCGGTGTGGTACTCACAGACGGTGGGTGTCGCCCGGGAGCCGCCGGGGGGCGTGCAGCAGCCCCCGGTGCGCGCAGTCCAGGGCGGACGGGCGGCAGGAGCACGCCCAGGGGCAGCCCGCGCCCAGCGCCGCGCGCACCAGCGCCACCAGCGCCAGCAGCGCCACCGGCGCCAGCGCAGCGCCGAGTCTCATCAGGTCGCCTGTCGCGCGGCCGGGCTTTAGGTCATCTGGAACAGGAGCACACCATCAGACATCAAACTTACCTCACCTCCAACCACCAACCTCCGTCTGCTCGACTGCTGAGTGACAACGGAGCTGATGTTGAAGCGTCCACAATGTTGTTATATACGACGAGCACAGCGTGATGAAGTGTATCATTCCAACTATCGCCGTTGTTATATACGACAGGCACAACGTGATGGTGTATATCATTCCAACTATCGCCACGTTGTTATACGACGAGCACAACGATGAAGTGTATATCATTCCATCCATCGCCACGTTGTTATACGACGAGCACAGCGTGATGAAGTGTATATCATTCCAGCTATCGCCACGTTGTTATATGCGGCGAGCACAACGATGAAGTGTATATCATTCCAACTATAGCCACGTTGTTATATACGACGAGCAATAACGTGATGAAGTGTATATCATTCCATCCATCGCCACGTTGTTATACGACGAGCACAACGTGATGAAGTGTATATCATTCCGAACTATCGCCACGTTGTTATACGACGAGCACAGCGTGATGAAGTGTATCATTCCAACTATCGCCGTTGTTATATACGACGAGCACAGCGTGATGAAGTGTATATCATTCCAACTATCGCCACGTTGTTATACGACGAGCACAACGTGATGAGTGTATATCATTCCGAACTATCGCCACGTTGTTATATACGACGAGCACAACGATGAAGTGTATATCGTTCCAACTATCGCCGTTGTTATATACGGCGAGCAATAACGTGATGAAGTGTATATCGTTCCAACTATCGCCGTTGTTATATACGACAGGCACAACGTGATGAAGCGTATATCATTCCAGCTATCGCCACGTTGTTATATACGACAGGCACAACGTGATGAAGTGTATATCATTCAACTATCGCCGCGTTGTTATATACGACGAGCACAGCGTGATGAAGTGTATATCATTCAACTATCGCCACGTTGTTATACGACGAGCAATAACGTGATGAAGTGTATCATTCCAACTATCGCCACGTTGTTATATACGACGAGCACAACGTGATGAAGCGTATATCATTCCAACTATCGCCGTTGTTATATACGACAGGCACAACGTGATGGTGTATATCATTCAACTATCGCCGCGTTGTTATATACGACAGGCACAACGTGATGAAGCGTATATCATTCCAACCATCGCCACGTTGTTATACGACGAGCAATAACGTGATGAAGTGTATATCATTCCATCCATCGCCACGTTGTTATACGACGAGCACAACGTGATGAAGTGTATATCATTCCGAACTATCGCCACGTTGTTATACGACGAGCACAGCGTGATGAAGTGTATATCGTTCCAACTATCGCCACGTTGTTATATGCGGCGAGCACAACGATGAAGTGTATATCATTCCAACCATCGCCACGTTGTTATACGACGAGCAATAACGTGATGAAGTGTATCATTCCAACTATAGCCACGTTGTTATATACGACAGGCACAACGTGATGAAGCGTATATCATTCCAACTATCGCCACGTTGTTATATGCGGCGAGCACAACGTGATGGGGTGTATATCATTCAACTATCGCCGCGTTGTTATATACGACAGGCACAACGTGATGAGTGTATATCATTCCAACTATCGCCGTTGTTATATACGACGAGCACAACGTGATGGTGTATATCATTCCATCCATCGCCACGTTGTTATATGCGGCGAGCACAACGTGATGGTGTATATCATTCCAGCTATCGCCACGTTGTTATACGACGAGCACAACGTGATGGTGTATATCATTCCAACTATAGCCACGTTGTTATATGCGGCGAGCACAACGATGAAGTGTATATCATTCCGAACTATCGCCACGTTGTTATATACGGCGAGCAATAACGTGATGAAGTGTATCATTCCAACTATCGCCACGTTGTTATATACGACGAGCAATAACGTGATGAAGTGTATCATTCCAACTATAGCCACGTTGTTATACGACGAGCACAACGATGAAGTGTATATCGTTCCAACTATCGCCACGTTGTTATATACGACAGGCACAACGTGATGAGTGTATATCATTCCGAACTATCGCCACGTTGTTATACGACGAGCACAACGTGATGAAGCGTATATCATTCCAACTATAGCCACGTTGTTATATACGGCGAGCAATAACGTGATGAAGTGTATCATTCCAACTATAGCCACGTTGTTATATACGGCGAGCACAACGTGATGAAGTGTATCATTCCAACTATCGCCGTTGTTATATACGAAAGGCACAACGTGATGAAGTGTATATCATTCAACTATCGCCACGTTGTTACATACGGCGAGCACAACGTGATGAAGTGTATATCATTCCAATCCATCGCCACGTTGTTATATATACGACGAGCAATAACGTGATGAAGTGTATATCATTCAACTATCGCCACGCTGTTATATACGACGAGCACAACGTGATGAAGTGTATATCATTCCGAACTATCGCCACGCGTTGTTATATACGACAGGCACAACGTGATGAAGTGTATATCATTCCAACTATCGCCACGTTGTTATATACGACGAGCAATAACGTGATGAAGTGTATATCATTCCAACCATCGCCACGTTGTTATATACGACGAGCACAACGTGATGAAGTGTATATCATTCCAACTATAGCCACGTTGTTATATACGACGAGCACAACGTGATGAAGTGTATATCATTCCATCCATCGCCACGTTGTTATATATACGACGAGCAATAACGTGATGAAGTGTATATCATTCCAATCCATCGCCACGTTGTTATATACGACGAGCACAACGTGATGAAGTGTATATCATTCCAACTATCGCCACGTTGTTATATACGGCGAGCACAACGATGAAGTGTATATCATTCCAACTATCGCCACGTTGTTATATACGGCGAGCAATAACGTGATGAAGCGTATATCATTCCAACTATCGCCACGTTGTTATATATACGGCGAGCAATAACGTGATGAAGTGTATATCATTCCATCCATCGCCACGTTGTTACATACGGCGAGCACAACGTGATGAAGTGTATATCATTCCAACCATCGCCACGTTGTTATATACGACGAGCACAACGTGATGAAGTGTATATCATTCCAACTATCGCCACGTTGTTATATACGGCGAGCACAACGTGATGAAGTGTATATCATTCCAACTATCGCCACGTTGTTATATACGGCGAGCACAACGTGATGAAGCGTATATCATTCCATCCATCGCCACGTTGTTACATACGGCGAGCACAACGTGATGAAGTGTATATCATTCCAACTATCGCCACGTTGTTATATACGGCGAGCACAACGTGATGAAGTGTATATCATTCCAACTATCGCCACGTTGTTATATACGGCGAGCACAACGTGATGAAGTGTATATCATTCCAACTATCGCCACGTTGTTATATACGGCGAGCAATAACGTGATGAAGTGTATATCATTCAACCATCGCCACGTTGTTATATACGGCGAGCACAACGTGATGAAGCGTATATCATTCCGAACTATCGCCACGTTGTTATATACGGCGAGCACAACGTGATGAAGTGTATATCATTCCAACTATCGCCAATGTTGTTATATACGGCGAGCACAACGTGATGAAGTGTATATATCATTCCAACTATCGCCACGTTGTTATATACGGCGAGCACAACGTGATGAAGCGTATATCATTCCGAATCCATCGCCACGTTGTTATATATACGGCGAGCACAACGTGATGAAGTGTATATCATTCCAACCATCGCCACGTTGTTATATACGGCGAGCACAACGTGATGAAGTGTATATCATTCCATCCATCGCCACGTTGTTATATACGGCGACACAACGTGATGAAGTATATCATTCCATCCATCGCCACGTTGTTATATACGGCGAGCACAACGTGATGAAGTGTATATCATTCCAACTATCGCCACGTTGTTATATACGGCGAGCACAACGTGATGAAGTGTATATCATTCCAACTATCGCCACGTTGTTATATACGGCGAGCACAACGTGATGAAGTGTATATCATTCCGAATCCATCGCCACGTTGTTACATACGGCGAGCACAACGTGATGAAGTGTATATCATTCAACTATCGCCACGTTGTTATATACGGCGAGCACAACGTGATGAAGGTATATCATTCCAACTATCGCCACGTTGTTATATACGGCGAGCAATAACGTGATGAAGTGTATATCATTCCAACTATCGCCACGTTGTTATATACGGCGAGCACAACGTGATGAAGTGTATATCATTCCAACTATCGCCACGTTGTTATATACGACGAGCACAACGTGATGAAGTGTATATCATTCCAACTATCGCCACGTTGTTATATACGGCGAGCAATAACGTGATGAAGTGTATATCATTCCAACTATCGCCACGTTGTTATATACGGCGAGCACAACGTGATGAAGTGTATCATTCCAACCATCGCCACGTTGTTATATACGGCGAGCACAACGTGATGAAGTGTATATCATTCCAACTATCGCCACGTTGTTATATACGGCGAGCACAACGTGATGAAGTGTATATCATTCCTGAACTATCGCCACGTTGTTATATACGGCGAGCACAACGTGATGAAGTGTATATCATTCAACTATCGCCACGTTGTTATATACGGCGAGCACAACGATGAAGTGTATATCATTCCAACCACGCCACGTTGTTATATACGACGAGCACAACGTGATGAAGTGTATATCATCTAACTATCGCCACGTTGTTATATACGGCGAGCACAACGTGATGAAGTGTATATCATTCAACTATCGCCACGTTGTTATATACGGCGAGCACAACGTGATGAAGTATATCATTCCGAATCCATCGCCACGTTGTTACATACGGCGAGCACAACGTGATGAAGTGTATATCATTCCAACCACGCCACGTTGTTATATACGACGAGCACAACGTGATGAAGTGTATATCATTCCAACTATCGCCACGTTGTTATATACGGCGAGCACAACGTGATGAAGTGTATATCATTCCAACTATCGCCACGTTGTTATATACGGCGAGCACAACGTGATGAAGTGTATATCATTCCAACTATCGCCACGTTGTTATATACGGCGAGCACAACGTGATGAAGTGTATAATATTCCAACTATCGCCACGTTGTTATATACGGCGAGCACAACGTGATGAAGTGTATATATCATTCCAACTACCGCCACGTTGTTATATACGGCGAGCACAACGTGATGAAGTGTATATCATTCCAACTATCGCCACGTTGTTATATATACGGCGAGCACAACGTGATGAAGTGTATATCATTCAACTATCGCCACGCGTTGTTATATACGGCGAGCAATAACGTGATGAAGTGCGTATATCATTCAACTATCGCCACGTTGTTATATACGGCGAGCACAACGTGATGAAGTGTATATATCATTCCATCCATCGCCACGTTGTTATATACGGCGAGCACAACGTGATGAAGTGTATATCATTCCAACTATCGCCACGTTGTTATATACGGCGAGCAATAACGTGATGAAGTGTATATATCATTCCAACTATCGCCACGTTGTTATATACGGCGAGCAATAACGTGATGAAGTGTATATCATCTAACTATCGCCACGTTGTTATATATGGCGAGCACAACGTGATGAAGTGTATATCATTCAACTATCGCCACGTTGTTATATACGGCGAGCACAACGATGAAGTGTATATCATTCCAACTATCGCCACGTTGTTATATATACGGCGAGCACAACGTGATGAAGTGTATATATCATTCCAACTATCGCCACGTTGTTATATACGGCGAGCACAACGTGATGAAGTGTATATCATTCCATCCATCGCCACGTTGTTATATACGGCGAGCAATAACGTGATGAAGTGTATATCATTCCGAACTATCGCCACGTTGTTATATACGACGAGCACAACGATGAAGTGTATATCATTCCATCCATCGCCACGTTGTTACATACGACGAGCACAACGTGATGAAGTGTATATCATTCCATCCATCGCCACGTTGTTATATACGACGAGCACAACGTGATGAAGTGTATATATCATTCCAACTATCGCCACGTTGTTATATACGACGAGCACAACGTGATGAAGTGTATATCATTCCAACCATCGCCACGTTGTTATATACGGCGAGCACAACGTGATGAAGTGTATATATCATTCCAACTATCGCCACGTTGTTATATACGGCGAGCACAACGTGATGAAGTGTATATCATTCCAACTATCGCCACGTTGTTATATACGGCGAGCACAACGTGATGAAGTGTATATCATTCCAATCCATCGCCACGTTGTTACATACGGCGAGCACAACGTGATGAAGTGTATATCATTCAACTATCGCCACGTTGTTATATACGGCGAGCACAACGATGAAGTGTATATCATTCAACTATCGCCACGTTGTTATATACGACGAGCAATAACGTGATGAAGTGTATATCATCTAACTATCGCCACGTTGTTATATACGACGAGCACAACGTGATGAAGTGTATATCATTCCAACTATCGCCACGTTGTTATATACGACGAGCACAACGTGATGAAGTGTATATCATTCCAACTATCGCCACGTTGTTATACGACGAGCAACGTGATGAAGTGTATATCATTCCAACTACCGCCACGTTGTTATATATACGACGAGCAATAACGTGATGAAGTATATCATTCCATCCATCGCCACGTTGTTACATACGACGAGCAATAACGTGATGAAGTGCATATCATTCCAACTATCGCCACGCTGTTATATACGACGAGCACAACGTGATGAGTGTATATCATTCAACTATAGCCACGTTGTTATATACGACGAGCAACGTGATGAAGTGTATATCATTCCATCCATCGCCACGTTGTTATATACGACGAGCAATAACGTGATGAAGTGTATATATCATTCCAACTACCGCCACGTTGTTACATACGACGAGCACAACGTGATGAGGTGTATATCATTCCATCCATCGCCACGTTGTTATATAATGACGAGCACAACGTGATGGAAGTGTATATCATTCCAACCATCGCCACGTTGTTATATACGACGAGCACAACGTGATGAAGTGTATATCATTCAACTATCGCCACGTTGTTATATATACGACGAGCACAACGTGATGAAGTGTATATCATCTAACTATCGCCACGTTGTTATATACGACGAGCACAACGTGATGAAGTGTATATATCATTCCAACCATCGCCACGTTGTTATATACGACGAGCACAACGTGATGAAGTGTATATCATTCAACTATCGCCAATGTTGTTATATACGACGAGCACAACGTGATGAAGTGTATATCATTCCAACTACCGCCACGTTGTTATATACGACGAGCACAACGTGATGAAGTGTATATCATTCAACTATCGCCAATGTTGTTATATACGACGAGCACAACGTGATGAAGTGTATATCATTCCAACTATCGCCACGTTGTTATATACGGCGAGCACAACGTGATGAAGTGTATATCATTCCAACTATCGCCACGTTGTTATATGTCCCGCTTGTCTCATTGCTTGAATGAAAAATAAAAGCTATTCTCTGGCTGTGCAGGTGCTTAGGATGCAGCCTGCAGCTCCAGCTGCCAGCTGTCCCCGAGCTGCGCCGCCGCGCGCTCCGCTCAGGCCAATTATTCAATAAAACTAATCAATCTAATGATCTCTCCGTTTGTTTGCTCGCACAATTGAGTTCTCTATTAACCTCAATCACCGCACGTCCGCCATATTGGTAGCTGGTTAACGGAGTTCACTGCTGGTGGTGTCGCTGTTGCTGCAGACCGTCTAGGTAGGTATCACCATAGAGCCTATTGCAGCGGACAAACAGGTTGTAATTGAATGAGGTTACCTGCAACCGGTTTTGAACTTTATCGCTCAGTGAATGGGATCAAGTTGCCAGGTTGCTGTGCGGTAACGCGGGCAGATACCGCGGTTTGGAGTTAACGCCATTGTTATGTCGGACGGACGCAGTTGAGAATGCATTCGGGATACGTGCCCCGTGGGAATCGTGTTGTGTCTTTCAGCTTCAACCCTCCCACCACCTAGACGCAATTACGTTAAAGAGTTGTAATTCAGACACGATTACTATAGAATAAGTGTTTTAAATAATTTCCAAATAAGAGTCCTTTTGAGACAGCGCAGTTTAATTCTCTGTAGCAGCAAGAATAAAGACAACAATAAATGAAATAAAGAGTTTACCCTGTGTGCGAGTAGTGGAACGAGTGTACGTAGTTTTTCTATCGCGTCTCATTCTAGTGTTTTGGTCACGCAGCGCCAAAGTCTATATCTCTCTCTCACTCTGATTGTATAAGAATGGGCAGAAGATAGTGTTTAAATGTTACACTTTTTCTCTCTTCGTTGTTTAATCTCCGTCTCACTTCCATTATATCCATCTCGTTCCCCACACATAGGACTACGATGCAGTATGATTTGTGCAGAGTGAGAGTTCACTTGGATTCAGTCATATCCGGTCTGATGGTGACTGCGGCGTGGTGCGGTGCGGTGTGGTACTCACAGACGGTGGGTGTCGCCGGGAGCCGCCGGGGGCGATAAGCAGCCCCAGGGGCGCGCTGCCAGTCCAGGGCGGACGGGCGGCAAACATGCCCAGGGGCACCCG
Organism: Troides helena; assembly: GCA_029286815.1. Classification (NCBI taxonomy): domain Eukaryota; kingdom Metazoa; phylum Arthropoda; class Insecta; order Lepidoptera; family Papilionidae; genus Troides; species Troides helena. The sequence continues at coordinate 641,099 of JAGSMV010000045.1, read as the reverse complement.
CGCCCAGCACCGCGCACCAGCGCCACCAGCGCCAGCGCCACCGGCGCCAGCACCCAGCCTCCAGTCTCATCGGTCACTGTCGCGCAGCCGGGCTTTCGTCATCTGGAACAGGAACACACCATCAGACATCAAACTTACCTCACCTCCAATCTCCGTCTGCCGACTGCTGAGCAGCGGGAATGCTTCGAAGGTCCACAATATTGCTATAACACAGCGATCGTTGTGCAAGGCTGATGGTGATATCCTTTGGAACTCACCATCAGATCTATACAGTACTATATCATCATCATCATCATCAGCCGATAGACGTCCACTGCTGGACTGTCCAGCGTCTACATGCTTCAACCAAATACCACGAGGATAGCTGACATATCCAATTAATGTACCGCATCCATCACTACTAACATCTGCACAATTATCACATTTGTATGAATATTGAGTTCCGGTTTGAAGGGCGCTGGAATAGTCTGAGACGTGTTAAAAGTCTCAAATCGATAATCACAATGTGACACTGTGAATGTCATAGTAACTAGTGCAACATTAATAAGTTCGGTTTGAAGGGCGCTATAGCGTAAATGAGTATGGTGTTATATATATTACTTTATTCGAGGAAGCGATAAGATGAACAAAACTGACACTCGATATTAAGTGATACAATTTGGCGCTGGTCGTGATGAGAGCACCACATTCTACTCGTCCCTTCGACATGAGGATAGTTTAATTACCGCAGTAATTACCGTGGCTACGACGCCTTTCACATATACTAAGCTTGGTACCCTGCCTACCGCTGTGATGGTATATAGACGGTGGCAACAGCGACCCACCACCATCAATACCATATCAACACCATTCCCCAATCAAAGTATCAAGATACAGATGGTTTAAGTTACACCGGCGCGTGGCTGTGTGCGTCACGCCGCAGCGAGACACCAGTGTAACTTGAACCATCCGCAGCAGTTATAAAATAACCATAAAGTAAGCAATTGTCTCTGGCAGGGTGCAGCGCGGGCCGCCATTGCCTCACTGCGGCAGCGCGCGGCCGCGGCCGCAGTCACCATAGACTACAATTTATTTTCAATAGACAAGAACAAATAATCCATTTCTTTATTCGTTCGTCTGGTAGTATTCGTTATTACCACAGTAATTGTGGTAGTGTGCGAACGATATTTCAGTATGAAACCACTGTAATTACTGTGGTAACAAAATTTAACATATTATGATATGTTATGTGTTATGACATAGATGTAGACATTGCATAGTACTACTCAAAATCGTTACAACGCAAGTAACAGGTACAACAGTAAGATTTGAATTATCTAAACGCAGCCCCTCCTGCTCGCGCCCCCCACTCCCCCCACATATATAAAGATATAAGTTAACCTAAAACACTGCTCTGTACCAAAGTGCAAATTTTTTTTAAAAAGGCACAACGTGATGAAGTGTATATCATTCCAACTATCGCCACGTTGTTATATACGGCGAGCACAACGTGATGAAGTGTATATCATTCCAACTATCGCCACGTTGTTATATACGGCGAGCACAACGTGATGAAGTGTATATCATTCCAACTATCGCCACGTTGTTACATATGCGGCGAGCACAACGTGATGAAGTGTATATCATTCAACTATCGCCACGTTGTTATATACGGCGAGCACAACGTGATGGTGTATATCATTCCAACTATCGCCACGTTGTTATATGCGGCGAGCACAGCGTGATGAAGTGTATATCATTCAACTATCGCCACGTTGTTGTTATATACGGCGAGCTGGCGTGATGAAGTGTATATCATTCCAGCTATCGCCGCGTTGTTATATACGACGGCTTTTAACGTGATGAAGTGTATATCATTCCAGCTATCGCCACGTTGTTATATACGGCGAGCACAGCGTGATGAAGTGTATATCATTCCAGCTATCGCCACGTTGTTGCGACGAGCACAACGTGATGGTGTATATCATTCCAACTATCGCCGCGTTGTTATATACGGCGAGCACAGCGTGATGGGGTGTATATCATTCCAGCTATCGCCGCGTTGTTGTTATATGCGGCGAGCACAGCGTGATGAAGTGTATATCATTCCAACTATCGCCGCGTTGTTATATACGGCGAGCACAACGTGATGGGGTGTATATCATTCAACTATCGCCACGTTGTTGTTATATGCGGCGAGCACAGCGTGATGAAGTGTATATCATTCCAACTATCGCCGCGTTGTTGTATACGGCGAGCACAGCGTGATGAAGTGTATATCGTTCCAGCTATCGCCACGTTGTTACATATACGGCGAGCACAGCGTGATGAAGTGTGTATATCATTCCAGCTATCGCCACGTTGTTGTATACGGCGAGCACAACGTGATGAAGTGTATATCATTCCAGCTATCGCCACGTTGTTGCACGGCGAGCACAACGTGATGAAGTGTATATCATTCCAACTATCGCCGCGTTGTTGTATACGGCGAGCTGGCGTGATGAGTGTATATCATTCCAGCTATCGCCACGTTGTTATACGGCGAGCACAACGTGATGGTGTATATCATTCCAACTATCGCCGTTGTTGTTATATGCGACGAGCACAACGATGAAGTGTATATCATTCCAGCTATCGCCGTTGTTGTATACGGCGAGCACAGCGTGATGGGGTGTATATCATTCAACTATCGCCGCACGTTGTTATATATACGGCGAGCTGGCGTGATGAAGTGTATATCGTTCCAGCTATCGCCACGTTGTTGTATACGGCGAGCACAGCGTGATGAAGTGTATATCATTCCAGCTATCGCCACGTTGTTATATACGGCGAGCTTCTGGCGTGATGGAAGTGTATATCATTCCAACTATCGCCACGTTGTTATATACGGCGAGCACAGCGTGATGAAGTGTATCATTCCAACTATCGCCACGTTGTTATATACGGCGGCACAACGTGATGGTGTATATCATTCCAGCTATCGCCACGTTGTATATGCGGCGAGCACAGCGTGATGGGGTGTATATCATTCCAACTATCGCCACGTTGTTGTATACGGCGAGCACAACGTGATGGTGTATATCGTTCCAACTATCGCCGCACGTTGTTATACGGCGAGCTGGCGTGATGAAGTGTATATCATTCCAACTATCGCCGCGTTGTTATATGCAGCGGGCACAACGTGATGGGGTGTATATCATTCAACTATCGCCGCGTTGTTATATGCGGCGAGCACAACGTGATGAGGTGTATATCATTCCAACTATCGCCGCGTTGTTATATGCGACGAGCACAACGTGATGGTGTATATCATTCCAACTATCGCCACGTTGTTATATACGGCAGGCACAACGTGATGAAGTGTATATCATTCCAACTATCGCCACGTTGTTATATACGGCGAGCTGGCAGTGATGAAGTGTATATCATTCCAGCTATCGCCACGTTGTTATATGCGACGAGCACAACGTGATGAAGTGTATATCATTCCAACTATCGCCACGTTGTTATATGCGGCGAGCACAACGTGATGAGTGTATATCGTTTAACTATCGCCACGTTGTTATATACGGCGAGCACAACGTGATGAAGTGTATATCGTTCAACTATCGCCACGTTGTTATATACGGCGGCACAACGTGATGGTGTATATCATTCCAACTATCGCCGTTGTTATATGCGGCGAGCACAACGTGATGAAGTGTATATCGTTCCAGCTATCGCCACGTTGTTACATATACGGCGAGCTGGCGTGATGGTGTATATCATTCCAGCTATCATACGTTGTTATATAATGGCGAGCACAACGTGATGAAGTGTATATCATTCAACTATCGCCACGTTGTTATATGCGACGAGCACAGCGTGATGAAGTGTATATCGTTCAACTATCGCCACGTTGTTATATACGGCGAGCTGGCAGTGATGAAGTGTATATCATTCCAACTATCGCCGCACGTTGTTATGTACGGCGAGCTGGCGTGATGGGGTGTATATCATTCCAGCTATCGCCGCGTTGTTATACGGCGAGCACAACGTGATGAAGTGCGTATATCATTCCAGCTATCGCCGTTGTTATATACGACGAGCACAACGTGATGATGAAGTGTATATCATTCCAACTATCGCCACGTTGTTATGCGGCGACACAACGTGATGAAGTGTATATCATTCCAACTATCGCCACGTTGTTATATGCGGCGAGCGCAACGTGATGAAGTGCGTATATCATTCCAACTATCGCGCCACGTTGCGGCGCATACGGCGAGCACAGCGTGATGGTAATATCATTCCAACTATCGCCGCGTTGTTACATATACGGCGAGCTGGCGTGATGGTGTATATCATTCCAACTATCGCCACGTTGTTATATACGGCAGGCACAACGTGATGAAGTGTATATCATTCCAGCTATCGCCACGTTGTTATGTACGGCGAGCACAGCGTGATGAAGTGTATATCATTCAACTATCGCCACGTTGTTATGTACGGCGAGCACAACGTGATGAAGTGCGTATATCATTCCAGCTATCGCCGTTGTTATATACGGCGGCACAACGTGATGGTGTATATCATTCCAGCTATCGCCGTTGTTGTATACGGCGAGCACAACGTGATGAGGTGTATATCATTCAACTATCGCCGCGTTGTTATATACGGCGAGCACAGCGTGATGAAGTGTATATCATTCAACTATCGCCGCGTTGTTATATACGGCGAGCACAACGTGATGAGTGTATATCATTCCAACTATCGCCACGTTATTTATATACGGCGAGCACAACGTGATGAAGTGTATATCATTCCAACTATCGCCGCGTTGTTATATACGGCGGCACAACGTGATGGGGTGTATATCATTCCAACTATCGCCACGTTGTTATACGGCGAGCACAGCGTGATGAGTGTATATCATTCCAACTATCGCCGCGTTGTTATATGCGGCGAGCACAGCGTGATGAGTGTATATCATTCAACTATCGCCACGTTGTTATATACGACGAGCTGCAACGTGATGAAGTGTATATCATTCAACTATCGCCGTTGTTATATACGACGAGGCACAACGTGATGAAGTGTATATCATTCCAACTATCGCCACGTTGTTATATGCGGCGAGCGCAACGTGATGGAAGTGTATATCATTCCAACTATCGCCACGTTGTTATATGCGACGAGCACAACGTGATGAAGTGTATATCGGTAATATCGCCACGTTGTTATACGGCGAGCACAGCGTGATGAAGTGTATCATTCCAGCTATCGCCACGTTGTTATATACGGCGAGCACAACGTGATGAAGTGTATATCATTCCAACTATCGCCACGTTGTTATACGGCGGCACAACGTGATGAAGTGTATATCGTTCCAGCTATCGCCACGTTGTTGTATACGGCGAGCACAGCGTGATGAGGTGTATATCATTCAGCTATCGCCACGTTGTTATATACGACGAGGCACAACGTGATGAAGTGTATATCATTCCAACTATCGCCACGTTGTTATACGGCGGCACAACGTGATGGTGTATATCATTCCAGCTATCATACGTTGTTATATACGACAGGCACAACGTGATGAAGTGTATATCATTCAACTATCGCACGTTGTTATATACGACGAGCTGGCAGTGATGAAGTGTATATCATTCCAACTATCGCCACGTTGTTATATGCGACGAGCACAACGTGATGAAGTGTATATCATTCCAACTATCGCCACGTTGTTGTTATATACGACGAGCGCAACGTGATGAAGTGTATATCGTTAACTATCGCCACGTTGTTATATACGGCGAGAGCACAACGTGATGAAGTGTACATATCATTCCAACTATCGCCGCGTTGTTATATACGACGAGCACAACGTGATGAAGTGTATCATTCCAACTACCGCCACGTTGTTGCTGCCACGGCAGGCACAACGTGATGAAGTGTATCATTCCAACTATCGCCACGTTGTTATATGCGACGAGCACAACGATGAAGTGTATATCATTCCAACTATCGCCGTTGTTATATGCGACGAGCACAACGTGATGAAGTGTATATCATTCCAACTATCGCCACGTGTTATACGTTCCGCTGGTCTCGTTGCTTGAATTGAAAAATAAAAGCTATTCTCTGGCTGTGCAGGTGCTTAGGATGCAGCCTGCAGCTCCAGCTGCCAGCTGTCCCCGAGCTGCGCCATACGCGCTATCGCTCGAACCAATTATTCAATAAAACTAATCAATCTAATGATCTCTCCGTTTGTTTGCTCACTTTGAATTGAGTTCTCTATTAACCTCAATCACCGCACGTCCGCCATATTGGTAGCTGGTTAACGGAGTTCACTGCTGGTGGTGTCGCTGTTGCTGCAGACCGTCTAGGTAGGTATCACCATAGAGCCTATTGCGGCCGACAGACAGTACCGTGCGAATGTTACTATGATCCGGTTTGAAGGACTCTTTAACTATTGCTGCCTGTGGGTCGCTGTTGCTGCAGACCGTCTGGGTAGGTATCACCATAGAGCCCTGTGCAGCCGACAGACGGTACTGTGCGAATGTTACTGTGATCGGTTTGAAGGACTCTTTAGCTATTGCTGCCTGTGGGTCGCTGTTGCTGCAGACCGTCTAGGTAGAGTATCACCATAGAGCCTATTGCAGCCGACAGACAGTACTGTGCGAATGTTACTGTGATCCGGTTTGAAGGACTCTTAACTATTGCTGCCTGTAGGTCGCTGTTGCTGCAGACCGTCTAGGTAGAGTATCACCATAGAGCCTATTGCAGCCGACAGACGGTACTGTGCGAATGTTACTGTGATCCGGTTTGAAGGACTCTTTAACTATTGTGTGCTGCCTGTAGGTCGCTGTTGCTGCAGACCGTCTAGGTAGGTATCACCATAGAGCCTATTGCGGCCGACAGACAGTACTGTGCGAATGTTACTATGATGATCCGGTTTGAAGGACTCTTTAACTATTGCTGCCTGTGGGTCGCTGTTGCTGCAGACCGTCTGGGTAGGTATCACCATAGAGCCTATTGCAGCCGACAGACGGTACTGTGCGAATGTTACTGTGATCCGGTTTGAAGGACTCTTTAACTATTGCTGCCTGTAGGTCGCTGTTGCTGCAGACCGTCTAGGTAGGTATCACCATAGAGCCTATTGCAGCCGACAGACGGTACTGTGCGAATGTTACTGTGATCCGGTTTGAAGGACTCTTTAACTATTATTGCTGCCTGGCAGGTCGCTGTTGCTGCAGACCGTCTAGGTAAGGTATCACCATAGAGCCTATTGCAGCCGACAGACGGTACTGTGCGAATGTTAATGTGATCCGGTTTGAAGGACTCTTTAACTATTGCTGCCTGTAGGTCGCTGTTGCTGCAGACCGTCTAGGTAGGTATCACCATAGAACCTATTGCAGCCGACAGACAGTACTGTGCAGATGTTACTATGATCCGGTTTGAAGGACTCTTTGCTATTGCTGCCTGTGGTGGTCGCTGTTGCTGCAGACCGTCTAGGTAGGTATCACCATAGAGCCTATTGCAGCCGACAGACGGTACTGTGCGAATATTTACTGTGATCCGGTTTGAAGGACTCTTTAACTATTGCTGCCTGTAGGTCGCTGTTGCTGCAGACCGTTCAGGTAGGTATCACCATAGAGCCTATTGCAGCCGACAGACAGTACTGTGCGAATGTTACTATGATCCGGTTTGAAGGACTCTTTAACTATTGCTGCCTGTGGGTCGCTGTTGCTGCAGACCGTCTAGGTAGGTATCACCATAGAGCCCTGTGCAGCCGACAGACAAAGTACTGTGCGAATATTTACTGTGATCCGGTTTGAAGGACTCTTTAACTATTGCTGCCTGTGGGTCGCTGTTGCTGCAGACCGCTCCAGGTAGGTATCACCATAGAGCCTATTGCAGCCGACAGACAGTACTGTGCGAATGTTACTGTGATCCGGTTTGAAGGACTCTTTAACTATTGCTGCCTGTAGGTCGCTGTTGCTGCAGACCGTCTGGTAGGTATCACCATAAGAGCCTATTGCAGCCGACAGACAGTACTGTGCGCGAATGTTACTATGATCCGGTTGAAGGACTCTTTGCTATTGCTGCCTGGCAGGTCGCTGTTGCTGCAGACCGTCTAGGTAGGTATCACCATAGAGCTATTGCAGCCGACAGACAGTACTGTGCGAATGTTACTATGATCGGTTTGAAGGACTCTTTAGCTTATTGCTGCCTGTAGGTCGCTGTTGCTGCGAACCGTCTAGGTAGGTATCACCATAGAGCCTATTGCAGCCGACAGACGGTACTGTGCGAATATTTACTATGATCCGGTTTGAAGGACTCTTTAACTATTGCTGCCTGTAGGTCGCTGTTGCTGCAGACCGTCTAGGTAAGGTATCACCATAGAGCCCTGTGCAGCCGACAGACGGTACTGTGCGAATGTTATGATCCGGTTTGAAGGACTCTTTAACTATTATTGCTGCCTGTGGTCGCTGTTGCTGCAGACCGTCTGGGTAGGTATCACCATAGAGCCTATTGCAGCCGACAGACGGTACTGTGCGAATGTTACTATGATCCGGTTTTGAAGGACTCTTTAACTATTGCTGCCTGTAGGTCGCTGTTGCAGACCGTCTGGGTAGGTATCACCATAGAGCCTATTGCAGCCGACGAACGGTACTGTGCAGATATTTACTATGATCGGTTTGAAGGACTCTTTAGCTATTGCTGCCTGTGGGTCGCTGTTGCCGCAGACCGTCTAGGTAAGGTATCACCATAGAGCCTGTGCAGCCGACAGACGGTACTGTGCGAATGTTACTATGATCCGGTTTGAAGGACTCTTTAGCTATTGCTGCCTGTAGGTCGCTGTTGCTGCAGACCGTCTGGGTAGGTATCACCATAGAGCCTATTGCAGCCGACAGACGGTACTGTGCAGATATTTACTATGATCCGGTTTGGGGACTCTTTAACTATTGCTGCCTGGCAGGTCGCTGTTGCTGCCAGACCGTCTAGGTAGGTATCACCATAGAGCCTATTGCAGCCGACAGACAGTACTGTGCGAATGTTATGATCCGGTTTGAGGACTCTTTAACCATTGCTGCCTGTGGGTCGCTGTTGCTGCAGACCGTCTGGTAGGTATCACCATAGAGCCTATTGCAGCCGACAGACAGTGCTGTGCGAATGTTACTATGATCCGGTTTGAAGGACTCTTTAACTATTGCTGCCTGTAGGTCGCTGTTGCTGCAGACCGTCTAGGTAGGTATCACCATAGAGCCTATTGCAGCCGACAGACGGTACTGTGCGAATGTTACTGTGATCCGGTTTGAAGGACTCTTTAACTATTGCTGCTCAGGTCGCTGTTGCTGCAGACCGTCTAGGTAGGTATCACCATAGAGCCCTGTGCAGCCGACAGACGGTACTGTGCGAATGTTACTATGATCGGTTTGAAGGACTCTTTAGCTATTGCTGCCTGGCAGGTCGCTGTTGCTGCAGACCGTCTGGGTAGGTATCACCATAGAGCCTATTGCAGCCGACAGACGGTACTGTGCGAATGTTACTGTGATCCGGTTTGAAGGACTCTTTAACTATTGCTGCCTGTAGGTCGCTGTTGCTGCGAACCGTCTAGGTAGGTATCACCATAGAGCTATTGCAGCCGACAGACGGTACTGTGCGAATGTTACTGTGATCGGTTTGAAGGACTTTAACTATTGCTGCCTGTAGGTCGCTGTTGCTGCCAGACCGTCTGGGTAGGTATCACCATAGAGCCTATTGCAGCCGACAGACGGTACTGTGCGAATGTTAATGTGATCCGGTTTGAAGGACTCTTTAACTATTATTGCTGCCTGTAGGTCGCTGTTGCTGCAGACCGTCTGGTAGGTATCACCATAGAATATTGCAGCCGACAGACGGTACTGTGCAGATATTTACTATGATCCGGTTTGAAGGACTCTTTAACTATTGCTGCCTGTAGGTCGCTGTTGCTGCAGACCGTCTGGTAGGTATCACCATAGAGCCTATTGCAGCCGACAGACGGTACTGTGCAGATGTTACTATGATCCGGTTTGAAGGACTCTTTAACTATTATTGCTGCCTGTGGGTCGCTGTTGCAGACCGTCTGGTAGGTATCACCATAGAGCCTATTGCAGCCGACAGACAGTACTGTGCGAATGTTACTGTGATCCGGTTTGGAAGGACTCTTTAACTATTGCTGCCTGTAGGTCGCTGTTGCTGCCAGACCGTCTGGGTAGGTATCACCATAGAGCCTATTGCAGCCGACAGACAGTACTGTGCGAATGTTACTATGATCGGTTTGAAGGACTCTTTAACTATTGCTGCCTGTGGGTCGCTGTTGCTGCAGACCGTCTGGGTAAATTATCACCATAGAGCCTGTGCAGCCGACAGACAGTACTGTGCGAATGTTACTATGATCCGGTTTGAAGGACTCTTTAACTATTGCCGCCTGTAGGTCGCTGTTGCTGCAGACCGTCTGGGTAGGTATCACCATAGAGCCTATTGCAGCCGACAGACGGTACTGTGCAGATGTTACTGTGATCCGGTTTTGAAGGACTCTTTAACTATTGCCTGTAGGTCGCTGTTGCTGCAGACCGTCTAGGTAAGGTATCACCATAGAGCCTATTGCAGCCGACGAACAGTACTGTGCAGATGTTACTATGATCCGGTTTGGAAGGACTCTTTAACTATTGCTGCCTGTAGGTCGCTGTTGCTGCGAACCGTCTGGGTAGGTATCACCATAGAGCCTATTGCAGCCGACAGACGGTACTGTGCGAATATTTACTATGATCCGGTTTGGAAGGACTCTTTAACTATTGCTGCCTGTAGGTCGCTGCTGCTGCAGACCGTCTGGTAGGTATCACCATAGAGCCTGTGCAGCCGACAGACAGTACTGCGCGAATGTTACTATGATCCGGTTTGAGGACTCTTTAACTATTGCTGCCTGTGGGTCGCTGTTGCTGCAGACCGTCTAGGTAGGTATCACCATAGAGCCTATTGCAGCCGACAGACAGTACTGTGCGAATGTTACTATGATCGGTTTGAAGGACTCTTAACTATTGCTGCCTGTAGGTCGCTGTTGCTGCAGACCGTCTGGGTAGGTATCACCATAGAGCTATTGCAGCCGACAGACAGTACCGTGCGAATGTTACTATGATCCGGTTTGAAGGACTCTTTAACTATTGTGTGCTGCCTGTAGGTCGCTGTTGCTGCAGACCGTCTGGGTAGGTATCACCATAGAGCCTGTGCAGCCGACAGACAGTACCGTGCGAATGTTACTATGATCCGGTTTGAAGGACTCTTTAACTATTGCTGCCTGTAGTCGCTGTTGCTGCCAGACCGTCTAGGTAAGGTATCACCATAGAACCTATTGCAGCCGACAGACAGTACTGTGCGAATGTTACTGTGATCCGGTTTGAAGGACTCTTAACTATTGCTGCCTGTGGGTCGCTGTTGCTGCAGACCGTCTAGGTAGGTATCACCATAGAGCCTGTGCAGCCGACGAACGGTACTGTGCGAATATTTACTATGATCCGGTTTGAGGACTCTTTAACTATTGTGTGCTGCCTGTAGGTCCTTTGTTGCTGCAGACCGTCTGGTAGGTATCACCATAGAGCCTATTGCAGCCGACAGACGGTACTGTGCGAATGTTACTATGATCGGTTTGAAGGACTCTTTAACTATTGCTGCCTGTGGGTCGCTGTTGCTGCAGACCGTCTAGGTAGGTATCACCATAGAGCCTGTGCAGCCGACAGACGGTACTGTGCGAATGTTACTATGATCCGGTTTGGGACTCTTTAACTATTGCTGCCTGTGGGTCGCTGTTGCTGCAGACCGTCTGGGTAGGTATCACCATAGAGCCTATTGCAGCCGACAGACAGTACTGTGCGAATGTTACTATGATCCGGTTTGAAGGACTCTTTAACTATTGCTGCCTGTAGGTCGCTGCTGCTGCAGACCGTCTGGGTAGGTATCACCATAGAGCCTATTGCAGCCGACAGACGGTACTGTGCGAATGTTACTGTGATCCGGTTTGAAGGACTCTTTAACTATTGCTGCCTGTAGGTCGCTGCTGCTGCAGACCGTCTAGGTAGGTATCACCATAGAGCCTATTGCAGCCGACAGACAGTACCGTGCGAATGTTACTATGATCCGGTTTGAAGGACTCTTTAACTATTGCTGCCTGTGGGTCGCTGTTGCTGCGAACCGTCTAGGTAGGTATCACCATAGAACCTATTGCAGCCGACAGACGGTACTGTGCGAATGTTACTATGATCCGGTTTGAAGGACTCTTTAACTATTGCTGCCTGTGGGTCGCTGTTGCTGCAGACCGTCTAGGTAGGTATCACCATAGAGCCTATTGCAGCCGACAGACGGTACTGTGCGAATGTTACTATGATCGGTTTGAAGGACTCTTTAACTATTGCTGCCTGTAGGTCGCTGTTGCTGCGAACCGTCTAGGTAGGTATCACCATAGAGCCTATTGCAGCCGACAGACAGTACTGTGCGAATATTTACTATGATCCGGTTTGAAGGACTCTTTAGCTATTGCTGCCTGGCAGGTCGCTGTTGCTGCAGACCGTCTGGTAGGTATCACCATAGAGCCTGTGCAGCCGACAGACGGTACTGTGCAGATGTTACTGTGATCCGGTTTGAAGGACTCTTTAACTATTGCTGCCTGTAGGTCGCTGTTGCTGCAGACCGTCTGGGTAGGTATCACCATAGAGCCTATTGCAGCCGACGAACGGTACTGTGCGAATGTTACTATGATCCGGTTTGAAGGACTCTTTAACTATTGCTGCCTGTAGGTCGCTGTTGCTGCGAACCGTCTAGGTAGAGTATCACCATAGAGCTATTGCAGCCGACAGACGGTACTGTGCGAATGTTACTATGATCCGGTTTGAAGGACTCTTTAACTATTGCTGCCTGTAGGTCGCTGTTGCTGCAGACCGTCTAGGTAGGTATCACCATAGAACTATTGCAGCCGACGAACGGTACTGTGCGAATGTTACTATGATCGGTTTGAAGGACTCTTTAACTATTGTGCTGCCTGTGGGTCGCTGTTGCTGCAGACCGTCTAGGTAGAGTATCACCATAGAGCCTATTGCAGCCGACAGACGGTACTGTGCGAATGTTACTATGATCCGGTTGAAGGACTCTTTAACTATTGTGCTGCCTGTGGGTCGCTGTTGCTGCAGACCGTCTAGGTAGGTATCACCATAAGAGCCTATTGCAGCCGACAGACGGTACTGTGCGAATGTTACTATGATCCGGTTTGAAGGACTCTTTAACTATTGCTGCCTGTGGGTCGCTGTTGCTGCAGACCGTCTGGGTAGGTATCACCATAGAGCCTATTGCAGCCGACAGACGGTACTGTGCGAATGTTACTGTGATCCGGTTTGGAAGGACTCTTTAACTGTGCTGCCTGTAGGTCGCTGCTGCTGCAGACCGTCTAGGTAGGTATCACCATAGAGCCTATTGCAGCCGACCAGACAGTACTGTGCGAATATTTACTATGATCCGGTTTGAAGGACTCTTTAACTATTGCTGCCTGGCAGGTCGCTGTTGCTGCAGACCGTCTAGGTAGGTATCACCATAGAGCCTATTGCAGCCGACAGACAATTACTGTGCGAATGTTACTATGATCCGGTTTGAAGGACTCTTTAGCTATTGCTGCCTGGCAGGTCGCTGTTGCTGCAGACCGTCTAGGTAGGTATCACCATAGAGCCTATTGCAGCCGACAGACAATTACTGTGCGAATGTTACTATGATCCGGTTTGAAGGACTCTTTAACTATTGTATTGCTGCCTGTGGGTCGCTGTTGCTGCCAGACCGTCTGGGTAGGTATCACCATAAGAGCCTATTGCAGCCGACAGACGGTACTGTGCAGATGTTACTATGATCCGGTTTGGGACTCTTTAACTGTGCTGCCTGTAGGTCGCTGTTGCTGCAGACCGTCTAGGTAAGGTATCACCATAGAGCCTATTGCGGCCGACAGACAGTACTGTGCGAATGTTACCATGATCCGGTTTGAAGGACTCTTTAGCTATTGCTGCCTGTAGGTCGCTGTTGCTGCAGACCGTTCAGGTAGGTATCACCATAGAGCCTATTGCAGCCGACAGACAGTACTGTGCGAATGTTACTGTGATCCGGTTTGAAGGACTCTTTAACTATTGCCTGTAGGTCGCTGTTGCTGCAGACCGTCTGGGTAGGTATCACCATAGAGCCTGTGCAGCCGACAGACGGTACTGTGCGAATGTTACTATGATCCGGTTTGAAGGACTCTTTAACTATTGCTGCCTGTAAGGTCGCTGTTGCTGCGAACCGTCTGGGTAGGTATCACCATAAGAGCCTATTGCGGCCGACAGACGGTACTGTGCGAATGTTACTATGATCCGGTTTGAGGACTCTTTAACTATTGCTGCCTGTAGGTCGCTGTTGCTGCAGACCGTCCTAGGTAGGTATCACCATAGAGCCTGTGCAGCCGACAGACGGTACTGTGCGAAGATGTTACTGTGATCCGGTTTGAAGGACTCTTTAACTATTGCTGCCTGTAGGTCGCTGTTGCGCAGACCGTCTAGGTAGGTATCACCATAGAGCCTATTGCAGCCGACAGACAGTACTGTGCGAATGTTGCTGTGATCCGGTTTGAAGGACTCTTTAGCTATTGCTGCCTGTAGGTCGCTGCTGCTGCAGACCGTCTAGGTAGGTATCACCATAGAGCCTATTGCAGCCGACAGACGGTACTGTGCGAATGTTACTATGATCCGGTTTGAAGGACTCTTTAACTATTGCTGCCTGGCAGGTCGCTGTTGCTGCAGACCGTCTGGTAGGTATCACCATAGAACCCTATTGCAGCCGACAGACGGTACTGTGCGAATGTTACTATGATCCGGTTTGAGGACTCTTTAGCTATTGCTGCCTGTAGGTCGCTGTTGCGCAGACCGTCTGGGTAGGTATCACCATAGAGCCTATTGCAGCCGACAGACGGTACTGTGCAGATATTACTATGATCCGGTTTGAAGGACTCTTTAACTATTGCTGCCTGTAGGTCGCTGTTGCTGCAGACCGTCTGGTAGGTATCACCATGAGCCTATTGCAGCCGACAGACGGTACTGTGCGAATGTTACTATGATCCGGTTTGAAGGACTCTTTAACTATTGCTGCCTGTAGGTCGCTGTTGCTGCAGACCGCTCCAGGTAGGTATCACCATAGAGCCTGTGCAGCCGACAGACGGTACTGTGCAGATGTTACTGTGATCCGGTTTGAAGGACTCTTTAACTATTGTTGCCTGTAGGTCGCTGTTGCTGCAGACCGTCTGGTAGGTATCACCATAGAGCCTATTGCAGCCGACAGACAGTACTGTGCAGAATGTTACTGTGATCGGTTTGAAGGACTCTTTAACTATTGCTGCCTGTAAGGTCGCTGTTGCTGCAGACCGTCTAGGTAGGTATCACCATAGAACCTATTGCAGCCGACAGACAATTACTGTGCGAATGTTACTGTGATCGGTTTGAAGGACTCTTTAGCTATTGCTGCCTGTAGGTCGCTGTTGCTTGCAGACCGTCTGGGTAGGTATCACCATAGAGCCTATTGCAGCCGACAGACGGTACTGTGCAGATGTTACTATGATCCGGTTTGAAGGACTCTTTAGCTATTGCTGCCTGTAGGTCGCTGTTGCTGCAGACCGTCTAGGTAGGTATCACCATAGAGCCTATTGCAGCCGACAGACAATTACTGTGCGAATGTTACTGTGATCGGTTTGAAGGACTCTTTAACTATTGCTGCCTGTAAGGTCGCTGTTGCTTGCAGACCGTCTAGGTAGGTATCACCATAGAGCCTATTGCAGCCGACAGACAGTACTGTGCAGATATTTACTATGATCCGGTTTGAAGGACTCTTTAACTATGCTGCCTGTAGGTCGCTGTTGCTGCAGACCGTCTAGGTAGGTATCACCATAGAGCCTAATGCAGCCGACAGACAATTACTGTGCAGATATTACTGTGATCCGGTTTGAAGGACTCTTTAACTATTGCTGCCTGTAGGTCGCTGTTGCTGCAGACCGTCTAGGTATCACCATAGAGCCTGTGCAGCCGACGAACGGTACTGTGCAGATGTTACTATGATCGGTTTGAGGACTCTTTAACTAATGCTGCCTGTAGGTCGCTGTTGCTGCGAACCGTCTGGGTAGGTATCACCATAGAGCCTATTGCGGCCGACAGACGGTACTGTGCGAATGTTACTATGATCGGTTTGAAGGACTCTTTAACTATTGCTGCCTGTAGGTCGCTGTTGCTGCAGACCGTCTAGGTAAGGTATCACCATAAGAGCCTATTGCAGCCGACAGACGGTACTGTGCGAAGATGTTACTGTGATCCGGTTTGAAGGACTCTTTAACTATTGTGCTGCCTGTAGGTCGCTGTTGCTGCGAACCGTCTAGGTAGGTATCGCCATAGAGCCTATTGCAGCCGACAGACAATTACTGTGCAGATGTTACTGTGATCCGGTTTGAAGGACTCTTTAACTATTATTGCTGCCTGTAGGTCGCTGTTGCGCAGACCGTCTAGGTAGGTATCACCATAGAGCCTATTGCAGCCGACAGACGGTACTGTGCGAATGTTACTATGATCCGGTTTGAAGGACTCTTTAACTGTATTGCTGCCTGTGGGTCGCTGTTGCTGCAGACCGTCTGGGTAGAGTATCACCATAGAGCCTATTGCAGCCGACGAACGGTACTGTGCGAATGTTACTATGATCCGGTTTGAAGGACTCTTTAACTGTGCTGCCTGTAGGTCGCTGTTGCTACCAGACCGTCTAGGTAGGTATCACCATAGAGCCTATTGCAGCCGACAGACGGTACTGTGCGAATGTTACTGTGATCCGGTTGAAGGACTCTTAACTATTGCTGCCTGTAGGTCGCTGTTGCTGCAGACCGCTCCAGGTAGGTATCACCATAGAACCTATTGCAGCCGACAGACAGTACTGTGCGAATGTTACTATGATCCGGTTTGAAGGACTCTTTAACTATTGCTGCCTGTAAGGTCGCTGTTGCTGCCAGACCGTCTGGTAGGTATCACCATAGAGCCTATGTGCAGCCGACGAACAGTACTGTGCAGATATTTACTATGATCCGGTTTGGAAGGACTCTTTAACTGTATTGCTGCCTGTAGGTCGCTGTTGTTGCTGCAGACCGCTCCAGGTAGGTATCACCATAGAACCTATTGCAGCCGACAGACGGTACTGTGCAGATATTTACTATGATCCAGTTTGAAGGACTCTTTATTGCTGCCTGTGGGTCGCTGTTGCTGCAGACCGTCTGGTAGGTATCACCATAGAGCCTATGCAGCCGACAGACAGTACTGTGCAGATATTTACTATGATCCAGTTTGAAGGACTCTTTAACTATTGCTGCCTGTAGGTCGCTGTTGCTACCAGACCGTCTAGGTAGGTATCGCCATAGAGCCTGTGCAGCCGACAGACAATTACTGTGCGAATGTTACTGTGATCCGGTTTGGAAGGACTCTTTAACTGTGCTGCCTGTAGGTCGCTGTTGCCGCAGACCGTCTGGGTAGGTATCACCATAGAGCCTATTGCAGCCGACAGACGGTACTGTGCAGATGTTACTATGATCCGGTTTGAAGGACTCTTTAACTATTATTGCTGCCTGTGGGTCGCTGTTGCTGCAGACCGTCTAGGTAGGTATCACCATAGAGCCTGTGCAGCCGACGAACGGTACTGTGCGAATGTTACTATGATCCAGTTTGAAGGACTCTTTAACTGTATTGCTGCCGCAGCAGGTCGCTGTTGCTGCCAGACCGTCTAGGTAAGGTATCACCATAGAGCCTATTGCAGCCGACAGACAGTACTGTGCGAATGTTACCATGATCCGGTTTGAAGGACTCTTTAACTATTGCTGCCTGTAGGTCGCTGTTGCTGCAGACCGCTCCAGGTAGGTATCACCATAGAGCCTATTGCAGCCGACAGACAATTACTGTGCGAATGTTACTGTGATCGGTTTGAAGGACTCTTTAACTGTATTGCTGCCTGTGGGTCGCTGTTGCTGCAGACCGTCTGGTAGGTATCACCATAGAACCTATTGCAGCCGACAGACAGTACTGTGCGAATGTTACTGTGATCCGGTTTGAAGGACTCTTTAACTGTATTGCTGCCTGTAGGTCGCTGTTGCTGCCTGTAGGTCGCTGTTGCCGCAGACCGTCTAGGTAGGTATCACCATAGAGCCTATTGCAGCCGACAGACGGTACTGTGCAGATGTTACTATGATCCGGTTTGAAGGACTTTAACTATTGCTGCTCAGGTCGCTGTTGCTGCAGACCGTCTGGTAGGTATCACCATAGAGCCTATTGCAGCCGACGAACGGTACTGTGCGAATGTTACTATGATCCGGTTTGAAGGACTCTTTAGCTATTGCTGCCTGTAGGTCGCTGTTGCTGCAGACCGTCTGGGTAGGTATCACCATAGAGCCTATTGCAGCCGACAGACGGTACTGTGCAGATGTTACTATGATCCGGTTTGAAGGACTCTTTAACTATTGCGCCTGTAGGTCGCTGTTGCTGCAGACCGTCTGGTAGGTATCACCATAGAGCCTATTGCAGCCGACAGACGGTACTGTGCGAATGTTACTGTGATCCGGTTTGGAAGGACTCTTTAACTATTGCTGCCTGTAGGTCGCTGTTGCTGCAGACCGTCTAGGTGGGTATCACCATAGAACCTATTGCAGCCGACAGACAGTACTGTGCGAATATTTACTATGATCCAGTTTGAAGGACTCTTTAACTATTATTGCTGCCTGTGGGTCGCTGTTGCTGCAGACCGTCTGGTAGGTATCGCCATAGAGCCTGTGCAGCCGACGAAGACGGTACTGTGCGAGATGTTACTATGATCCGGTTTGAAGGACTCTTTAACTATTGCGCCTGTAGGTCGCTGTTGCCAGACCGTCTGGGTAGGTATCACCATAGAGCCTATTGCAGCCGACGAACGGTACTGTGCGAATGTTACTATGATCCGGTTTTGAAGGACTCTTTAACTATTGCTGCCTGTAGGTCGCTGTTGTTGCTGCAGACCGTCTGGTAGGTATCACCATAGAGCCTATTGCGGCCGACAGACGGTACTGTGCGAATGTTACTATGATCCGGTTTGAAGGACTCTTTAACTATTGCTGCCTGTAGGTCGCTGTTGCTGCAGACCGTCTAGGTAGGTATCACCATAGAACCTATTGCAGCCGACGAACGGTACTGTGCGAATGTTACTATGATCGGTTTGAAGGACTCTTTAACTATTGCTGCCTGTGGGTCGCTGTTGCTGCAGACCGTCTACAGGTAGGTATCACCATAGAACCTATTGCAGCCGACAGACGGTACTGTGCGAATGTTACTATGATCCGGTTGAAGGACTCTTTAACTATTATTGCTGCCTGTGGGTCGCTGTTGCCGCAGACCGTCTAGGTAGGTATCGCCATAGAGCCTATTGCAGCCGACAGACGGTACTGTGCGAATGTTACTATGATCCGGTTTGAAGGACTCTTTAACTATTGCTGCCTGTGGGTCGCTGTTGTTGCTGCAGACCGTCTGGTAGGTATCACCATAGAGCCTATGCAGCCGACAGACGGTACTGTGCGAATGTTACTATGATCCGGTTTGAAGGACTCTTTAACTATTGCTGTAGGTCGCTGTTGCTGCAGACCGTCTGGGTAGGTATCACCATAGAGCCTATTGCAGCCGACGAACGGTACTGTGCGAATATTTACTATGATCCGGTTTTGAAGGACTCTTTAGCTATTGCTGCCTGTAGGTCGCTGTTGCCAGACCGTCTAGGTAAGGTATCACCATAGAACCTATTGCAGCCGACGAACAGTACTGTGCGAATGTTACTATGATCCGGTTTGAAGGACTCTTTAACTATTGCTGCCTGTAGGTCGCTGTTGCTGCAGACCGTCTAGGTAAGGTATCACCATAGAGCCTATTGCAGCCGACGAACAGTACTGTGCGAATATTTACTATGATCCGGTTTGAAGGACTCTTTAACTATTGCTGCCTGTAGGTCGCTGTTGCTGCAGACCGTCTAGGTAGGTATCACCATAGAGCCTGTGCAGCCGACAGACAGTACTGTGCGAATGTTACTATGATCGGTTTGAAGGACTCTTTAACTATTGCTGCCTGTAGGTCGCTGTTGCTGCAGACCGTCTGGTAGGTATCACCATAGAGCCTATTGCGGCCGACAGACAGTACTGTGCGAATGTTACTGTGATCCGGTTTGAAGGACTCTTTAACTATTATTGCTGCCTGTAGGTCGCTGTTGCTGCAGACCGTCTAGGTAAGGTATCACCATAGAACTATTGCAGCCGACAGACAGTACTGTGCGAATGTTACTGTGATCCGGTTTGAAGGACTCTTTAACTATTGCCTGTAGGTCGCTGTTGCTGCGAACCGTCTAGGTAGGTATCACCATAGAACCTATTGCAGCCGACAGACGGTACTGTGCGAATGTTACTATGATCCGGTTTGAAGGACTCTTTAACTGTGCTGCCTGTAGGTCGCTGTTGCTGCAGACCGTCTGGTAGGTATCACCATAGAGCCTATTGCAGCCGACAGACAGTACTGTGCAGATGTTACTATGATCCGGTTTGAAGGACTCTTTAACTATTATTGCTGCCTGTGGGTCGCTGTTGCTGCAGACCGTTCAGGTAGGTATCACCATAGAACCTATTGCAGCCGACAGACGGTACTGTGCGAATGTTACTATGATCCGGTTTGAAGGACTCTTTAACTATTGCTGCCTGTAGGTCGCTGTTGCTGCAGACCGTCTAGGTAGGTATCACCATGAGCCTATTGCAGCCGACAGACAGTACTGTGCGAATGTTACTATGATCCGGTTTGAGGACTCTTTAACTATTATTGCTGCCTGTGGGTCGCTGTTGCTGCAGACCGTCTGGTAGGTATCACCATAGAACCTATTGCAGCCGACGAACGGTACTGTGCGAGATGTTACTGTGATCCGGTTTGAAGGACTCTTTAACTATTGCTGCCTGTGGGTCGCTGTTGCTGCAGACCGTCTAGGTAGGTATCACCATAGAACCTATTGCAGCCGACGAACGGTACTGTGCGAATGTTACTATGATCCGGTTTGAGGACTCTTTAACTATTATTGCTGCCTGTAGGTCGCTGTTGCTGCAGACCGTCTAGGTAGGTATCACCATAGAGCCTATTGCAGCCGACAGACGGTACTGTGCGAATGTTACTATGATCGGTTTGAAGGACTCTTTAACTATTGCTGCCTGTAGGTCGCTGTTGCTGCAGACCGTCTAGGTAGGTATCACCATAGAGCCTATTGCAGCCGACAGACAGTACTGTGCGAATGTTACTATGATCCGGTTTGAAGGACTCTTTAACTATTATTGCTGCCTGTAGGTCGCTGTTGCTGCGAACCGTCTAGGTAAGAGTATCACCATAGAGCCTATTGCAGCCGACAGACAGTACTGTGCGAATGTTACTATGATCCGGTTTGGGACTCTTTAACTATTGCTGCCTGTAGGTCGCTGTTGCTGCAGACCGTCTAGGTAGGTATCACCATGAGCCTATTGCAGCCGACGAACGGTACTGTGCAGATGTTACTGTGATCCGGTTTGAAGGACTCTTTAACTATTATTGCTGCCTGTAGGTCGCTGTTGCTGCAGACCGTCTGGGTAAGGTATCACCATAGAGCCTATTGCAGCCGACAGACAGTACTGTGCGAATGTTACTGTGATCGGTTTGAAGGACTCTTTAACTGTGCTGCCTGTAGGTCGCTGTTGCTGCAGACCGTCTGGTAGGTATCACCATGAGCCTATTGCAGCCGACAGACGGTACTGTGCAGATGTTACTGTGATCCGGTTTGAAGGACTCCTTTAACTATTGCTGCCTGTAGGTCGCTGTTGCTGCAGACCGTCTGGGTAGGTATCACCATAGAGCCTATTGCAGCCGACAGACGGTACTGTGCGAATGTTACTGTGATCCGGTTTGAAGGACTCTTTAACTATTGCTGCCTGTAGGTCGCTGTTGCTGCGAACCGTCTAGGTAGGTATCACCATAGAACCTATTGCAGCCGACAGACAGTACTGTGCGAATGTTACTATGATCCGGTTTGAAGGACTCTTTAACTATTGCTGCCTGTAGGTCGCTGTTGCTGCAGACCGTCTAGGTAAGGTATCACCATAGAGCCTATTGCGGCCGACAGACGGTACTGTGCGAAGATGTTACTATGATCCGGTTTGAGGACTCTTTAACTATTGCTGCCTGTAGGTCGCTGTTGCTGCAGACCGTCTAGGTAGAGTATCACCATAGAACCTATTGCAGCCGACAGACGGTACTGTGCGAGATGTTACTATGATCCGGTTTGAAGGACTCTTTAACTATTGCTGCCTGTAGGTCGCTGCTGCTGCAGACCGTCTGGGTAGGTATCACCATAGAGCCTATTGCAGCCGACAGACGGTACTGTGCGAATGTTACTATGATCCGGTTTGAAGGACTCTTTAACTGTATTGCTGCCTGTGGGTCGCTGTTGCTGCAGACCGCCCAGGTAGGTATCACCATAGAGCCTATTGCAGCCGACAGACGGTACTGTGCGAATGTTACTGTGATCCGGTTTGAAGGACTCTTTAACTATTGTGCTGCCTGTAGGTCGCTGCTGCTGCAGACCGTCTAGGTAGGTATCACCATAGAGCCTATTGCAGCCGACAGACAGTACTGTGCGAATGTTACTGTGATCCGGTTTGAAGGACTCTTTAACTGTATTGCTGCCTGTAGGTCGCTGCTGCTGCAGACCGCCCAGGTAGGTATCACCATAGAGCCTATTGCAGCCGACAGACAGTACTGTGCGAATGTTACTATGATGATCCGGTTTGAAGGACTCTTTAACTATTGCTGCCTGTGGGTCGCTGTTGCTGCAGACCGTCTGGTAGGTATCACCATAGAGCCTGTGCAGCCGACAGACAGTACTGTGCGAATGTTACTATGATGATCCGGTTTGAAGGACTCTTTAGCTATTGCTGCCTGTAGGTCGCTGTTGCTGCAGACCGTCTGGGTAGGTATCACCATAGAGCCTGTGCAGCCGACAGACAGTACTGTGCAGATGTTACTATGATCGGTTTGAAGGACTCTTTAACTATTGCCGCCTGTAGGTCGCTGTTGCTGCAGACCGTCTAGGTAGGTATCACCATAGAGCCTATTGCGGCCGACAGACAGTACTGTGCAGATGTTACTATGATCGGTTTGAAGGACTCTTTAACTATTGCTGCCTGTAGGTCGCTGTTGCTGCAGACCGTCTAGGTAGGTATCACCATAGAGCCTATTGCGGCCGACAGACGGTACTGTGCGAATGTTACTATGATCCGGTTTGAAGGACTCTTTAACTGTATTGCTGCCTGTAGGTCGCTGTTGCTGCAGACCGTCTGGTAGGTATCACCATAGAGCCTATTGCAGCCGACAGACGGTACTGTGCGAATGTTGCTATGATCCGGTTTGAAGGACTCTTTAGCTATTGCTGCCTGTAGGTCGCTGTTGCTGCAGACCGTCTGGTAGGTATCACCATAGAGCCTATTGCAGCCGACAGACGGTACTGTGCGAATGTTACTATGATCCGGTTTGAAGGACTCTTTAACTATTGCTGCCTGTAGGTCGCTGTTGCTGCGAACCGTCTAGGTAGGTATCACCATAGAGCCTATTGCAGCCGACGAACGGTACTGTGCGAATGTTACTATGATCCGGTTTGAAGGACTCTTTAACTATTGCTGCCTGTAGGTCGCTGTTGCTGCAGACCGCTCCAGGTAGGTATCACCATGAGCCTATTGCAGCCGACGAACGGTACTGTGCGAATGTTACTATGATCGGTTTGAAGGACTCTTTAACTATTGCTGCCTGTGGGTCGCTGTTGCTGCAGACCGTCTGGTAGGTATCACCATAGAGCCTATTGCAGCCGACAGACAGTACTGTGCGAATGTTACTATGATCCGGTTTTGAAGGACTCTTTAACTATTATTGCTGCCTGTGGGTCGCTGTTGCTGCAGACCGTCTAGGTAAGGTATCACCATAGAGCCTATTGCAGCCGACAGACAGTACTGTGCGAATGTTACTATGATCCGGTTGAAGGACTCTTTAACTGTATTGCTGCCTGGCAGGTCGCTGTTGCTGCAGACCGTCTGGTAGGTATCACCATAGAGCTATTGCAGCCGACAGACAGTACTGTGCGAATGTTACTATGATCCGGTTTGAAGGACTCTTTAACTATTAAGCTGCCTGTAGGTCGCTGTTGCTGCAGACCGTCTGGTAGGTATCACCATAGAGCCTATTGCAGCCGACAGACAGTACTGTGCAGATGTTACTATGATGATCCGGTTTGAAGGACTCTTTAACTATTGCTGCCTGTAGGTCGCTGTTGCTGCAGACCGTCTGGTAGGTATCACCATAGAGCCTATTGCAGCCGACAGACGGTACTGTGCGAATGTTACTATGATCGGTTTGAAGGACTCTTTAGCTATTGCTGCCTGTAGGTCGCTGTTGCTGCAGACCGTCTGGTAGGTATCACCATAGAGCCTGTGCAGCCGACAGACGGTACTGTGCGAGATGTTACTATGATCGGTTTGAAGGACTCTTTAACTATTGCTGCCTGTAGTCGCTGTTGCTGCAGACCGTCTGGTAGGTATCACCATAGAGCCTATTGCAGCCGACAGACGGTACTGTGCGAGATGTTACTATGATCCGGTTTGAAGGACTCTTTAACTATTGCCGCCTGTAGGTCGCTGTTGCTGCAGACCGTCTGGTAGGTATCACCATAGAGCCTATTGCAGCCGACAGACAGTACTGTGCAGATATTACTATGATCCGGTTTGAAGGACTCTTTAACTGTATTGCTGCCTGTAAGGTCGCTGTTGCTGCAGACCGTCTGGTAGGTATCACCATAGAGCCTATTGCAGCCGACAGACGGTACTGTGCAGATATTACTATGATCCGGTTTGAAGGACTCTTTAACTATTGTGCTGCCTGTAGGTCGCTGTTGCTGCAGACCGTCTAGGTAGGTATCACCATAGAGCCTATTGCAGCCGACAGACGGTACTGTGCGAATATTTACTATGATCCGGTTTGAAGGACTCTTTAACTATTATTGCTGCCTGTGGTCGCTGTTGCTGCGAACCGTCTAGGTAGGTATCACCATAGAGCCTATTGCAGCCGACAGACGGTACTGTGCAGATGTTACTATGATCCGGTTTGAAGGACTCTTTAACTATTGCTGCCTGTGGGTCGCTGTTGCCGCAGACCGTCTGGTAGGTATCACCATAGAGCCTATTGCAGCCGACGAACGGTACTGTGCGAATGTTACTGTGATCCGGTTTGAAGGACCTTTAACTATTGCTGCCTGTAGGTCGCTGTTGCTGCAGACCGTCTAGGTAGGTATCACCATAGAGCCTATTGCAGCCGACAGACGGTACTGTGCGAATGTTGCTATGATCCGGTTTGAAGGACTCTTTAACTATTGTGCTGCCTGTAGGTCGCTGTTGCCGCAGACCGTCTAGGTAAGGTATCACC
The DNA here is from genome assembly GCA_029286815.1 of Troides helena. Lineage (NCBI taxonomy): Eukaryota > Metazoa > Arthropoda > Insecta > Lepidoptera > Papilionidae > Troides > Troides helena. Next base: position 615,558 of record JAGSMV010000045.1, on the reverse strand, counting down.
ATAGAGCCTATTGCAGCCGACAGACAGTACTGTGCGAATGTTACTGTGATCGGTTTGAAGGACTCTTTAGCTATTGCTGCCTGTAGGTCGCTGTTGCTGCAGACCGTCTAGGTAGGTATCACCATAGAGAGCCTATTGCAGCCGACAGACAGTACTGTGCGGAATGTTACTATGATCCGGTTTGAAGGACTCTTTAACTATTGCTGCCTGTAGGTCGCTGTTGCTGCGAACCGTCTAGGTAGGTATCACCATAGAACTATTGCAGCCGACAGACGGTACTGTGCGAGATGTTACTATGATCCGGTTGAAGGACTCTTTAACTATTATTGCTGCCTGTAGGTCGCTGTTGCTGCAGACCGTCTAGGTAAGGTATCACCATAGAGCCTATTGCAGCCGACAGACGGTACTGTGCGAAGATGTTACTATGATCGGTTTGAAGGACTCTTTAACTATTGCTGCCTGTAGGTCGCTGTTGCTGCCAGACCGTCTAGGTAGAGTATCACCATAGAGCCTATTGCAGCCGACGAACAGTACTGTGCGAAGATGTTACTATGATCCGGTTTGAAGGACTCTTTAACTATTGTGCTGCCTGTAGGTCGCTGTTGCTGCAGACCGTCTAGGTAGGTATCACCATAGAGCCTATTGCAGCCGACGAACGGTACTGTGCGAATGTTACTATGATCCGGTTTGAAGGACTCTTTAACTATTGTGCTGCCTGTGGGTCGCTGTTGCTGCAGACCGTCTGGGTAGGTATCACCATAGAGCCTATTGCAGCCGACAGACAGTACTGTGCAGATGTTACTGTGATCCGGTTTGAAGGACTCTTTAGCTATTGCTGCCTGTAGGTCGCTGTTGCTGCAGACCGTCTGGTAGGTATCGCCATAGAGCCTATTGCAGCCGACAGACAGTACTGTGCGAATGTTACTGTGATCGGTTTGAAGGACTCTTTAACTATTGTGCTGCCTGTAGGTCGCTGTTGCTGCCAGACCGTCTAGGTAAGGTATCACCATAGAGCCTATTGCAGCCGACAGACAGTACTGTGCGAATGTTACTATGATCCGGTTTGAAGGACTCTTTAACCATTGCTGCCTGTGGGTCGCTGTTGCTGCAGACCGTCTAGGTAGGTATCACCATAGAGCCTGTGCAGCCGACAGACAGTACTGTGCGAAGATGTTACTATGATCCGGTTGAAGGACTCTTTAACTATTGCTGCCTGTGGTCGCTGTTGCTGCGAACCGTCTAGGTAGAGTATCACCATAGAGCCTATTGCGGCCGACAGACAGTACTGTGCAGATGTTACTATGATCGGTTTGAAGGACTCTTTAACTATTATTGCTGCCTGTAGGTCGCTGTTGCTACAGACCGTCTAGGTAGGTATCACCATAGAGCCTGTGCAGCCGACAGACAGTACTGTGCGAATGTTACTATGATCCGGTTTGAAGGACTCTTTAACTATTGCTGCCTGTAGGTCGCTGTTGCTGCAGACCGTCTAGGTAGGTATCACCATAGAGCCTATTGCAGCCGACGAACAGTACTGTGCGAATGTTACTATGATCCGGTTTGAAGGACTCTTTAACTATTGCTGCCTGTAGGTCGCTGCTGCTGCAGACCGTCTGGGTAGGTATCACCATAGAGCCTATTGCAGCCGACAGACGGTACTGTGCAGATGTTACTGTGATCGGTTTGAAGGACTCTTTAACTATTGCTGCCTGTAGGTCGCTGTTGCTACAGACCGTCTAGGTAGGTATCACCATAGAGCCTATTGCAGCCGACAGACAGTACTGTGCGAATGTTACTATGATCCGGTTTGAAGGACTCTTTAACTATTGCTGCCTGTAGGTCGCTGTTGCTGCGAACCGTCTAGGTAGGTATCACCATAGAGCCTATTGCAGCCGACGAACAGTACTGTGCGAATGTTACTGTGATCCGGTTTGGAAGGACTCTTTAACTATTGCTGCCTGTAGGTCGCTGTTGCTGCAGACCGTCTAGGTAGAGTATCACCATAGAGCCTGTGCAGCCGACAGACAGTACTGTGCGAATGTTACTATGATCCGGTTTGAAGGACTCTTTAACTATTGCTGCCTGTAGGTCGCTGTTGCTGCAGACCGTCTGAGTAGGTATCACCATGAGCCTATTGCAGCCGACAGACAGTACCGTGCGAATGTTACTGTGATCCGGTTGAAGGACTCTTTAACTATTGCTGCCTGTGGGTCGCTGTTGCTGCAGACCGTCTAGGTAGGTATCACCATAGAGCCTATTGCAGCCGACAGACGGTACTGTGCGAGATGTTACTATGATGATCCGGTTTGAAGGACTCTTTAACTATTGCTGCCTGTAAGGTCGCTGTTGCTGCGAACCGTCTAGGTAGGTATCACCATAGAACCTATTGCAGCCGACAGACAGTACTGTGCGAATGTTACTATGATCGGTTTGAAGGACTCTTTAACTATTGTGCTGCCTGTAGGTCGCTGTTGCTGCAGACCGTCTGGTAGGTATCACCATAGAGCCTATTGCGGCCGACAGACAGTACTGTGCGAATGTTACTATGATCCAGTTTGAAGGACTCTTTAACTATTGCTGCCTGTAGGTCGCGCTGTTGCTGCAGACCGTCTGGTAGGTATCACCATAGAGCCTATTGCGGCCGACAGACGGTACTGTGCGAATGTTACTGTGATCCGGTTTGAAGGACTCTTTAACTATTGCTGCCTGTAAGGTCGCTGTTGCTGCAGACCGCTCCAGGTAGGTATCACCATAGAGCCTATTGCAGCCGACAGACGGTACTGTGCGAGATGTTACTATGATCCGGTTTGAAGGACTCTTTAACTATTGCTGCCTGTGGTCGCTGTTGCTGCTGCAGACCGCTCCAGGTAGGTATCACCATAGAGCCTATTGCAGCCGACAGACAGTACTGTGCAGATGTTACTGTGATCCGGTTTGAAGGACTCTTTAACTATTGTGCTGCCTGTAGGTCGCTGTTGCTGCAGACCGTCTAGGTAGAGTATCACCATAGAACCTATTGCAGCCGACAGACAGTACCGTGCGAATGTTACTATGATCCGGTTTGAAGGACTCTTTAACTATTGCTGCCTGTAGGTCGCTGTTGCTGCAGACCGTCTAGGTAGGTATCACCATAGAGCCTATTGCAGCCGACGAACGGTACTGTGCGAATGTTACTATGATCCAGTTTGAAGGACTCTTTAACTATTGCTGCCTGTAGGTCGCTGTTGCTGCAGACCGTTCAGGTAGGTATCACCATAGAGCCTATTGCAGCCGACGAACGGTACTGTGCGAATATTACTATGATCCGGTTTGAGGACTCTTTAACTATTGCTGCCGCAGCAGGTCGCTGTTGCTGCAGACCGTCTGGTAGGTATCACCATAGAGCCTATTGCGGCCGACAGACAGTACTGTGCGAATGTTACTATGATCGGTTTGAAGGACTCTTTAACTATTGCTGCCCGTAGGTCGCTGTTGCTGCAGACCGTCTAGGTAGGTATCACCATAGAACCTATTGCAGCCGACAGACGGTACTGTGCGAATGTTACTGTGATCCGGTTTGAAGGACTCTTTAACTATTGTGCTGCCTGTAGGTCGCTGTTGCTGCAGACCGTCTAGGTAGGTATCACCATAGAGCCTATTGCAGCCGACAGACAGTACTGTGCGAATGTTACTATGATCCGGTTTGAGGACTCTTTAACTATTGCCGCCTGTAGGTCGCTGTTGCTGCTGCAGACCGTCTAGGTAAGGTATCACCATAGAGCCTATTGCAGCCGACAGACAGTACCGTGCGAATGTTACTATGATCCGGTTTGAAGGACTCTTTAACTATTGCTGCCTGTAGGTCGCTGTTGCTGCAGACCGTCTGGGTAGGTATCACCATAGAACCTATTGCAGCCGACAGACAGTACTGTGCGAATGTTACTGATCCGGTTTGAAGGACTCTTTAACTATTGCCGCCTGTAGGTCGCTGTTGCTGCAGACCGTCTGGGTAGGTATCACCATAGAGCCTATATTGCAGCCGACAGACGGTACTGTGCAGATGTTACTGTGATCCGGTTTGAAGGACTCTTTAACTATTGCTGCCTGTAGGTCGCGCTGTTGCTGCAGACCGTCTAGGTAGGTATCACCATAGAGCCTATTGCGGCCGACAGACGGTACTGTGCGAATGTTACTATGATCGGTTTGAAGGACTCTTTAACTATTGCTGCCTGTAGGTCGCTGTTGCTGCGAACCGTCTAGGTAGGTATCACCATAGAACCTATTGCAGCCGACAGACGGTACTGTGCAGATGTTACTATGATCCAGTTTGAAGGACTCTTTAACTATTGTGCTGCCTGTAGGTCGCTGTTGCTGCAGACCGTCTGGGTAGGTATCACCATAGAGCCTATTGCAGCCGACAGACGGTACTGTGCAGATGTTACTATGATCGGTTTGAAGGACTCTTTAACTATTGTGCTGCCTGTAGGTCGCTGTTGCTGCAGACCGCTCCAGGTAGGTATCACCATAGAGCCTATTGCAGCCGACAGACGGTACTGTGCAGATGTTACTATGATCCGGTTTGAGGACTCTTTAACTATTGCTGCCTGTAGGTCGCTGTTGCTGCGAACCGTCTAGGTAGAGTATCACCATAGAGCCTATTGCGGCCGACAGACAGTACTGTGCGAATGTTACTGTGATCCGGTTTGAAGGACTCTTTAACCATTGCTGCCTGTAGGTCGCTGTTGCTGCGAACCGTCTAGGTAAGGTATCACCATAGAGCCTATTGCAGCCGACAGACAGTACTGTGCAGATATTTACTATGATCCGGTTTGAAGGACTCTTTAACTATTGCTGCCTGTAGGTCGCTGTTGCTGCGAACCGTCTAGGTAGGTATCACCATAGAACCTATTGCAGCCGACAGACGGTACTGTGCGAATGTTACTATGATCCGGTTTGAAGGACTCTTTAACTATTGCTGCCTGTAGGTCGCTGTTGCTGCAGACCGTCTAGGTAGAGTATCACCATAGAACCTATTGCAGCCGACAGACAGTACTGTGCGAATGTTACTGTGATCGGTTTGAAGGACTCTTTAACTATTGCTGCCTGTGGGTCGCTGTTGCTGCAGACCGTCTAGGTAGGTATCACCATAGAGCCTATTGCAGCCGACAGACAGTACTGTGCGAATGTTACTGTGATCGGTTTGAAGGACTCTTTAACTATTGCTGCCTGTAGGTCGCTGTTGCTGCAGACCGTCTAGGTAAGGTATCACCATAGAGCCTATTGCAGCCGACAGACAGTACTGTGCGAATGTTACTATGATCGGTTTGAAGGACTCTTTAACTATTGCTGCCTGTAGGTCGCTGTTGCTGCGAACCGTCTAGGTAGAGTATCACCATAGAGCCTATTGCAGCCGACAGACAGTACTGTGCAGATGTTACTATGATCCGGTTTGAAGGACTCTTTAACTATTGTGCTGCCTGTAGGTCGCTGTTGCTGCCAGACCGTCTAGGTAAGGTATCACCATAGAGCCTATTGCAGCCGACAGACGGTACTGTGCAGATGTTACTATGATCGGTTTGAAGGACTCTTTAACTATTGTGCTGCCTGTAGGTCGCTGTTGCTGCCAGACCGTCTAGGTAGGTATCACCATAGAGCCTATTGCAGCCGACAGACAGTACTGTGCGAATGTTACTGTGATCCGGTTTGGAAGGACTCTTTAACTATCGCCACGTTGTTATATACGGCGAGCACAACGTGATGAAGTGTATATCATTCCAACTATCGCCACGTTGTTATATACGGCGAGCACAACGTGATGAAGTGTATATCATTCCAACTATCGCCACGTTGTTATATACGGCGAGCACAACGTGATGAAGTGTATATCATTCCAACTATCGCCACGTTGTTATATACGGCGAGCACAACGTGATGAAGTGTATATCATTCCAACTATCGCCACGTTGTTATATACGACGAGCACAACGTGATGAAGTGTATATCATTCCAACTATCGCCACGTTGTTATATACGGCGAGCACAACGTGATGAAGTGTATATCATTCCAACTATCGCCACGTTGTTATATACGGCGAGCACAACGTGATGAAGTGTATATCATTCCAACTATCGCCACGTTGTTATATACGACGAGCACAACGTGATGAAGTGTATATCATTCCAACTATCGCCACGTTGTTATATACGGCGAGCACAACGTGATGAAGTGTATATCATTCCAACTATCGCCACGTTGTTATATACGGCGAGCACAACGTGATGAAGTGTATATCATTCCAACTATCGCCACGTTGTTATATACGGCGAGCACAACGTGATGAAGTGTATATCATTCCAACTATCGCCACGTTGTTATATACGGCGAGCACAACGTGATGAAGTGTATATCATTCCAACTATCGCCACGTTGTTATATACGGCGAGCACAACGTGATGAAGTGTATATCATTCCAACTATCGCCACGTTGTTATATACGACGAGCACAACGTGATGAAGTGTATATCATTCCAACTATCGCCACGTTGTTATATACGGCGAGCACAACGTGATGAAGTGTATATCATTCCAACTATCGCCACGTTGTTATATACGACGAGCACAACGTGATGAAGTGTATATCATTCCAACTATCGCCACGTTGTTATATACGGCGAGCACAACGTGATGAAGTGTATATCATTCCAACTATCGCCACGTTGTTATATACGGCGAGCACAACGTGATGAAGTGTATATCATTCCAACTATCGCCACGTTGTTATATACGACGAGCACAACGTGATGAAGTGTATATCATTCCAACTATCGCCACGTTGTTATATACGGCGAGCACAACGTGATGAAGTGTATATCATTCCAACTATCGCCACGTTGTTATATACGGCGAGCACAACGTGATGAAGTGTATATCATTCCAACTATCGCCACGTTGTTATATACGGCGAGCACAACGTGATGAAGTGTATATCATTCCAACTATCGCCACGTTGTTATATACGACGAGCACAACGTGATGAAGTGTATATCATTCCAACTATCGCCACGTTGTTATATACGGCGAGCACAACGTGATGAAGTGTATATCATTCCAACTATCGCCACGTTGTTATATACGACGAGCACAACGTGATGAAGTGTATATCATTCCAACTATCGCCACGTTGTTATATACGACGAGCACAACGTGATGAAGTGTATATCATTCCAACTATCGCCACGTTGTTATATACGGCGAGCACAACGTGATGAAGTGTATATCATTCCAACTATCGCCACGTTGTTATATACGACGAGCACAACGTGATGAAGTGTATATCATTCCAACTATCGCCACGTTGTTATATACGGCGAGCACAACGTGATGAAGTGTATATCATTCCAACTATCGCCACGTTGTTATATACGGCGAGCACAACGTGATGAAGTGTATATCATTCCAACTATCGCCACGTTGTTATATACGGCGAGCACAACGTGATGAAGTGTATATCATTCCAACTATCGCCACGTTGTTATATACGGCGAGCACAACGTGATGAAGTGTATATCATTCCAACTATCGCCACGTTGTTATATACGGCGAGCACAACGTGATGAAGTGTATATCATTCCAACTATCGCCACGTTGTTATATACGGCGAGCACAACGTGATGAAGTGTATATCATTCCAACTATCGCCACGTTGTTATATACGGCGAGCACAACGTGATGAAGTGTATATCATTCTAACGAGCGTCGCGTTATGGGCAGCCGTATCACTTAACATCAGGTGAACGTCCTGACACGTCACTTAAATGCAAAAAAAAAAAAATATTCTTCTTTCGCAGACTACTGCTGCGACGGAGCGAACTGAATTATTTTTAAAAGACAACTATACATGTTTACAAAGTGTTAGAGCGAGACAGAATGAGTTTCCCTAACCCGCCCCATGGAGACTAGTCTCAACACTCTTACCAACTCTAAAAATATGAAAAGAGGAGTAAGAGAGACTATGGTATTACAACTATCTCCTCTCTCTTTCCTTCCTTTATACTTATAAGACTACCAAAGTTGAGATCCTCTGATGATGTGCTCTCACCTGACAGCTCCGCAGCCGGCGGCCCATTCATACATCAGTCCGTCTCTCTCTAACTACAACCTCCGCAGTATATCCGTCTCACTCCCACGCATAGTAAACAACAGGTTCACTCTCAGTTGCATTTATTTGTTTTGTTACTGTATTATAGTACTGATTAAATATATAACTTGTATATTTATATCGTTGGTCATACATTCACCAGATGCCCAACATCCCACTGCTGGTCTATATCGGTGCGTCACTTAAAAAGCGCGCGCGACCTCCGGCCGCCATTTTGTTTGTAATAAAGATAAGTCGCGAGTTCAAATCGAAATGGATTCTGTTTATCTTTGAAGTTAATGCACGCAAGGAGTTTTCATGTGGCGGACGGGGGGAGGTCGCGAGCTGATGGATGAGGGCAGCTGCACAGGATGCCCACGTCCAGCGGTGGGCGTTGCATGACACAAACAACTGAATGTAGATAATGGTGAAGATATATAAATTTCAATTCGGTGAGTGGTGTTTTTTATATCAACAAAAAAATGTGATCTCGAATCCCACTAGTGGGCATAAGGAGCCCTTATTTTGGGAGCTGAATATTTGTACACTACAGCATCAGCTCCACATAAAGCTATGCTTGCTACAATTTTTTTTTTTAATTTGAAATTCTTTTTTTTTAATCTACGAAACGAAAGCAGTAGGAATGGTTCCGTAGTTTGGGACGTAAACAATTCACCATCGGCCGCCATCTTTGTTCACCACCACCGTCCATTGTTGTAATGTCAAACCCACATTCCAGACCTCACCATTGTACCACTGGAAGTGACCAGCGGGGTTCCGCACTTGTGTAAAAACCTCAATCTAAAACAATCGAATCCTTGCCTTAAACAAATTTCATACAAAGCGATGGAGGGTATGTTGAAAAAAATAATAGCCCACATAATATTCCCACGGCTGGCGTTTGGTACTTTCTTAATAATTAAGGCAAATAATCCATTGTATTAACCGAAAGAATTTAAGTAGAATTATGACATTATAAAAGCCCACTCAATATTCCCACTGCTGGGATCTGGTATTTTCTCTTACGTGATTCAAAGCGATTCATCTACTATACCAACCGAATGGAGTTCGGTAAAATAACGACGTTATAAAAGCCCGCGAAATATTCCCACGCATGGGATTTGAGAATTTCGCTCAAAATAAAGTCGAGGGTAAATTGCCCACTACCCCACTAACCACGTGAATATTGGTGAATTCGTTTATATATTAACAGTCCCCCCAATATTCCCACTGTTGGGATTTAAAGATTTTCCTCACGAGAAACACAGGTTCTTCTCTCTCAGTTCCTTTACGTAATGCTATGACACGATACCGATGCCCACTGCTGGACCTTGCGAAAGAACATTACCCCACTTTTTTACGACAAACCAACCCGACGATCAACCTACCTATAGGAACCTACCACCAGTTAGGGATCAGTGTGACGCATGCGCATGGTATCAATATATATATATATATGTACAGAACCACTGATTAAAGTCCGACTCGCGCTTGACCGAAAAGGGTTCAAATATTTTTATATAATCCTTTCCCCTTTGTGTGTCAAGTTACAGCTGATAACTTAATCTGCTTAAGTATTAAATAACGGGGATCCGCTGACGGAACCCGTTCGCGGACTGACGCGTGGGCAACTTTGGGCAACGTTGCCCAGCTGTGGACGTCGATGTTACTCTCGTATTGGTGATAACTTGAACATTAGCTATACTAAAAACTATCCCATCGCTCACCTTAATGCCCACTAATCACTCCCACTGCTGGGATTGAAAACTCCATCCAAAGACCACACCCGCCGCGTTTAACATGAGCCTTGTAATAGGCGGATATATACAAGCTTCCGTTGTTGCGGCTTATCTCCATAACGGCTGAACCGATTTCAACGGTTCAGCCACTTCTGTATAGCTTATTGCATGATCTCGAATTTAGTGCACTTTTTCTGCCACCAATATCCTTTTTCAAGGTCGAACGGAGCCGTCGGAAATGATGTTGTTTTTTGTGAACACACAGCAGGACCCTTGTCGCGTGGCGCGCCCGGCCTACGAACAAACTCAAGCTCTCAAGTGCAGGTGGCGACCGACCGAATTGTGTTATGCAAATGTCATCATTGTCCAGTTCGAAGGGCGCTGTGGCATGTGAAATTACTGCGGTAACGATACTTAACATCCTATGTCACAAGTGTAACATCGTGTTGTGTATATCATCTTACCGTTATAAACAATTATTTAACATCAGGCAAACGTTTCCCTTTACTCCTGTGTACACACAACACGCTGGCGGTGCCTGTCGCTGCAGAGCGTGTGGGTAGGTACCGCCGCGTGCTGCGTAGTAGAGCGAACATTACTGTGATCCGGTTTGAAGGGCGCTGTGGCCATTATCTATGGTAGATCTCAGTTGCTATAGACCGTCTATATAGGTACCACTGCAGCGCTTGTTTCAGCCGACAAGCAATACTGTGCGAACATAATACTGATCCGGTTTGAAGGGCGCTGTGGCCAGTGTAAATATAAATAAAAGTAGTGAGGTGACATAGTGCCGGTGAATTATCGCAATTAACGTGTAAACAAGCGAGTGCTGTGCCCCGTCGACCGCTCGAGCGAGGCGCACCGCGCGGAGGTCCTGCGAGCCGGATGTACGGAGTAATGTTTGCACACTGCCGCGATGGGTATCGTGCTGGTGATCATCATCAGCCACGAGGCGATAGTAAGTCCTCACATTGCGCTCCTCGCCTTGACACATAAGATGTTGAGTCTCGTTACCTCAGCAATTACACTAGCTGCAGCGCCCTTCAAACCGGATCACAGTGAGGTCCGCACAGCACCGCCTAGACCTACACCCGGTTGCCGTACTTTAAGTGAGCACGGAACCGGAGCGGAGCTGCTCAATGCAATTGTTATTTAATAGTAGACAATTATCAATAGCTCAGCTCATGTGAGCGCGCGCTCGAATGTGTAAACACTGTTGCCGTCTCACTCGCACGCGTTGTGGCGCCGCGCGCGTCCATCGCACGCACACATACAGCGGCGCGCAATGATGACTTGAACGGTGCATTATTTCGGACGGGACGCGGCGAGGACAGTGGGAGACGGAGATGGGAGGGAGTGCAGCACAAATTGGTGAGGTAATTGTGGGAGGGCGCGCGCGGGGCGCGAGCGGGCCGCGGGCGGGGGAGGGCCCGAGTGATTCAGATTGACAAACGCCACGCGCGGCGCTCCCGGTGTACTGGTGCGTACACAACGCTTATCTGATTTTAATACCGTTACACCTGCGTCGGTGTCGCGGCGGTGACCGTCCGCCTGCCGTCTCGCTTCGAGTGCCTCTTCATGTTTATTTAAACGTTCCATCCGTTCGAAATTCAATTTCTATCTAATATTACCTGGAGCGGTAGTGAGACTCACTAAACAGCCAATGGGAATCGTTTCCGGTACAAAGTGCGGGGCCGGGGGCGCGGGATGAAGGGTCCAGCGTTGAGCCAGTGTTTTTAGTAAAGAGACGAATGATGTGAATAATGTAAGTCATTTACTGAATTACATTACTGTTCCGGTTTGAAGGTCGCTGTCAACATCCTTATGTACCACCCATTTTACTGATGTTAGGTCTCTGTTGCTACAGACAGTCTAGGTAGATACCACCGCAGTGCCTATTGTAGCGGACACACATTACTGTGATCCGGTTTGAAGGACGTTCGAGCTAGTGAAGTTATTGAATTAACGACTATATCTTAGGTCTCAAAGGAACGAGCACAATGTGGTGCAGTGTCTATCATCCTATCTAGAGCCATGTTATGGGCAGGCGTAACACTTACTTTCAAGTGAACATCCCGCTCGTCTCGTCGATTAATTGGATAAAAAAAAATTATGATATGTCACTCGAGTAGTGCGCAATGTAAACATCCTAACTACATAACGTATTATATGAAGCAATACTACGAGCGAGACGTTCACCTGAAACTAAGTGATATACTCACTCATAACAACGTGCCACTAGTTACGATACTGTAGATGCCAAGTCTTCAATTATGTCACTAGCTAATGGTCTTTCGAGCCGGATCACTGCTGCACACTGTTGCCTATCAGCGGTGGTACCTATAGACCTACCATCAGTACCTCAGTAGCGCGACAAGTGAGACGCTTAATATTAAATAATAAAGTATATTCACTAAAGCGTTACGTGCGCGACTGTACACCGTGTCCGCGCTAACGCAATTGTCGTCGGCCCGCGTTCGCCTATAATGCACTCGCACTGATTGCGCTCCGGCACGGCGCCCGTTGTACGCTCCCGGACCCTGACTCCCGGGCAGCAGACCAGCGCTCTGAAGGTACGGGGTAAGACGAGGGTCTGGAGCTTAGTGTACCTCAAGCTCGACTCCTGGAGACGGCTGCTATGAGAGTCAGACGATCTTGAACCTGGTGTTTGTGTTATCGATCTAAAGTAGTTTGTCAGTCTCTCTATTCGCTGCCTGTATATGAATTAGAAGAGTACGGCGAATACATAACTAGGATACATTCATGCCCAGCTGTGGGACTCGTTCGTCCCAACATTCTCAAATCCATTAACATGTACCACACAAGAAGTAGACTCAGTTCGAACCAATGATTCCTCCATATTAATAACACCGGATGAAGCTTAAACTTCGAAGCTTTGTGGTATAGAAAAAAAAGGTATTTGTGGCAGAAAAAGTGCACTAAATTCGAGTCCGGGGAATGAGCTACACAGCGGTGGCTGAACCGTTGAAATCGGTTCAGCCGTTACGGAGATAAGCTGCAACAAACGGAAGCTTGTATATCTGCATATTACAAGGTTATATCAAGCGCGGCGGGTGTGGCCTTTGGGTGGAGTTTTCAATCCCAGCAGTGGGAGTGATTAGTGGGCATAATGCAAGCAAGAGGCTAGTGTTCAAGTTATCAGCTATATGAGAGTAACTTCGTAGTATCATCGACGTCCACAGCTGGACAACGTTGCCCAAAGTTGCCCACGCGTCAGTCCGCGGACGGGTTCCGTCAGCGGGTCCCCGTTACTTAACACTTAAGTAGATTAAGTTATCTGATTAAAGGTGCTCAAGTTGTGACGCTTCGTTGTATAAAGGTCGTTATGTTGCCGACTGTACTCGTCACTCGTGCAGCAGTAAGGGGGCTCCTTACTGAATACTAGTAGCCAGTAATGAATCAGCGCCCGGATCTGATCCGATCTGACGCGGCCGCGCCCCGGTGGACGGTCACCATTGTCCGGACTGCAGGGTGCGCGCGCTCGAGATACATCCTTTTGATAACTGAACAGTGAAGTATTTTTTTTATTCCACGAAAGGATGCTTATACTATCTACAGCGCCCTTCAATCCGGAACACAGTTATGTATAGTACAGTTAGTATAGTATAAACTGTAAGATACTAATCCCCGCTTAGAGATACATATCAACTATTACTCCAGTATTTTTAGTAGCTACAGCGCCCTTCAAACCGGAACACAGTAATGTTTGCACAGTACTGTCTGTCGGTCGGCAGTTAGTATGGTATACACTGCAACATATTGATCTTTGATATATATTTTCAACCCCCATTTCCTTAGTAATTTCGTTAGCTACAGCGACCTTCAAACCGGATCACAGTAATATATCAATAGTTAGGATAGTATACACTGCAACATATTGATCCTCGATATATTTTTTCATCCCCATTTTCTCAGTAATTTCGTTAGCTACAGCGACCTTCAAACCGGATCACAGTAATATATCAATAGTTAGGATAGTATACACTGCAACATATTGATCCTCGATATATTTTTTCATCCCCCATTTTCTCAGTAATTTCGTTAGCTACAGCGCCCTTCAAACCGGATCACAGTAATATATCAATAGTTAGGATAGTATACACTGCAACATATTGATCCTCGATATATTTTTTCATCCCCCATTTTCTCAGTAATTTCGTTAGCTACAGCGCCCTTCAAACCGGATCACAGTAATATATCAATAGTTAGGATAGTATACACTGCAACATATTGATCCTCGAGATATATTTATCAACCCTCATTTCCTCAGTAATTTCGTTAGCTACAGCGCCCTTCAAACCGGATCAATAATATTCATAGGCGATGTGATGTATCAACTTCATATTTGCGGAGACGGCTGAACAACATACATACATATACATATATATATATGTATTTGTATAAATTATAGTTGTGTAAATATCATATTCATCTAAATAATAGTACATCAATACAGTCGGTGTGTTTACACGCGCGCCGTGTAAACACACCGACTGCGCCGCTGTGTAAACACACCGTTACGCAATCGTGCCGGGCGGAGCGGGCCTGTGACGTCACTGTATCAGCACACGAGGCTGCAGTTAGAGGGAGACGGCAATACGCACACCGCTGCACACGGACCGATGCAGTAGTGTGTGTATCTCATGTACTTAATGAAGGTGTTTAGTGCGTTGGAATCCCACGGTTTGTCCCAATGCTGGGAAAGTAGGATTAACCCGCCCTCTCCCCCCTGCTCATTAGAAACTCGCTCAAAGGTCATCAAACCGGATATGGTCGTCGTCCACCGCCCGTGTACTGGTCTTCATACCCCAATGTTGGGAAAGTGGGACTAACCCCCACTAATTAGAACGTTGCTTAACGGTTATCAAACCGGATATGGTCGTCGTCCACCGCTCGTGTACTGGTCTTCATACCCCAATGTTGGGAAAGTGAAACTCTTCCGCGATTACTTAGCTCAACAGTGATGACGTCACCGACCGGATGTTGCCATGGCAACAGGTCGACAACTTAATCTACACGCTTAACCCAATTACATAGACGTACATCGAACCCGGGACCGCGGGTGCGCTCGTCACTGAGCACGAGGTCACAACTCTTCCGTTCCAGCTCAAAATCCGACAAGCCGGATTACTGACGGATCAGTCGGTAATAGGTCTTACACCGCTAAGCATATGTTATGTTAACAAGTAAACTTGGAAAAGCTTGGGTTCGATTCCCAATAATAATCTTCTGCAGGAAACTTCTAGAACGATAAACTTCTACAACTCTGAAATGTTTTTTATCCCAGTTGTGGGAAAAAAAGTGGGATAAACAGCTACCTTTAATTAAACACCACAGGCCGTTTAAACATTTCCACTAAGCCCAATGTATTTATGCAACGGCTAAACTCTGAAACGGCTGAACCGAATCGAATCTAGTTTCAAACATTGGAATAGTCACTCAATGGGGAGTGGTCTTAGATGTGATTAGCGCAAATCGGTTGAGCCGAAACGATTCCAGTTTCAATCATTGGAATAGTCACTCAATGGGGAGTGGTCTGATGTGATTAGCGAATCGGTTGAGCCGAACGAATCCAGTTTCAATCATTGGAATAGTCACCAATGGGGAGTGGTCTAGATGATTAGCGCGAATCGGTTGAGCTGAAACGAATCCAGCTTCAATCATTGAATAGTCACCAATGG